>JZKD02S2264385.1:363365-392913 GCA_000966675.3 Picea glauca
GAGTCTTGGTTAAGCTCTTTTCCGACTCCCGAAAATATGAAAGGATTGTCAAGTGAACTTATCTCTTTCACACTCATTAAATGGATTTGAAAGGACATCTATTTGGTATAATTTTAACCCTTTTCTAGACCAATTAGACTACTTATGAAAAAGGAATACTCTAGTCACCATTGGCTAGAAGAGTTCTCATGGGTATTATTTTATACTTTTTCAGGCCTAGGGTACTAAATCTACAAAAAATGACATTTTTTGGAGTTAAGTTGTAATTTAATTCCATCATCCTGCTTGCATTATTGATCTTATTGTCGATTCTCTCTTTCTCGTTATAAGCCTCTTACCTCATCAATTTGCATCACTAGCCAAGCAATGACTTCCATATATCCTTTGCAGCTTGACACCATATACCCTTAGAGGAAACATTCACCCAAGTGTCCATGCCCTGCATGCACTTCCTTAAATTTATAATAGGTATGTTTCGTTGCTTGGAACTAGTTTATTACTCGCGACACTCGTTTCCTCTCATGTATCATAACATTTTTTTGCCTATGAAAAAACCAAAAAAAAGATGGGTGGGAAAATAATATTATCTCATATCAGAAGAAGTCGTGTCACCTTTGAACAGAGCACAAAATTTTGAGTCCATTTTCATCCAAAGTTTGGGTTTAGCATGACCCTAGGAATTTGAGCTCATTACTCAGAGTTTACTCCTTCAACTAGTTATTCTTCGAGTCGCTATGGAGAGTTTGTTGATGTTGTCTGCATCATAAACTTTTTATCATCAAGTCTATGCTTCCAGAGTTATCCATATGTCTCATGCTCTTGTTCAAAGGAAGTCTATAAGACTATGTCGGCCATTTCTTAGAACTCTTGACTTTGCATGTTGTCCATACCCTCAGTATATCTCAGAGTTACATGAAGTTGTTCTCCTACCATGCACCCTAGGCCTACTTTCATTACGGGTAGGTAACCTTGAACCCAATAGATCACATTTCCTCATTGACCATTGCATGGGGGTTTACCTTTTTTTATATGGAAATAAATCTATTCACATATTGGGATTAGTGCAGTGTCTTGGTTTCTATTAGCCTTATTGGTGGTTTCCTCGGCTTTGTCGACAATTTTCCTTTTTGGTTTTTATTCAAAGGGTCTCTTTCGTGCACTACTTGCATTTGGTGCATGTGAGGGACACACATGTTCATTGGTTTGTGAACATCCTATTTATCCGAGCTCCTCCTAATCATCAAGCTATTGTTTTGTACCTCATGATGAATGATGAGATATTCCCTAATTCACTCCTTTCAGTGGGTCTCCTTCCATCGACTTCAACTCATCTATTCTGGAAATGAGACCTAGAGTCCTATGAGTACCTAGAGGCTTGCATTCATTAGTGGCAGTTTCTCCCACCATCGACAATTGGGAATACATCAATGTCTCTTGATTGATGGGTTCTTCAAGTGTTCGACCTCAACACCTCTATTCACAGTTGTAGAATGTATTTGGTGCCTTGATACCTACTTTTATTATCGATGGGTTGTCTTGTGTTTTTTAACGATATACCTAAATGATCGGTAATAAAACAAAATATCATTGTGTTCTACCTCAACTCCTCTATTCACATAATGTAGACTTTCACCTTCAACAAATAGTGTAGAAGACCTCCATTTTACACTAGCAACATTCCTCGTCTATTGCTATCTTTCATTGGACTAGTACCTATATGACTTCAGTGATCATGGGAGATCAGATTGTACTCCATTGTATATGGATATATTCAGTTGATTTTGAGACAGGATTTTATGATGTCTTTTTCGTGACTATGACAGCCTATGGCATATGTCCACTTTGTATTTACTATTCATGGCCATGAAAAATTATTTGATATGTTTCCACATGGATCTGCAGTGTAATTCAAATTGGCAAACATGTGTACAAATTCATTATGGATTGTAATATTATTACGAGCAACTAGTACTTCCAAATGAGTCTTAATTACTCCACTTCTGGGAATTATAATGTATTTTGTCCATCATAGATAGTCCTCTAACCTCACACGTTAGGGGGCATCTGTTATAAAAAAGTTTTCCTCACTCCATGCAACTTTCTTGGATGGCCTTCCATTTTCCAATGTAGACTTGAAATCCCCTTTTTGTTCACTCCAGAGAAAAAAATGCACATTTTTCCACATATACATGCCCTATCAATTATACAACAAGAGTATATCCAGGTTTCTCCACTACATATCGCGTAAATCGGGTTTGGTGATCAAAATTAAAAATTATGTCAGGTTTCCATTCCATGTCATGGGATCCATGATCCTTGACCTTCCACATACTGGAAATTCTTTGAATCATCCATTCAATTCCATTAAAAGGATTCAAATTGAGCCATATCCCAGCCTTGAGGGATTCAACAATTCAAATTTGAAAGAAAAGACACTCTGGATAAATTTCACTTCATATTAAGTATGCATCCCTTTGTCCTTGAAAGTTTGAACTCCTTTTGTTCAACCCCCAAGCTCTTCCTTATTTGTGATGGAGAACCTCATTGAATCATGTATATGAGATTTCCTTTAGTGGAGGATTGAAGTGGTGGAGGCCTAGTTGGAGGGACTTAGTTTCTCGGCTTCGATATGTGTCGTTACAGAAGTTTTTCACCTATGTACTTCTGCTGATTATTTTAATAGAAATACTCTTTTCTCGTCCAATTGATATCTTGAAAATATTTGAATTATTATTCCATGGGCATATTTGTCATGTATGTTAATGGATTATGCTAATTTATATGATAACATTATATATTATCACCATATGCTTGTGTATTTTGGTCGTTGAGGACAAGTTGTAGGTATAAAGCTTTGAGTCATGTGCTCAATTTTGGTCTTCTTCGAACGTTCGAACGAGGTAGGTTCTTAGCCTTGTCTTGTTAGCATTTCGTTTATATAACATACTTGGGCTTAGAGTTGATTTGTGCATGTCATTTTGTCTGTTGTGGTTTATCCTTAGCCATAGAGATATTTTCCTCGTAACAATGATAGTGGGGCATGGTTCGTGGATAATGGATTATTTCTCCATATGATGAGAATGAGGTCGGTGTTCCTTAGTGTTTCAAAGACGGGTTCAGACTTTCATGTGGGTAGTGGGGATGAAACCATGCATGCATTGAAGGGGGTTGTATGTGTCAGATTCCAAATAGCATGAGGTTGTTCTATGGAGGTGGATGAGGTGATGTATGTGCCAGAGTTGAGGGTTAATTTTCTCTTTATGTTAGCTTTGGAGGACAAGGGATATGTAGTGATATTCAAGGATGAACAAGTTCTCATATAGTTAGAGGGAGCATCCTTGGATGTAGCAATGAGGTTTGGCTAGGGATGATTTTAAGGATGGAAATTTATTTTAAAGTGTAGAAACCTTGGCGAATATTACTAATCCTTCATATGTCAACTATAAATGTTTAGTGATATGTTTTTAAATCTATTCAAATTTCTAAGTATTTTATATAGTTTTTATAAAATTTTGGTTATTTTTAAGGTAAAATAATTTTATCCTATAGAATTTGGGCGAATCATTTTTAAAATAACGAATCGTGTTTTTGGAAAAACCATGGAAATTAGCCCATGAGTGAAATTTATCCCCTAAAATCATCCCTGGGATTGGCATCAAGAAAGGCTTGAAGTACAAGGTGTTGGGGCAACCTGTAGTTGGATCCAAGGTGATATTGGATTAGAAATCCATGCCAGTGGTTGAGTCTAGTGGACGAGAGGCTTCATCCAAGACTATCAACTAGTATGACCTGACATTGATGGATGAGCATAGTAGGAGATCAAATCAGAGTGCAACAGAGGTAGCCGAGATTTATTCTGTTTCATAGGGAGAAGCTACAACAACAACAGATTTAATGCCAACATATATTGATCTTGGTGGAGACACCTCCCTATATGAGAGGGAGTGTTAGTTTTTTTGTAGTTTGGTAGGTGTCTCAGTTAGGCCCAAGTGTCCTGGGATAGCTGATGGACACATTAAAAGGCCCAGAAAAACCTTGTTTATCTTAGCCTAAGTTAGACTTAGGAAATAAACAATTTTTTTTCTTTGAGTGGATTGTGGGTCCTAGGACAAGTGGGGTGTACCTCATGGGGCTTGTTAGTGGAGTGTGGGCCCATCCAAGGGGGGCACACCTCCTAGAATCCTTGGAGGTTGAATTGGCACACAATTCAAGGAAAGAAAGGTGGTTGATGGGAGGATAAAGAAATGGGATGAGGGTGAGAAGGATATGCATTCTCATTTTGTGAGGGTGAGAAGGAGATGCATTCTCATTTTGTGAGGTTGAGAAAGTGAGAATAAGAGGGCACTTGGGCAGAAGAAGAAGAGGGAGTAGTTAAGAGAGAGAGGGAAATTTCAAGGACAAATTTTGGCAGCTAGCAAAGGCCATTCTTGGGCCATACTAGAAAGTAAATATGGGTCAATTCCATACATCAACAAACATATAGGAAGAGGCAGAGTTAAGAAGAGTTTTCTTAGCATGATAGGGTTGTGCACGGGTCGTACCAGTAGCTGTAAGCAGGTCGTACTTGGGCCAAGTCCGTATTGGTCGTACAAGTCATACCTTTGTTCCATACATCCAACAATAAGGTGAAGTTTTTGTCATGGAATGAGAGCAGTTTGTTGGGAAATTTGTAAGAATTTTCAAATAATTTTTTTGCTGTAATTTTTCTTTTGAATGCCCAATAAAATCCCCTCTTAGTTGGATTTTCCCCACATTGGGGTTTCCAGGGTACATATGGTGTCCATGTGTTTTTATTCTTGGTTATGTGTATGCTTCTATTGTTACTTTGTTGTTATATAACTCAGTTGTAGGTTATTAGCATAATTTTCATGTTTATATCATCAAGTTATATTTTTGAGTTTAATAAATTATTGGCTATAATTTCATATGTTGAGTTAAGGGAAAATAACAAGATAACCTTAATTTCTGATTTGGACATTATTTCATGCTAAACAGGTCAGAAATATATATTGTACCCATTTCCAAAGCATTCAAATATAAACACCTCACTCATAATTTAAAAAAAAATCAATACAAGACACAAAGAATAACATTTATTTGAATTGAGCCACTATTTGACATAATATTAAAAAATGGTTACAAAGACAACACTGAGATGAGGTATACATCATTAATCTTCATCACTGAAACAAATTTGTTTAGGGGTTCATAGATACTCAAAAGAAAATTTCTTCATTTGATGAGAAAATATACAAAAATGAAGGGAAAAACAAATTCACCAACATGAGGGGTGAATCCTCTTGTACACTCCTTATCTTCAATTCATACAATGCCCCCCTAAGCACTAGATACAAAATCATCTTGTAGGCTACCAAATACAACTTGAACCAAGTATTTAATTATGTTCTTTATCCTCCTATGCATGCTAGTTTCCAACCTCTTTTAGTGTAACTAATTTCTAAAAATAGAAAGGAGGTTGAGATGTTGTCAAGGAGTTTGACACCTTAGGTAGGAGGTGTCCTACTTATTCCATAAGCCAAGGGAAATTGTTGGCATTTAATACTCCACTAATTTTCCATCTATTCTTGACCTTTCTTTTCATGTATGCATAATACATGCCAACAATAAAGGCTTAATCAATGAAAATTAATTCTTATCCATATGGCCCTCATAGGTATTATAACATTTCGTATAGGAATGTTAAAATCCCTACCATAAAAAGTAACTAAATTAACAATGAATCCATAAAGAGATTCGACAAGGGATATTTTTTGTGTTAATATTAGATCATTGCTATCACTCTTATAGACTTCATCTTTTTATTATCGACATCCTCATCATACACAACTAGTTTCAACCTCAAAACACCATTGTTTCGATCATTCTTCCAGCTTCTTGCGAGGGATCTAAAACAACCATGTTATCATGTGTGTAAGAATTTTAAATGGAAACTAAGATTATATTATTGTAATATCTCATGTATGAATCCTTCATGTCTTCATATTCTTCAACATATCTTCATGTGTGTGATCGGCCCCACAAGAAGCTAGCTGCAAAAATGCAAAGGAAGTGGAATTATCAATACTAATAATTTTGTCACATTTAGAGGTTTCTTTCCAATTCTAGGCCAAATGGTGAACAACAACTACGTGGCACAAAGGAACATCCAACTGTACCGTTCTGGAATCCTTGATAGACACAAAATGTTCTCTATCATCAACCATGTTCCGCAAACAAGGTCCAATCCTTTAGATCTCAATAAGCCCATTTTCCATGCCAACTGCAAGTATATCCGCCCTAAAATCGTTTTGTGGAGACCATGATAGGACGATTATACTGCTACTAAATTGAGGCAAAAATGAAGATTCATAAACACAAGTTACACTCTCTCCATTTTTCATAACTTTACATATTTTCAAGGTCCTAACTTTGGAATCTATGCAAACAAATGACTACATGTACTCCAAGAATATTCCCAAATTAGTTTTTTGTGTGCCTCTTATCTTATAATTAGATTGTGTTTAACTTAGTCATTACCATTTTTCTCTAGTTCAAATACAGAGAAATTTTTTTCCCTTGATAGTGACAATGGGAAATGATCATCACATGAAAACTTCATTTATGTTACATTCAGGGCATGGGAATGAAGATGACCTACAACTCTCCAAGATCCCACCTGCGATAGCCATATCTCTATTACATTTGTTGATTGTCCCTTACCAACTGTTGCAATAATGTTTTCTGCATTATAACAACACATAGTGAATAGTTCACTACAATAAATATTGTGATATTCAAGACATAAAGTATCATGAGCCAAGTACTTTTCTTTAAGAGGAAGCTCAATTAACACAATGGGAACAACATCTAGAAAAATGTCCATTGCATTTGGGCCACCTTCAATGATAGTAGGTGTAGTTGAAACACTCTTGGAAACATGAACATAAATTGGCTTCTGAGATAATCCAAGAGAAAACATATTTTCACCCACTAATCATTGTTATCATGAATCGATATCTTCAATGGAGGTTTACATTTTACTAAAAAAACAATCATCATGTCCAACAAGAAGTGACTCTAGAGACACTTGCCACATGGATGTACTTGACTTAAACATGGGACCTTCAATAAAGGCCTTCAAACTAATTCTTTGCATGCTCTTTTCCCTTTCTGTGTCATCACATAAATAACTATGACATGATATTTTCCAGATCCTAATGGTTCTATATTGAGATGAACTTGCAACAAAATTTGCTTCCCTTCCTTGCCTAATGTAGGGATTAAAAAATCTAGACCATGTACCCAATCTTGATGACCTTTCAGTTCACATGCATGGTGGAAATTTCGATTCCTTTCACCAACATAGAGATAAAATTTGTTTTCAAGGCCTCCCATAGATCAAATCCAATCTGCAACAATTATTGGAAATCCAAAGAGAGAAAGAGCAGCCATTTCTCTTGAACCTATAGATATAACTTGAAGCAATGACAATTTAAACTCACCTCTAGTTTGGCTTGGAAATCCAAGTTACCATATATGAATAGTATTGTCTAAAGAATCCCTCAACTAAAGTTGAAGAAGAGTTCATCTCATAAATATAACCCTAGTGAGAAATTTCAACATCCTCCAAATAACTGCTAAATTTTTTGGGAACACCACAGATGCCTTGCTTTTCTTTCAATTCATCTCAACATTCATGCACTTGATGTGGAACCTTTAATATCACAATGTATTATGGAAGAATGAGAATGTTCATGTGAGTGCTCCAAATAATGTAACACTTTGTATTAGTGATAAAATCCATGCCAGAATCAAACTTTTCACAATTAGGATGGAACCGTTGAGAGCCAAGAAATACTTTCTCAACATTTCTCATAATAACTCAGCTCACACCATGTGTTGCTCACCATTTTGTCAATACCCAAAAATGAAACATTGAGGTAGGAGCGACCTTTTGAAGCAATATAAACACCAACACCATATGATGGGTCATTATTATGTGTTCTACTCTAGCTGAAACCATGAGGTATGATTGTTGCAACACATTTGTTAGATGTGTCGTGTTAGGCATTCCTAACATTTACATTACCACGGGACCTTTGAAAAAGAAACTAAAATAATATTAAAAATATAAATTGTCGTGGAGGGGAGGGTCCTTTATATGTTTTTTGGTAATAAATATAAACAAATATTATATGGTGTAGGTATATTTTCAAAGTTCAAAACAACTCAAAGTTATGATGGTACTCAGGTGGATTGTTAAAATATTAAATGTATGTATAAGGAAGGTGATCAACTCAAAGAAAAATTTAATAGCCAAGCTAATCAAATAAGAAGGTATGACTAAATGAAAAAAGTTATTTGAGAATGGGGAAATGTAGAGAGAAACCGATCAACATACTCTGAAATTACATCGATTTCGTCAGACATTTTAAATAATGTCTTCAATTCAAATTCAGTCATTTCCATGTAATTTAAGCCAATTCATTTGAAGTTACAACATCTAGCTCAAATTGGGGGTGGTGTTTCCTTGTGAAGCACCAAGAACTGTAGACCAATTTCCTTCTATCTTCCAGGCATGGAGTCATTCTTCTTTGAACCAATTCTTTGTTTTGTCTACCTGTGAACTCAAGAAACAATTTCTTGATCTGTTGCTTCAAAAACAACCAAAAATTGATGTGAACATTAAAGTGCTTGAGGGTAATATTATTTATATACAATATCTTTCACACTACTTTAGTTTAGTTAGAGAAACAAAAATGACTAAAGAAATAAAAAAAATCCAATGATTCAGCCAAGCAAATATTTTACAAAGTCCATAACTTTTACCCTGATGCTTCATCCTTCATCCTTGACCAGAGTAATTAAACATTGAGTTGTTGTCAATATGAATTTGGTATCATGTTCAATATGATTAAGAGAATTGAACATATATTCTATTAAGAACATAATGTTGCATTTTTGAAACCTTGATGCATCCAAATCTCCATAAAATCGTATGTCTTTGTGCATGTCCCATATTGATGAACTTTTTGAAGATGCAATAGCATCAATGTTTTGTTCTCTTTCTTTTTTGTTGGTAGGGGATTTTATTTCCAGGTTCCTATGTGAGATTTCAACCAAAATTCCATATCTGAAATGTTGCTAGTATCTAAGGTCCATGGTTGTATTTTTTTTCGGAACACAAATATGTTTGGTTATTAGTATGTTCATTTCCAATGATAGGATATAAACAATTTTCAAAATGTGACCTTGAACCATAGAAATTTCCAAATGATTTTGCATTCTTTGTTATGGGGTGAGCAATGTGTTGGCCACAAATATTAACTTGAATAAATCCCTCTGTACTTTTCAAACACTGATGGATATGATATTCTTCAAGTCCTTCTTCAAGACATCGTGGGAGATTTACTTCACTCATTACCCCTTCCTGAAGTTCCAAATTTTTCTCATTTTGACAATTTGCAACACCTCTCCATGGGGTACTATGAAATAATATTTGTTGACTTAAACACATGCATTAAGTGTAAACAAAATGTTCTTATTTCATATATGGAAAAACCTGCAACATATTCATAACTCTTTTACAATTTTCATAGTGCTAATCATTTCAAATTTGAATACAAATATACGAATATAAATAAGAGGATGACATGAATAAGAAGTTAAATTTACGATTAAAATATTTAAATAGAAACATAACAAAATATGCCAAGTGAAATACCTCCTCCCTAATATGTTGAAGATGACCATTTTCAATGTAATCCTACCAATAGTATTAAGATCCTTCCAATCATTCATTTTATTTTCACTTTCCTAGAGGGAAACAATGGAATCCTCCCAGCCAACTAGAAGCCTAGTTGACTTCCTAGATCCAAGAAACCTTTCAGTTTCTTGGCCCTCCATGCTCGTGAATCCAAGAACAACAAATCACATATGCTATAATAAGACTCACAAGAATTATATCTTCCAATAATTTTCCAACCTCTCCACATCCCCCAAGCTCTCAAGCTCCTCTCCTATTTATCAAGTTTACATACACCCTTTCCCAAGTCTCCTCAACCACCCTCATTAATAGCCATCAACCTCCCTTATCTAGATTTTTTGGAAACTTAAAATAAAACTAAAATATAAATGATTTGCATAAACAACAATAAATAAAATGCAAAGTCTTTCTTCTCATGCTAGCTTATAAATGCAATTTGAAAATTTTCCCCTAAATGAACATGACAACCCACCATACTCATTTAGTTCATCATACCAAATATCAATCAATTGAAAAAATGTGTTTAATGCTACTAGACATTTTTGCATGCAATATAATTTACATAGTCATTAAGCCATTCAATTATATATTTAATAATCTAGTTTACATTAATTATTTTTACTAGTGTACATGTGTAGGGTATGTGTGCGTAGCTAGCGGAGACATAGCCTATGCATGTGTTAATGATAATCAATCATTGTCATTAGTGCATAGTTCATGTATGATCACACAAAGGCATGCAGGAAAACAAATGCACCATTTATTAACATTAATTAACAAAACTACAATAAATTCATCCATAATTGACCATTACACTTAAAATATAAAAAGGGAATAAAAATAAGTGTTTTGGAACCAAGTGAGAAACAAGAGTGGAAAATTTAATTCCCAAGAAATAATCTCAATTAACATCGAATCATCTTTCCTTCCTAACCTACTTCCATCTTCCATCCTATCCATTCATCTTCTGGACTAAGCTAGAGCATCAACTATATTGATCTAACTCCAGATAGAACACGTAAGAGGAAGTGCCATACATCTTGACCAATCTTCCCTAGTGGGAAACTAACAGTCGGCGTCGCATGTATAGGGGAGTGTGACTTCACACAGCCCTCCCATGACTCTATGTTTTGGAGCATACATGGTGGGAATTCACACATCCCTCCCATGAATCTATGTTTTGGAGGATACATGGTGGGAAATACATCCACCCAGCATGATAGAACTAGGGTCAAGACCCTATATTGAGTCATATTGTGCAACTTTTGTTCTTAGAGTCATGTCATCAAAAAACCACTCTGGCAAAGTTGTGCATCTTGTCAAAACCACACTTACTGCATATCATAGAAATATTTAGAATTATAAATTAAATAATAAGTGAAACTTATAGCATACTATATATTTTTTATGTATAGTACATCCAAGTTACCTCAACACTGCAGTCATTTGACTATCACATAGCTCATCAACCTATAGGTTAGATCACCAATAACTCATATCCATGCATATACACCAAAATTTTGTATAAGAATCCATATTTGTATTAACGTTCAATTAACAAATGTATGTTTACATGTTTAACCAAATCACATAACAATCAACATCGTGAACATATAACAATAAAAATAATATTATGCAACACATAAATAGGTCTACATGTATAACTCTCACATGTCTATATCAATTTCACTAAGTCCAAATAGTTACTAAGAAATGAATTACTATGATGATAAAAGTAAAAGTTCTAACTACCTAAGGCCAAAATATGGGGCGTTACATACACCCACCCTTCAAGAAACTTTGTCTCGAAGTTATGGTCATTCATAATATAAGGCAAATTCATGACAAAACTACTATGTGTCTTCATTGATAGAAAACTTGTGCTATAATGGTCCCACTAGACCTTTAATTAATGAAAAACATGTTGAATCTAGTAATATATTGATTGAGACTACCCCTACTCAAAAACCATCTTACTGTGCGCCAACTTGTGTTTTCATAGAAAGAAAAAAATTAATATTCCATAAAAAAGAATATACATATTTCTGTCAAAAAATTGGGTTGTCCTTTTCAAAAACTATTAACCTATTCATTCTTGACCTTGCATACTCTGTCCTTTCTGCACATTTTGCTTTATATTACAACAACAAAAAATGAAACTTAATACTAATGGAAAGACACAATTCTTTTACATATTTATTCATCCTAAGTTCCATATAGGACCCCCATATATAAAGTATAGTCTATTGATTTGATCGCCAATTAGAATTTTATTTCAATATTAGTTATTTAGTTAAGTGAATCTTATATTGAGTTCAATACAATTTGATTAAGACAAGCATACAATTCCACCTGGAATATCTTGATAGATATAACATATTATCACTTACTTGATTATCACTCTAATCCAAGTGCTACAATACATACAACATCACAAAGTTTCCCCTACTTAGGAACATTGACTAAGATATTGCTTATTGATTTTCATGTGATCTCATCACTTCATAGTTTGGTCATTGTCCTCAATTTCACTTTCTTCTTAAGTCATACAAATTAAATCTTGATCAAGTTAAATGTTTAGTATATGATTCCTTTCATCAAAGTGATGGAAAACCATGCCTTATATCAACAATTTACTATTTCAAACATGTCTATATGCAACGAGCACTATGTTTACCATGCTTTAGTGAGTATCCAAAAAAAAAAATGAATTTCTTACTAGGATTTGTCCCACAATATACAATTACTTGTCTTAAAGGCCTTCTTTTCTCGCAATTTCTCTTCATACATCTCACCTTTATATCCTTTATACCTACTTGCCACTTACCAACTTCACCTCTAACTCTTTTTGGTTACATCACTTCATTCATCAAGATCTTTTATTCACTATGAAATAAGTTCAATAGTGGAATGAACATCCATCGTTTATCATTAAAATTGTAATTTGGTTTCCATTAAGTAATAGGTAAATTTCCCTTTAAGTGAACATCATAAATGTTACGCTAAGTATGCATTTCGCCTTGCAAAATTTTGGATTTAACTGCAACATCATATTCACACGAAGTGGTGGTAGATAATAATTATTTTAGTCACTTGCATCGACTACCATCATCCCTTAGTAATAAACTCAATTTGACTTAACAAATAAATGCATAACTAAACATAGGTTGCATTAATATCACGAAAACCATTGACAATTCATCCAAATACCATATCACAAACCATGATGTTATACAACATATTATCACAATATTTTCATTATTTTTCTAAACACAAGTTCCTTATTCACAGCATAGGCCCTCTTATATTATTCCTTAGGATTTTCATTATCAAATCTTTAATATAATCATTTATTCCTCATATCTTTGACTTAAACCTCAATGATATTACTATATCTTACTTATTTTATATATTTCAAATTATTATGTTTATTATGTACTTCTTATTTTGGTTTATACAAAATAAATTTATAACATCCTCTATTATTATTATTGAAAATGTATAAAGTTTATATATATATATATATATATATATATATATATATATATATATATATATATAAAATTATTTTATTTTATTTAATAAAAATTGTATACTATATATTTTTTTTATTTTTTGTTAAAAATAAAATATAATTTAAATATTCTAATATTCACCTTAAAGATAATGTAACTTTTTTTTTTTTTTTTTTTTTATTTTTTTTTTATATTAAATTTTTTATTTTATTTTTTTTTAATTTCATTAAAAATTAATTAAATTTTTTTTTTTTTTTTTTTTTTTTTAATCTTGGGATGGGAGTCCAATCATGTATCTCTATAACTTTATTACAAGTAGGTCAAAGTATTATCAAAATTTTGAACTAATAAACCCAAGTACATTCTAGCCCAAACCATGCATTCAAACAAACTGACACCAACCTAATTCAAAATTTAAGATTATTGACACATATCTTTAATCAGAAAAGGCATGAAATAATGAATAAAACAAGTTAGAAGACAATAATAAGGATTTATATTATGTACAGGTACATTTACAACATGGTAACTTTTGATGGTTGTTGAGTCTTCTTAGGTCTCTTCTATGATTGTTAAATGCCTGCAGAGTGTTAGGAAACTTTTCTTTGGTTGAATTTTCAGGCGGTTTTTTTTTCTCATCATCATTTTCATTGGTTGTCCTTGCATCCTGGGATGGGTGTTTTCTTCTTGATATTCTATTGGGTTTGTCTTTGTTTACATACAATAGGGTATTTATATCAAGTTGTTGTCAAGTCCTTTCATTTTCATTCTTTTATATTGAAAATACAACAAAAAAATACATTTTGCATTGTTGGCATTTAATCTTTTGGGTTCTTGTCATTGATTTTAGTACCTATATAAGAAGATTGCATCTTATTTGAAATTGTAGAATTGAATTGAAAGTTGCATTTAGAAAAGGTTATCATTTATTGGGAATTGAAGATAGGACTTTGCATTTTATTCATATTCATTTAAATCTTACTTGTTGAGTCGCAACATCATCAGTTTCATGACCGTGCCTTTTGAGTAATCAAAGCCACTAAAATTAACATTGATAAATTTAAAATTGATTAGGAATGATTTTATTTTTTAGGGTGCACAAACTAGATTAAGATTTAGAGCCTTGGAATAGGATTTTGTGAGTAAAATTCTCCAAGGCTATTAAACTCAACATATGTGTCTGACTAAGGGAGTGGTGAAATTCATTATATAATTGTTGATTTCAAGAGGATCTTCTCACACCGGAGTTAAGCATGAAGTCACATGAGGTTGTTTGAGGGGATATCCCCCCAATACCTTCTTAGCGTCGGAGATATTTCTGGGGATCTATTCATATATGGGGATCTTGATAGTACCTTTACCTCTGTGAGAGGTGGTGCTTTCAATATTTCATGTTTTTTTACCCTGCCCATACAGTGGACCTGACTTGTGATTTTTCTCCTGCGTATTGGTTATATCGTGGTGGCTTAGTTGCTTGACATAGGTAGCCACATAGGTTACTTGCAGGGGTTATTCTATAGGTACCCTGGGTCAGATAAGTGTCAGACAACACACAACCTTTATGGAGGATTACCTCTCTGGGGGGATCTGATTGACTGGTTGTTAATCCCACGAGGGCCCTTATAATTGATTCTAATACCTAAGATATTTGGTAGGGAGTCTCAAGCCCCTCTTGGGAAAGGCATACCTACTTTAGGGAGGGAGGCCCCTTTTCAACTACTTTAGCCTATTTGTGTGCATATTGTCCTTCTGTTTATTTTTGTGTGCTCTTTGATTACTAGTTGGCCTTAGGATTTTCTATTGCGTCATGAATCTTCATTATTATGGATAGTGGAGCCCCCATGACTCCCTTAGTTAGTGCTATCCACCCCATGGTATTTTCTCATTTCATGGGGATGATTTTGTATGTGTTTCCTAGTGGTATGAAAAACCATGATACTCAGTCAGTGACTTGTGCCTCTAATAATATCCCTCTTGGTATGCCATAAATGTCTTCACACTTTCCATCCTCTCCCTCGCCTTCTTTTGTGAGTCCTAGTTTTGGACCCGAGGGCATGATGCCTCCTTTTTCTACATTTTCGTTTGATGGGAGTCATATCCCTCAATCAACTCTCATAGTGGGAAGTTGGAATCTTCCTTCCCATGGATCCAATCCTAGCTTCACTTTTCCAGGAGCAAGCGCTCAAATGGGTGGTTACTCTACTTATTACACCCCATCCATATATCCTTCTACCCCTATGCCAGTTCGTACAAACACTTTTCCCATGGTGGACCCCCATCTATCCTCTAGTATTTCATATGGAGGGAGTAAGTTTTATAGTACGGGATACCCCATGCACGTAGTCCCTTCGTCTAGGGGAAACCTATGTCCTCACATGAGTAACCATCATCATGATGTTTTCTCTTCACAAAATCCTTCCTCAGTAATGATGCCTTTACAACCCTTTGTGAATCAACTTGAAGGACAGGGCCAATGTGTAGACCATAATCCTTACTAGCCTGTGATTTCTCAAACCCAGTCTTTCCAGGAACCCTGGTCTCAAATTATGCAACCAACCGTTGCACGTCAGGTTGGGGGCACAAATCCAGTCACACTGCAGATACATCACCAACCTTTGTAAATCATGTTGGAGATGAGCCACTAGCCTCTGCAAGTCACGATGAAAACATTTCACCAACCATTATGAGTCATGTTGGGGGAATTCATATGATTAATAAGCCTCCATGTATAGGACGTAAGCCCAAGTTCCTTTGTAGGATTTGAAAAGGAGGTCATTTGACTCGATTGTAACATGTTACTATTGTGGTAGAAGAAGTGCAGTCCTTGTATGATAACCCTTCGGGTTAAGAGTCATCTTTGGTTTCCAAATATTCTAATTATTCTTTGATTGACACAACAGTAATGCTGATGCAATCTCCAGCCAACACCTCTCCTATTTTGAGGAGTGGTGCATCTTTTGACCATGTCATTACTTTCTAGTCTTGTACCTTCTAAAGAAGAGAGAATCACACTCTCTTTGAGTACGCTCCCTCCAATTCCTAGGGAGGTGTCCTTTGTCGGGGATGGTCTTGTGGGGTATCAAATTCCTTATTCTAAACCCTTATAGACAAGGGGTGTGATTCGTAAGTTGTTGACCTTTCACAAAAGTCATGCATGGGAGCCATGGCCTCCCCCATGATACGTTGATTAGAACAACATGAATGATTATGATTTAAGGTCTTTTCTGACTCTCTCAAAAAGTGAAAAGTTTTTCGAGTGAACTTGTCTCTTTCACACTCGTACATTGGATTTGAAAGGACATCTATTTGGTGCAATTTGAACCCGTTTTCAAACCAAGTAAACTAAAATTATGAAAAAGGACATTCTTTGGCGTTAAGTTGTAATTGCATATCATTCTCTCGCTTGTAGTATTGAGCTTATTGTCGGTTCTCTCTTTCGCATTATAATCCTATCACCTCAATAGTTTGCATAATTAGCCAAGCAGAGCCTTATTTATATCCTTTATAGCTTGACACCCTATACACCAAGAGGAAACATTCCCCTGAGTGTCCATATATTTCATTCACCTCTTTGCATTGAGCATAGGTATGTTCCACTATTGGAACTATTTTCTTACTCACGACACTTGTTTCCTCCTCTACATCATATCATTCATTTGATTAGGAAAAAATAAAAAAATATGGGAGGGAAAATAATATTATCTTATGTTGGCATCAATCATGTCGCCTTGGAAGAGAGAACAAACTTTTGGGTCCACGTGTCATCAAAATTTTGGGTGTAGCATGACCTTAGGAAGTTGATCTCATTACTAATATTTTACTCCCCCGACTGGTTACTCTTCTAGTCCATGTGAATATTTTGATTGGTGCCTCTTGAATCACAAAGTTTCATCATTGATTCTATGCTTCTAGAGTCATCCATATGTCTCATATTATTTTTTAAAGGATGTCCAACAGCCTGTGTCAACCATTTTTCAGAAATATTGACTTTGCATGTTGGTCATACCCTTAGTGTGTCTCAGAGTTACATGAAGTTGTAAGTCCTACCATGCATCATGTTCCTACTTTCCTTATGGGTAGGTAACCTTGATCCCAACAATCGACATCTTCTCATTGGTCCCTGACTGGGGGATTTTCCCTTGTGTTTGATGACAAGATATATATTCACACATTAGGATTTGTGTAGTGTCTTGGATGCCATTATCCTTACTGGTGGTTTCCTCACCTTTGTTGGCATTTTTCGTCATTGGTTGTTATTAAGATGGTCTTTTCTGTGCACTACTTGCATCTGGTGCATGCAAAATACGCACAAGGTCATTGGTTCGTGAACATGTTCTTTGTTCTAGTTCCTCCAAATCATCAAGATCCTACTTTATACCTCATGATGAATGATGAGAGATACCTTAATACTCTCCTTTAAGTGGGTCTCCTTCCATCGACTTCAACCCATCTATTATGGAAATGAGATCTAGAGTTTTGTGAGTACCTAGAGGCTTGCAGTCATCAATGGCAGTTTCTCTCACCATCGACAGTTGGAAATACATCAATGTCTCATGATTGATGGATTATTCAAGTGTTCGACCTCAACACCTTTATTCACACTTGTAAGAATGTACTCGATGCCTTGATACCTACTTTCATTATCGGTAGGTTGTCTCGCATTTGTTAACGGTATACCTTAATGATCGGTAATCAAACAAAGTCTATGTTTGACCTCAACTCCTTTATTCACATGATGTAGACTTACACCTTTGGTGAATCATGTAGAAGAATTAAAGACATCAATTCATAGTCAGATCTTTCTTTAGTTGTTTCTATCATTCATTGGACCAGTACCTATATGAATTCAGTGATCATGGGAGATTAGATTGTACTCTATTGTATACAGATATCTTTAGATTGATTTTGAGACTAGTTTTTACTGGGCCTTGTTCGTGACTATGACATCTTATGGCATGTATCTACTTTTGTATTTCCTATTCATGGCCATGAATAGTTGTTTGGTATATTTCCACATGGATCTGCAGTGTAGTTCAAATTGGAAACCATGTGCACAAATTCATTATGGATTGTGATATTCTTATGAGAAACTAATTCATCCAGCAGGGTATCCATTACTCCACTTCTGGGAATTATAATGTATTTTGGCCATTGGATTTACTCCTCTGACCTCACACATTAGGGGGCATATGTTATAGAAAGATTTAACTCACCCCATGCAACTTGCTCAGAAGGCCTTTTCCATTTCCCTATGTAGACTTGAAGTCCCCTTTTGCAGTTCCCAGAGATTAAAAACATATTTTTTGCACACATACACACCCTAACAACTATATATCATGCATATACACAGGTTGCACCATTACAACCCACTTACATCAAGTTTTGTGCTCAAAATTAAAAAAATTTTCTTGGGTTTCCATTTCACATCATGGGACCCGTGATCCTTGACCCTCCATATACTGGAAACGTTATGATTTGGCCCTTCAGTTACATTTGAAGAATATAAATGGGTCTTATCCAAGTTGTGGAGAAGAGGAGAATAATTCAACTTTGAGAGCAAAGTTACTCTGGAGAAATTATTCACTTCATATTGATTCTACATCCCTTTGTCCTTTTAAGTCTAGATAGATTATTTATCCCCCAAGATCTTCCTTATTTGATGGAGAACCTCATTGTCTCTCTTATATGAGATTGCCTTTGGTGGACTATTGAAGTGGTGGAGGCCCAACTGGAAGGGACTTATTTTCTCGGTTCTAAACATGCCAACAAGGAAGTTTTTCATTCATACACTTATGTTGATTACATTTTAATATAAATATTATTTTATCATCCAATTAATTTCTTGAAAATATATGAATTGTTATTCCATGGGTGTATTTGTTATGAATATTGATGAATTATGTTATTATATGTGCTAACTTTATGTAATATCACCATATGCTTGTGTATCTTGGTTGTTGAGGAAAAGTTGTAGGGGTATTGATTTGAGTCAAGTGCTCAATGATGGACTTCATCGAACGTCTGGACGAGGTAGGATATTTATATTTTCTTGTTAGCATATTTGTTTATATAGCATACTTGAGATTAGAGTTGATTTCTGTAGTCATTTTGGTCTGTTGTGGTTTACCCCATGCCATAGAGTGATTTTCCTTGTAACGGGTTCATTTTCAAACAAACCCTAGGTATAAGAATCCTACGATGGTTCCCAAGACTAAGTGGAAGAATCTATTGGAGGATGAAAAGGAGAAGACAATGAGAAAATAAAGAAAGACACCACCTAGACCAAGAAGGTATATCATATTTTGAATTTAATATGTTGAATTTACATTAGTTTTATATAAAAATTGCGATATACAATCTATTGGAAACTTTTTCTCGACTTCGAGACACATTAAAAGAAACCAAGACAACACTAGAAAAACATTGGCAACACAAACTTGGCCAAGGTGGTTACGTGAAACTAAAATCATGAATTGCAAGTACCAAATAATTAAACCATATCATTCCTATCAGCATCCAAATTGTATTTAATTACATCCAATAAGACACATTTTAGATCTTGTGAAATGGAGGGGTCTCAATTCAAAACTATAACCATGGAAGAATACCTATGGATTTGTTTTAAGTGAGGATTTCAAGCCATGGTTGAACACTGAAAAAGCATGGGGAAAACACAATCTTCCCCTTTGAACGACATCATAAATAAAATCAATGGACTTTAATTTTTTATTACTTGTAAAATCTATTCACGATTGATTTCACCCATAAATGAATGTGTCTTTCTATTTTAATCAAGATAGCAAAAAAAATAATAAGGTTAATAGTGGAAAACAGCCCCATGATGATGGAGTGCAGTCCAATGATGGTGGAGTGCAACCTACCCATGACGGTGGAGTGTAGCTCGATGATGGTGGTGTGAAACCTGGCCATGACAATATTGTTGCTATAAAATCATAAGTATGGATTAATACAGTTATTAATATTTACTTATGGATGGTATACTTATAAATTTTCTTGTTTCAATGGAAAATCATGTATATGAGAATGCTTAGTGAGAGTAGGAAAAAATGGTATTCAAAGAAGTGGTCTCGACTAGTCAACCTTGTAAAGAACATTGTAATGATATTTGCATTAATGAACTACTTTTTATGAATAATAACTAACCATATCAATTTAACCATTTTTGTTATTGTAGTCGAGGTTCCTTCGCAACAACCTACACACCTTGGAGAGAACCCGGTTAGACGTAAAACACATCATAGCATGCTTATTGAATCAACACCCAGAGAGGGACCAACAAATGAAGCGAATATGCTAGACATGGATGAGACAATCAACGTATTTTTGAAAACTAAAAAACAGAAAAAGAAGTGATTGTATATATTTTGAGAAACATGTTTAATGGAAACTTGTTCTAATGATAAAATATATTAATATATACTATTTTTTGATACCTTTTTATGGATGTATGTTATATGTTTTGTATGTACCAAACCACATAGTTTCACGCACATTATTTCTTCCATTTACCTTTTAATTTTGTGTTGCTACTTTCTATGCATGAATCATACTATGCCACTTTGAATTATTTTCCAATAGATCGAATGGGTATGTGGAATTGAGAGTGATGCAAGTGGGGGAGGGGCCAAATGAGATTCTGCCTGCATGTGGTTGGCCTTGTTCGATAGAGAATAAATTATTCTCGAAACAAAGAGAAGCTCATTCAGGTATTCCACTTTAGTCTTTTGAGAGTCTTGTACAAGTTAATATGTTTGTTTGTTTATTTATTTATTATTCAATCATATAACATTTTATTCTCTGATGATTTATGTAGTTCTTCACAATGGAAATGTAACTAAAAAATATCCTATGTGTGATTTGGTTGTAAAATCTCATGATTCATCAAGCTCATGGATGCAGGTATTTAGTATTCCTTTTTCCAGTTTATTTAATGTGTCTGCACAATTGCCAAATATTCATGTATATTTCAACCCTTTACCAAATTATGGGTACAAATCACCCTAGTATATAGTCTTTTGGGTTTACAATAGAGCCAAAGTATTGTAACTTGTAACTTGTAAATTATCAATACCATAAATGGGTTTTTATTCCTAGGGCATGCATTTTTTATCATGCCCTATTTTCATGCATTTTTATGCATTTTTATGCACTTACAAGGAAACTTTTACCCTTTATACATAGCAGAGGATTTTAGGTTTCAAAATGCACAACCAAATTCTAAATAGATGTAAAATTATAAAATCAAAATTCCACAATTTGAACCACTCAATTTGGAGGTCATATGAGTCTTAGGCGTTCATTTTACAATAAGACAGTGTTACCCTCCATTTTACAAAAAGTCTTGAATCTTGGTTCAAGCTAGAAATACTTTTTAATTTGAAAATTCACTCTGGATAATATAGATAGATTCAAAATGTTATTAAATTCAACCCAAAAAATAGATAACTAAATTTGGAGCTATATAGAATCATGGGCATGAATTTATATTAGGGCATTTTCTACTATTTTGGTCTCTCAATTTACATGGTAGATTTTTCCTCTTTTACACATCAACCACTTTTGTGTTCACAAATGAAAAGCTAAATATGTAGATAGGTGTAAAATTATCTAAGACACCCTTAGAAACTTGAATCATTGAAATTGTAGGTGTGTTATGACATAGGCATGCATTTTCATCATGCCCTGGATTCATGGATTTTTTAGCATTTTTTTCTTTATGCATTTTTTTGCATTTACAAAGGAGTTTTTAACATTTATGCACAATAAAGGGTTTTTAGTTTGAAAATGCACAACTAAAGGTATGAATAGATGATAAAATGTATTATGAGAAATATGTATTATGAGAAATATGTATAATGGAAACACATTTTTATGATAAAATATATTAATATATATTATTTGTTGCTACCTTATTATGGATGTATGCTATATGTTTTGTATGTTAAAAACCACATAGCCGCACACACATTCTTTCGTTCTTTAATTTAACTTTAAATTTTGTTTTTCTACTTTCTATACATGAATCTGATGCAGGAGCATCGTTGGAAAGCACGCGGAGCAGGACCACTCAACGTCTGGGAATATTTTTAGAATCTCAACATTGGCAGTCACAACGGATATTTTGGAAGCACGCCTGCACTCAGTGTTGGAAATAATATTTTGAGGCACACTTGAACTCAACGCTGAAAAAATCCTTTGAGACATGCTTGAATGATTGCGAGTGAAGTGGGAGTTTCCACACCGGCTCTGGAATGCGACGGGTCTAGATAGTCGTTAGGTTAAGTTATAGAGTAGACAAGTACCCAGGGGTTACCCTAATATCCCTCTGAGATAAATAGAGGTTTTGTATGCCCAAATGAGGCTAGCTGCAAGTTAGTAGGATATTTCAGTTTTTAGTTTTTTTATTTCAGTTGTAGCCATTTTTCACTTTGGAATATGACAGAAAAAAATTGATCTAATGCATGGCATGAACATTGTTTGCAATTCCCTGTTATTTGTGTTTTCATGAATGAATGAATGAATTTCGTTATGAGTAGATGGAACTGTGAAGGTTAGCATAAGTTTCAATTATTTCTCTTCTATTGAGGTAGTGCAAGGTGTGCACACATAACTCAAGGAGTGCATTGACGGAATCTGTTTCAGTTCCGAAGCTCAGAAGAGATAACATGAAACATTTTTCTTTGAAAGGAGTGCAAAGAGATTGATGCAAGGCATGCACAGTCGTCTGCAAAAATTCAAAACCTTGCGTAAAGATCTGGTGCAAGGTGTGCACAGACCCGAGATTTGACTAAGTGTCGAAGAGACTATGAAAAGAGTCAGAGAACTAGAAGAAGAGAACGCTAGGAGGGCGAGAGGAAATTATCTTCAAGAAACCCTTTGGATTCTAAGTTATCGAAATACCTGGAGCGCAAGGAGTGCACGGGAGGTCGAAGTCTCTAGAAGACTAATATCAATAGGGATAACACCTTTCAAAGGAGTAATCGATTTCCAAGATTTAGAACCATGGGAAGCGCAAGGGTTGAATCCTTTAAAGACTTAGAATATTTTCTAATTTAGAAAATATTGGAAGCTCAGGAGAGAGGAGCGACAGTGATTTTTGGATCACCATGAAGCATATCGACAATCGTCTTATCAAAAGGAAGGTGCATGAGTCTTAAAGTGCATAAGTACAGAGGAGAGAACCTCTCAAGGTTCGAAACTTGAGATTTCTGAAGCCCAAAGATCCGAAAAGACGAAGTGGAATCTCAACCATCGGATTGATCAAGCGAATCTGAGCTGTCAGATATCACGAGTGCATAAGGAGTCAAGTTTGAAACTTGAGACTCCCAAAGCGCGGAGAGCCAAAAAATCTAGATCGAATATGGATCGTTGATCCAAGAGGATAGATGTCGATAAGTCGAAATATCTAAAGGAAGGTGGGGGACTGGAGTGTTGAAACACCCAAAGCCCAAAGAGTCAAAGCGCTTAGAGCTGTCGATATGTCGGAGGACACTTGTTAATAGATTTGTAACTTTAGGAAAAGGCTAAAGTGGATTTTCAGTTTGAAAGTTGAGATCACCGAAGCGTGGAGACCTGAAGTCTTGGAACAAGATCTGGACCGTGAGATCTATGGGAGGTGTGGCATGAATCTGTGAACTCTGTGTAAAGTCTCGAAGTGACTTGTAACCATTGGGTTCAGAGGAATATGTGGTGAGATATCATCGTTTTGCTGACTCGTGACTCAAAGGAGTCAAAGGTCAAGTTGTGAGAACTCGCGAAACGCGAAATCGCGACTTGATCTGATTTGTTGGATCAAAGGAAGGATATGAATCATCGATTTAGTGTCATCGTGAGTTCGTACATCGGGAGGATGGAGGTGCCTCACATCGGGAATTCCCGACATGTGTAATCCTGATGCACTTGGAGGTTTGGCCCTGGGTCATAGTGAGGGGTCATGTGGAAAGGGGATAAGGGAGGAGCTAGTGGGTGTTAGGCCTTTGTCAGGATTTCGGATATCGGAAGAGTCGGGTGACTCACATACAAATACCCGACTCGTGAAATTGCGACACACCTTTGTTTAGGCTTGTGGTCACGACTCGTGGTCAAATGAGAGAAAGGTATTAGGAGCTAGCACCCGTTTGGAATTGAGATACAGACAACGTTCAGGAGAGAAGGCGTGGGTCTCATACGGCATGTCCATTTGGGGAAAGGACCTGTGTAAGTGGGTTTAGGGTCTAGCAGAGACCCAGAGAGTCAACCAAAATCATTTTATTGATCGATCCTAGATCGGGAGGTCGCGTAGCCCTTAGGAGAGAAAGGGGGGGTCTGCACCAGAATCATACTATGCCACTTTGAATTATTTCCTAGTAGATTTATTGGGTATGGGGAATTGAAAGTGATGCGAGGGGGGGGGTTGGCGGGGAGGCCAAATGAGCTTTCACCTTCACATGGTTGGTCATGTTCGGTAAAGAATATCTATTCTCAAAACTGAGAGAATCTGATTCAATTATTCCACTTTAGTCTTTCGAGAGTCTCGTACATGTTGATATGTCTATTTATTTATTTAATTATTATTCAGTCAATTAACCTTTTATTCTCTGATGATTTATGCAGGTCTTCACATGGAAATGCAACTAACAACTAGCCTAGGTGTGATGTGGTTGTACAAGATCCTTCCTCATTGATCTCATGGATGCAGGTAGTTAGTATTCATTTTTCCATTTTAGTTAGTGTGCCCACAAAGTTGTCAAAGAGTCATGTATATTTCAACCCTTTACCAAATTCTAAGCATAAATCACCCTAGTATACAGTCTTTAGGGTTTACAACAAAGCCACAGTCCTGTAACTTTTAAATTGTAAATTATCAATACCATACATGGGTTTTTATTCCTAGGAACTATTTTTCTCATCATGCTCTCTTTTCATGCATTTTATGCACTTTTTACGTTTATCCATTTCTTTGCACTTACAAGGCAATGTTTAGCCTTTATGCATAGTAGAGGGTTTTAGGCTTCAAAATGAACAACCAAAGTATAAATATATCTAAAATTATAAAATCAAAAGTCCACAATTTGAACCACTCAATTTGGAGGTCATCTAATTCGTAGGCATGAATCTTATAGTAAAACAGTTTTACCGTCCATTTTACAAAAAGTCTTGAATCTCAGTTCAAGGTAGAAGTCCTTAGTCATTTTAAAATGCACTCTGGATGAAATACATAGATGTAGAATCTTATTAAATTCTAAAAAAAATTGTATATCACTACATTTTGACTTAAATAGAAACATGGGTGTGTGTTTCCATTAGGGAACCTTTTACTATTTTGGTGTCCTAATTTACAAGGTAGATTTTGCCTCTTTTACACAACAACCACTTTTATTTTTGCAAGCGCAAAACCAAACATGTAGACAGGTGTAAAATTAGCCAAGACACCCTCAGAAACTTGAATCACTCAAATTAAAAGTGTATTAATACCTGGGCTTGCATTTTTCATCGTGCCATGGTTTCATGCATTTTTAAGCATTTTTCCCTTTATGCATTTTTTTTGCATTTACAAGGCAGTTTTTAACCTTTATGTAGAGTAGAGGGTGTTGGTTTGAAAATGCACAAGTAAAGGTATGAATACATGTAAAATGATAAAATAAAAACTCCAAGAATTTAATCACTCAATTTGGAGGGCATATGAGTCATAGGCGTGCATTTTAAAGTAACACAATTTTACCCTCAATTTTACAAAAAGTTTTGAATTTTGATCCCCGGTAGAAGTACTTTTTCATTTGAAAACACACTCTCAATGATATACATAGATTTAGAATGTTATGAAATTCACCCCAAAACTTAGATCGGTAAATTTGGAGCTATATGTAAGCATACTTTTCCATTAGGGAACTTTCTATTGTTTTTGGTCTCTACATTTACAGGGTTTATTTGTTTAATTATTATTCAGTCATATAAACTTTTATTCTCTAATGATTTTTGCAAGTATTCACAATGGAAATGCAACTAAAAACTAAACTATGTGTGATGTGGTTGTACAATCTCATTCATCATTGATCTCATGGACGTAGGTAGTTAGTACTCATTTTCCCATTTTAGTTAGTGTGTGTGCACAGTTGCCAAAGATTCATGTATATTTCAACCCTTTACTAAATTATGGGCACACATCACCCTAGTACGCATTATTTAGGGTTTAAAACAAATACAAAGTCATGTAACTTGTAAATTAATATCACCATACATGGATGTTTCTTCCTACGACGTGCATTTCTCATCATGCCATGTTTTCATGCTTTTTTTATGCATTTTTCCATTTATGCATTTACACACAAATTTCAGGCTTTATGCACAACAAAGAGTTTTTTGTTTCAAAATTCACAACCAAAGTATGAATATATGTAAAATGATACAATCAAAACTCCACAATTTGAACCACTCAATTTGGAGGTCATATGAGTCCTAAGCATGCATTTGATCATAAAACGATTTTACCCTCCATTTTGAATCTTGGGTCAATGTAGAAGTCCTTAGTCATTTTAAAATGCACTACGTATGATACATATAGATTTATAATGTTATTAAATTCACCCCAAAACTCTTATAACTAAATTTGGATCTATATAGAAACATGGACGTGCATTTCCATTAGGTCACTTTCTACCGTTTTGGTCTCTCAATTTACAAGGTAGAATTTGCCTCTTTTATGCAAACACCACTTTTATGTTTGCGAATGAAAATATAAATATGAAAAAAGGTGTAAAATTATATAAGACACCCTTAGAAAGCTAAATCACTCAAATTGCAGGTGTGTTAAGATCTAGGCGTGCATTTTCATGAAGCATGGCATGCATTTTTGTGAAGCATGGCATGCATTTTAGTGAAGCCTGGTGTGCATTTTTGTACAAGGGCATAAATTACAGTTTAAAATAAAAACATGTATTTCTTAAGTGTGTCTGTGCATTTTTAGATGTGGAGTATCTAAAAATATTGAATTAGGGTTTTATGCAACAATACAAGCCATAATCCTAATAGTCTATATCATAATATATCAAGAACGTTGTCATATACATCTCGCTCAACCTCTTCAACTTATTAATCTAACACATTTATCTGCTCCATATGTCTAATGCAATTTGAATTTTTTTCTGAATTTTTTATACCAGTGTCAAACCTATGATGTCAGGGTTCTTAGTTGAATGCACGTCAGTATTTCGATGGATGGTTTACGCCCATCCATCCCATTTCTGACAAGACTTGGAGCTCTCATGCATTAGCACTTCGATGGAATTTTACCAACAAGGCTTTGTCGATCCAAGATTGTGTCACACCATATAATTGTACCATCGATGGTATGGACCCTCTAGAGTTTCACCGCACCGATGTAGGCCACCATCCATAAAGTCACAATTTCAATGGTGTCTGCATCATCTTTCTGACAATACTTATGTGCACCTATGTCACAGTAACGACCAATGCCATCGGTAAAACAATGAAGACTTAGTTGATGATTCTCTCTTGGAAAATTTCATGTGTTAGACCAATGCATCGCATGCCTGAAAGTTCTATGATGGTTGACATTGCGATGAACATTTGTTTTGTAATATATATTCAGAGTTGGCACATGGCATTTTGTTGCATCAGATGTTCGACATACTGATAGTGTCGTCGATAGTGAAATGAAAGGGATTCGAATAATAGATGGAATTATATTCGTTAGAAGGAAAACAAAAGTTTGTTGGAATGGTGTTAGAAAATGTGCCAATTGTACTAGTGTTAGAAGCATCTTGGTGATCTTTATGTTTCGAACCACTTGGATTCTCTTTCTTATGGAATATGTTCTACAAATATCGTTCTTGCACACTATTTTTTTTGAGGTTTTTCTTGGATAAGGAACAGGGCCAAGGAAACCTATGGAGGAAAATATCCTCCCAAATTTAGGCCTCAAGTTGGCTCTTGGGACAGAGGGGGAAACCCTCTAATATATTCGATTGTTGACTGTTTCAGTGTCACTTCATTAGCAAAAATCTCATGCAAAATTTAATGCTATATTTTAGTGATTGTGAGGTTTAATAAATGATCCAGGTGGATATCAATGGCCAACCACCTATTCCACCGGCTCAAAGACCAATTCCCACCTGTTGTTTTGAGGCCTTAAACAACATTTTTCAAGCATGCCATAGTCACATTGTTGACTTTGGCTAGAGTGTGATGGAAATATGTGTATTCCTTGAATAGTTCTTACCAATGAGCTATTGGGCGCCTAAAACAAAGATCGTATGAAAACGTTATGACCCCGAGAAGTTTATGTACCAAATTACCCTATCGAGGCCCACATGACTTTTGGCGCTTCATCTCCTAGGGTTAGGTTTTTTTATGTTTAGTTTTTTCTCATTTATGATTTATGTTAAAAAATCCTTTAGATCCTCCTTGTAACCAACTTCTTGTTAATGAGCGTAGCCAACACATCTATTCTCATAGATAAGCTACCACCATTATAGCTAGCTTGTGTGCTTTTTCATTTTATAGTCTTTTGTATTCCAAACATTCATTAATAGAATTTGAGCTTCATTGTGTTTTTTGTTCCTTGTGATATCTATATGTAATTATTTTATATATATATTGTTGGATTATTGAGAGGGGGGGTGAATCAGTAATAGCGTAATTATAATCCTTTTTCTTCAAATGTTATATCAATGTAGAATTATTATCTAATAATGAGCAGTAAGAAATAAACAATCACACACATACACAGTACACCAGTGTTTTACGTGGAAACCCAAATCGAGAGAAATCCACATAATGATTTTTCTTATATGTCTTGAAGAATTACATTCATTGGAAGAACCAAATTCCTTTGTTTTCCAGCTGCAACTGGAAGGAGGCTCCAACCCCCTAGTTTCTTAGGCTACAACCTGAGGGAAACACCAACTACCCAATTCTCTGGCTACAAACAGAAGAAGGCTACAACCCCCAATGTTCTCCGACTACAACCGAAAGGTGGCTACAACCCCCAATGTTCTCCGACTACAACCGAAAGGTGGCTACAACCACATGTCCTTGCCTCGTCCTGCCACCCTGAAGTAGAAGTAGAATGATGGAACCATTGTCACACTATCACTGTGAGATATACCATTGTAAACCTGTACCAATAAATCCGAACCATGGATCAACC
Organism: Picea glauca; assembly: GCA_000966675.3. Classification (NCBI taxonomy): domain Eukaryota; kingdom Viridiplantae; phylum Streptophyta; class Pinopsida; order Pinales; family Pinaceae; genus Picea; species Picea glauca. Next base: position 392,815 of record JZKD02S2264385.1, read on the forward strand.
ATGCATCAACCTGTACCTCAACCTGTAATCAACCTGTACCATAAACAAGTGCATCAACCATGCACCAACCTGTAATCAACCTGTACCATAAACAAGTGC
>JZKD02S2264385.1:423844-435039 GCA_000966675.3 Picea glauca
TTTTGATAATACTTTGACCTCCTTGTAATAAAGTTAAAGAGATACACGATTGGACTCCCCTCCCAAGATTAAAAATAAAAAAAATAAAACAATAAAATTTTCATTATCTTTAAGGTGAGTGTTGTAACAGATATCAAAATTGACTGTGCTGCCCAAGGTACAAATTGGTTCTCATTCATTTACATTTGATCATGTATATGGTAGCACTGGGTCTCCTTCAACACCCATTTTTGAAGAATGTGTTGCTCCACTTATTGATGGTTTGTTCCATGGCTACAATGCTACTGTTCTTGCATATGGACAGAATGGTTCTGGTAAGACATATACCATGGGCATTGGTTATGGTGATGGTGGTGAAATAGGAATTATTCCTCAGGTTATGGAAACAATATTCAAGAAGATTGAAAGCCTAAAGCATTAAGCAGAATTTCAGGACCTTCGGGGGTTGAAATGTCACAATCAAAATCCACTATTCATAGTACCAAGCCACTGAGACACCAATTGATTTTCCCATCCGTTCATAAGTGAGAAAGTCCGATACAGAACACCAATGGAAACTTAAAAAAGAAGGTTCGGGTAGGCTTCTTTTTGGACTTTCGGGATATCAAAGAGTGTCACGAAATCGAAAAGTGATTATATGAAATGAATCTATAGTGATACCCATGTAGCTGGACCTGCAATGGTGTGAAAATGAAGAGACACGGATTGTTGATACTATCATCTGTTTCTTCTGTACCATGCTGCTCTCAAATCTTCCCCACCAGAAATTCTCAAGATTAATTCTTCACCTTCAACTGATCTCGGTTAGAACTCCAAGAATTCATCCTTCCATCAGGTTGTGTGTTTGTCGAACAGTTTCCTTGCAGGCCTCAGTCCAAGGTCTGGTAAGCCGCAAAGTCCTGATCAAAATGTTAGCAATATTAAATTAGAGTCAGAGGTTCAATGGCCAATCTTTGAATATCCCTCAGATTATGGAGCGAGGAAATATTTACTGAGGAAAGCTACAGCCATTGCAAATCAATCTTTCCATTATATTCACAGTTTTCAGTCTCGGATATCAGTGTTCATGAGATTCGGGAAGATGAATTAATTGATCAGTCTTCTCTTACATACATGAAAGGACCCGAAAACCCTAATTCAGCATCAGTTCCAGTGACCTTTGAAGGAAATCTCAATGTGAATGAAAGGAAAAAGTATTTTAATTATTCTGAAGGGACGAAATTGGCTTGTGTTTTTGCCAATCACGGTAGCCTGGGGTTCATTGTGTCAGAAGAAGACAAAAAGGCCATGGAGCAATGCATGGGCTTGGTGGCGATTTCAGCTATATTTGGAGCCTATGACAGGATTAGGCAACCCATGCATGTCAGGAGAATCACTGCAGAAAACGTTTGTTTCTTCATTTTTATGGACATGTTGCATTTTTTTTTGGTGGTGCGCTGGCTCATGTGGGCGTTATGGAAATATTTCACTTTCATCGGCCATGCATGGAAACTGATTATGGCTATTGTGGATACGTTAGAGAGATTCTCCTGGCAGGACTGACATGTTGTCAAGGGATGTTTTAATACGTTTCTCTTGACCAAAGCTTTCAGCCTTGACTCAACAAGCAGAATCGTTTATCACCGATGGTCACTATCTTGGAGAAACATTGGACCATAATGACTCTTTCCTGGTCGTTTCTATGTAAACTACAGTGGGCGAGTTATCATGGCAAGGGAAGTGGTGTCCATATCAAAGCACTGTTTTAGTAAACGAGTTCCTGTTATCTAGATGAAAAGAAATTTGTAAATCTTATGACTCTTCACACTGCCAAGGGATTGGAGTTTGCCCGTGTGTTCATCACTGGGTTGCAATAGGACTTACCTGAGTCCAAGCCAGGTGAAGGCCATGCCAGAACAATCGTCATAGCAGTTGTAGGTGGATCCCAAAATAGATGTAGGGGATCTACCCAGCTTAAGCTACCCTCTTTCAAACTAGCAACCCTAGGGAGCACTGAGAAGGGAGGGTTAATAGGAAGCAAACCCTTGAGCGATACCTCAGGCAAACATGTCCTTTCGGGTTCCCAACAACAGTCTGCGAATCAAGAGACAAAACTTCTAATAGTGATTGTACTGTAAATTAGAAGTTTACAGTGCTTCTGGGTTCTATACATGCTAGCGAGAAGAAGTATTGCATGTGTCTTCCATGGCTGCCCAAGTTTTCTCATCGTTCAATCTCATTTCAAACTAGATTCAGAAGCTCCACTCAAGGAGACAAGTCCTACTGTGTTTGCCCAAAGTTTTTTCAAAAGGATTACATCTCAATCGGACAGTTTCAATGCAAATGTGGGCTCTCTTATATCTAAAACTCAATCCAAATCTATGGTGGGTTAAAATCCATATGTTGATATTCCCAAGCCATTACCAAAGAGGAAGAGGAAGCCACTTATAACACCAATCAAGGAGCTCATTTGCAGGGCAAGGAAGGTGAGGGAAATGAACCAGGATGTCACTGAAAGAGTTCTACAATGTCCTAAAAATGGGCTGCTAGTTCGGAGATTGGTGCCAGTTGCCCATCAGGTTTATCAAGCAAAACTGCTCTTTATGAAGGTGTTTCCAAGCTTATAGATGACATATTGGTTATCAACCATTATAGAGATTTGCATCCAAGCAGGACTAGATCTTCCATATTTCCCAACAAAGAGAAGAGCCTATCCTGTCTACATGGTAGCGGGCAAAATTGTAGATTTTGAAAAATGCTCTCCTCCAAAAGATTCAAATTCTATGGACGTTGACGAAGGTTTTGAGTCTCACGATTTCTGGGATTCAAAGAGACAGCAGAAGTCGAGACTGCGAGTCTGGTAGTTTAAATTGCAGAATGACACCCGACATTAGAACCTGTCCACTTGTCAAAACAATGAGCAACGGTCTAACGAGCCAACAGTGCATCTGTCAGTCGCAGAGTGCCAGGAAGATGAACCGGTTCATATTTCCCGGAAAACTAAGAGTTTTGTTTATATTTTTCTCTTTTAAAAGAAGGATGTAGAGAACAAAATAGGGGACAACCCGGGAGCCTTTCGGAGGCTGGGTTTGTAATGCATTCTTTTTCAGCAAATATAGAGCAGAGTGCCAAGAGATTCTATACTTTGTTACTGTCTAATTCTGTCTTTTTCCTGTATTATTGTCTCTGAAGTTTTCACCACTGCTCTTTCTTCCCTCCATTCATTATTTCAGCTTGTAATGGTTACAATTCAATAATACCTTTGCTGTAGCTAGTTTAAAGCATTCCTTAAAGTGCAATTTTTCCTCTGTTTTGCCGTGAGTAGAACAAGACCTGCATCTTAATTGTTTTGCCTTATTTACAAGTTTTATTTGTTCACAGCCTTTCCTCTGTCTTTCTATGAGTGAGACAAGACATGTGTTTAGATATTTGAAGTTTCAGTGTTATTTATTCTATTGAAAGTGTTAGCGTTCGAAGTCACTCCCGGATTGCTTGCAGGAGAAGATCCCAACACCCATCAGTTTTATGTCACGATTTGTCCATAAGGGGTGATCGAATGGAGATACAGACTCGAGGAGATATCATTCTAAGTCAGGGACTGGGTATGGTATGTAAATAACCAAGGAGGTCTGGAATCCTAACTTCAGCCAGTAGGTTGATTAAAATATGAGCAGGTGGAAGACTTAGGAGAAAATGAACAAACAACTCTGGGCAACAGGTTTGCAGTGGTTTGTGGGGGAAAAACTCTGAAAGCAGGATCCTCCTGGTTCAGGGCTTCAAGAAACTGAATAGAAGACTCAACTGGATCCTCCAAATCCAAGTCATTCAGTGTTAAAGAAATCACAGGAACCAGCTAAAGGCTCCGTAACCATTACAGTGATCCATTACAACATCATCCTATAATAGCTATAGCTCGACTAGATCCTCCAATTCTGAGCAGCTCTAACACAATGTAAAAAAAGACACGAAAGAAACTGGCATTCATAAGGCAAGAAGTCTCAAAATTTCATACATAACTAGAGCAACAATACTTCATTAAAACTTTACAACTGGGAGCTCAGCTCAACCATCAATACCTACAAAAGTGGCAAAAATGCCTACATATACTTGGGACTAACTCTGGCTCTCAAGGCGTGATCATATCACGAATTCAATGCTTAACGTTAAGGAGTTTCTCTTATTAGGATGGCTTGTCAGTCTGCCTCCATCAAATCTTCCCTTTGCTTCCCTGTCATGCACTTCTTTAATTCAGCATGGCTCGCGCCAGGGGGGTAGCTAAGCCCTTTGAATATAGAACTAGCGTGTGCAGGCTTCCCTGGTGAGTTGGGGACTCAGCGTGACTTTCTTGAAGAGAACTGGTACAAGGGACCGTCTTGGGTCAATTTTAGCCAGGACCTCCATACCTCCACAATAAATGGGTGACGCGAGGCTTCACCCACCCTCTTTCTCCTTTGTTGCTGAGCTGAAATGACTCTTTCGATCCCTGAGTGAAATACCGACCTAGTCCATAGGTCTCTTCTCCATTCCTCACGATATCCTAAAATTCACCGAGACCTTTTCCCAACTCTGTATCGGGTTTTAGGGTTTCATGTTCCCTGTTGTCAATAGTTCTTGACCTGTTGAACTCCCGATCGCCGATCCTCCGATGAGCGTGTGTATGGGTTAGCCCTTCCTGGCTATACTGTGGTCCATGCGACCGCCTCTTATATGACTTGAACCGAACCTCTGTCGGGGTTTCGACGTTTCTGATATCTCGATTCACAAGTCCCCAGGACTTGCGATCCCCCGAAACCTGATGGCTCATGGTCGTTGACACATCAACGGTTCATTCCCCATCGTGAGAACCTACCACCTGTCTTCCAATTGTGGTCCACAACTCCGTCGGGAAATCGTATATCGGGATATCGCGATTCCCATTTTCATGTGCATGGGAATTTCAGTTCCCCGATCCCCAACTCTGCAGGATCTCTCGACACGTGTCCCTGCTAGAGGATGGTCCTGATCCGATCGAAAAATCGTGGATCGCGATTCCTTCATACAAGAGTTCCTTATCTTTGAAAACTCTAATTCTCCTCCTCTTCATACTAAGGTTTATCCTCGACGCAACTCCTCGAGATCTAACGACTGACGGGATTTCGTCGATCTCCTCTGTAAGATTATGACCGTCGATTTCCTTTGCGAATGGTTCTCAACTGCTGAAGAAAAAACTTTTCCTGCTTTCTTGCTGCTACAAGATGGGATTATATCACGATATGCTCAAGTGCTTCCTGTGCAAAGTGCATACCTGGGTACGCCTAATCCTGAGACAAGAAAAATCGCTAACATTAGGCTCCATGGGGGATAGAGTTGTCCTTGTGATGCTCTAAGAACTAATTCCGCAGCTTCAGTGCCTTGCTATTGGGCTATGGAGTCACTTATTAAGCTGAAAACATACAAAAAGAAAAATCAAAGAAGTAAAAGACAATATTTACAAAGAGAGGAACTGTCTAAGGCTCAAATAAAACATTTTTTTAGAAAATGCCCATTCACTGGGCTGTTGAAAACTTCTTCACCCTCCAGATCCTGCAACCCATAGGTTTTGTTGGAGAAAATCTTAGAGATTTTAAAGGGGCCGATCCAGAGAGCGTCGAACTTGCTGTGCTTGCCTTTGTCCTGTCTGGGCGCGTCCCATTTAAATACCAAGTCCCCGATCTCAAACTCCTTCTTCTTGATCCTTTTGTCAAAAGATTGCTTGATCTTCTATTGATGATTGTAGGCCCTATTCATGACATGTTCCCTGGTTTTCTGCACTTCCACCATCTGATGAATCCTTCTGACCATATGGTCAGGTTCCTCTTCAAATTCCTGGAGGAATTTTTCCACAGGTAAGGCGAGCTGAGTAGGGAAAACGACCTCTATTCCGTAAACAAGATGGAAGGGTGAAATGCCTAGGCACTTCTTTGTTGTCACTCGATCAGCCCATAGAGAAAATTTGAGTTTTGCATCCTAGGCCCTTTTATTTTCTTCCAATAATCTTTTAATGAGCTTGATCAAACCTTTATTGGAAGATTCCGCCAGTCCATTTCCCTGAGGATAATAGGGGGTAGAGTGAATCAGTGAAATCTCAAACTGTTCACAGAACTTGACCGGAGGCTCAGACCTGAAGGGGGTGGCATTATCAGTGACAATTCTTCTAGGGAAACCAAATCTAGCAATGACATCCTCCAGGAGGCTGATAATTACTTTGTGAGAAGTGCTTCTGGTGGGAACAACCTCTATCCACTTGGTGAAGTAATCTGTCGCAGTGAGGATCCATCTGTGCTGGCCACTCGAAGGAGGATGAATCTCTCCAATGAAGTCCAATCCCCACTGTTGAAAAGGCGCAGAAACTACTACAGGATTTAATGACAGAGATTTGAGCTGCTGCTTTCTTGAGAATTTCTGGCATTTGATGCAAGCTCTAATTTCTTTGCAGACGTCAGGGAATAAAGTGGGCCAATAGTACCCAGCTCAGAGGATCTTGTGAGCCGTGGTATTCCAGAAATGATGGCCTCCGCAGAGACCTCTATGGAAATCAAACATAACCCTTTGGGCCTCTTGTGGATACAGGCATATTAATAATAACCCTAAGGGGTCTCTCCAATATAGGGTTCGGTCAATGAGGCAATATTTGACCACCTTGAGATTTAGAGCTCTAGCCTTGGTTTTTCCCAATCCATCAGGAGGCTTTAGTTCTTACAGAAAATACAAGATATCCTTGTACCAGTCACATGCTGCTAGTGGTAAGGCACCCAAAAAATGCTTGTTGGATGACTCAGCTTGCTCATTGACGAAGTTAATCCCCAAGGCTTTGCGGTTGGATTCAACTAGCAATTTGGCTAATCCCTGTCCCTTTATCAACTTGGTGGGTTTAATTTCTAGATAAAATTCTAGAATCTTGGCAATCCACTTACCTCTTTTCCCATCCATGTCGGGCTATATAAGAATGTCCTTCACAGAGGCCGAAGGAACATATGCAATGATCTTTAAGTGAAAGACATAGACTCTGAAAGCTTTGAGAGCTTTCACCAATGCATAGGCCTGCTTTTCCATGGTCTCGTACCAGAGTTCTGCATCTCTTAATGCCCTGCTGTAGAAGGCAATAGTTTGCTCTTTCCCTTGATCATTTTTCTGCAACAAAACTACCGCTACTGTATCACAGGAAGAAAAAGAAAATATCAGGAAATCTTTGCAATAATCGAGGCTGATTAGCACAGGTGCCTCAGTCAATGCCTTCTTTATTTGGATAAAGGATTCCCTGGGTTCAGTGGTCCATTTTACTTCATTTCCCTTCCTGAGCATGGTTTTGATGTGTTTCACCAACTCGACAAAATTTGAGACGAATCTCCTCAGAAAATTTATCTTCTCCAAAAATGCCTGAACCGTTTTTTTAGATCTGGGAAGTGACAGGGTCTGAATTTCTTCCACCTTGCTAGGGTCGATTTTTACTCCCTCTACTAATACTATATGGCCTAGCAGCTTCCCCTCCTTCATAGAAAACAAGGATTTCTTGGGGTTTAAGGATAAGCCATACCTCCGACACTTCATGAAGACCTTTCTCAAGTGGCAATAGTGATCCTTGTCTGTCTTGGAGAAGACTGTGATATCATCTAGATATATTACCACAAACTGATCCTTCTCCCCTATGAACGCTATGTCCATAGCTCGCTGAAACGTTGTTCCAACATTCATCAATCCGAAAGGCATTTTGGCGTACATGAATGTACCCCAAGGAGTGGTGAAAGTTGTCTTTTATCTGTCCCCAGGCATGACTGATATCTGATTATAACCAGAGAAACCATCGATCATGGATATCCTAGATGCACTAGTGACCTTTTGCAATATGTGTTCCATGTTGTGCAGGGGATAATTGTCTTTCTTTGAGCTTCTATTCAAGTTCCTGAAATCTACACAGAGTCTGATTTCCCCACTTTTCTTTCTTACTGGAACCAAATTGGCCACCCACTTAGAATACCTCAATGGGACAATGATTTGGGCATCTAAAAATTTCTTCACTTCTTTCTCCATGACAGGTAACAACAGGGGATTTATCTGCCTCAGCTTCTGCCTGAATGTTTTAACCTCTTCTTTTAGTGGGATCTTGTGCTCAATGACAGATGTGTCATATGTCTTAAGGTCTTTGTAGGTCCATGCAAACACATCAGCAAACTCTCTCAACAACTCGGTATACTCAATCCTCTACTCCTTGGCCAAACTCGTTGATAGCTTGACAAACTTAGGCTCTTCTGGTGTGCCAATGTTGCACTTGGCTGTGTCAGCATCATCACCCAAAACTCTTCCCTTTATTGCCACATCATTCCCATCGAACAATCTCTCTAATGGGACTAGTCCCCTCGGGATGTGATTGCCAGGAAATTGAATAATGTCATGATTTGCTATTTTACTCAACAACTCACCCTCATCAAACTCTTCCTCAGAGATAGAATCTTGGTCGATATGCATCTCTGAAAATTCTTCGATAGTTTCCAAGAATCTCTTGATCTCTTGATCGTCCTCAAACACCTTCCAATGCTTGACATTGTCAGGTATGGAGGGCCTGTATTTTACTTCTACATCATACCTCAGTTTGGGCAGCAAGGGGACCTTGAAAATGCTTGTTGATGAAGCCAAAGAATCTGCCACTGTGTTTTCTTCTCTCGGGATGAAAGAAATGTTGAACGCTGAGAAGAAACTGTCAATTAGGTCCCATACCTCATTTCGATAACTCCTGAGTCAGGCATGCTTGTCCTGATAAGCGCTTCTGACCTGCTGGACTACCAACTCGGCATCTCCGAACACTGCTATCTCCTGGATTCCCATTTCCCTTGCAGCTCTCAATCCTAGTATAAGAGCTTCGTACTTTGCCACATTGTTGGTAGTTTTGAATTATAATTTGTATGACAAAGATGTGGTCTCCTGAGCAGGTGACACAAAAACCACTCCAGCTCTAGTGCCTTCTCGGGAACAGGATCCATCAAAATACATTTTCCAGATTGGGGTGATGGAGGGAGGAAATTTAGAGGAAACAGTGGGCGACTTTCTGAGTTTTAAAGGAGGCTCAGGGGCATGGGTGAGCTATAGTAAACTGGAGCCTAACTCAGTATCCAAGGCAAAGATGGGGTGATTGGTAGGGTTGGCTTCATCACTGATTATGTAGGCCAGTTGGGCTTCCCTATATAGTCTTCTATGTTCCCCTCCGAACACTGGGATGGTAACATACGTGAGGTCCATCTGTAACATTCCTCCAAGTCGTTTAATCCAAGACCTTGACAACAACATGCCAAACTTGGGAGGAACATCAGCTACCACAATGTCCATGACCATACTCTTCATGGGCAGTTGAAACAGTGAAACCACCAGGTCCTTGATGACTCCCAGACATTGCACCCTTCTTGAATCAAAAGAGTATAAATCATGGTAGGCCCTGGTCACTTCTAATCCCAACTCCTCCATTACTATTTTGGGCATAAGATTATGGGAAGCCCCAGAGTCCATGAGGCAGTTATGCACTACTTTATCATGTATATTCAGGGATGTGTAGAAGGGATGTGTAGAAGGGAGGGGATGAATCATCTCTATCTTCTACCATGGGCCCTAAGATGACTACAGGATTCTCATCTTGAAGGTTTATTGAGTCAGAGGGAGGCTAGGGGGATTCAGATTGTAGCAACTTGGAGAGGGAACTTTTGAAGTCTTCATTTTTAACCATCTCAGAGAGAGGTACAAGAATCCTAATCTTCTGAATTTCATGCTCAAAATTGAAGGAGGGGGTAGGTGTAGGAGCTTCTCTTATCTCAGTGACAGGTTCTTTGGCTGTCGGCGAAGCATTCTGAATATTCTTTTCTTTAGCTGGGGCTGCTGCTATTTTAGTAGGCCTATCTGCTATGAGGGGCGGGTCTGAGCTATCAAAGTCTCCATCTTTCCTTCTCGACCTGAGATTATATCTGCCAGGAGTGTGACCAGTCCTTTCTCCCTTCCCTAACTCATGGATCTGAATGTTCATCAAAGCTTTTTCGTACGCAGACTGAGTCAAGTGAGGAAAAGGAGGGGTTTCTTCAATACAGTGAATTTCCGGGCCAAACTCATCTATCTCATCTCTTTCCTCATGATCAACCAGGTTGTTTTGGAGGGGGGTTTGGACCCTTTGATCATCTCTGTCCCTTCCCCTTTGTTCCCTCGGGAAAACTTGGGGCACATTGTTTGCAGGTTGTCTGAAAACTCTATTATCAGTGTTCTGGGGACTTCAGTACATGGGCTTCCCTTCTAATTCCAGCCTTTCTATCTTGGCAGCAAGCAATTTTAGCGTTCTAGCTGTTTCATCTGTCTGATGGGGCAGGAGAGAGGGACTGGACGAGGAAGTTTCAGGCTTGTCCTTGGGCATATTTCTATCACCGGCGTTCCTGAGTCAATTGACATCCAATATGTTGGATTCTACCTCCACGACTGCATCTTGCATGTGTGCCAACGTAACAGCTTTTCTCTCCCTTAGCAGTAGGCATAAATTGGGATCGAAGGTGCTAGAGTAAGTGATCTTTGCAGAGGATTCAGAGGGTTTTATCTCAGTAGGAATTTTGTTGTACATTTTATTAAATCTCTTGGAGAAGTCAGAAACAGACTCTCCTTCTTTTCTCTTTAACGACCCAAACTCTGTCATGTAATACATGAAGTCTTTTTTATCTCCCCACTGCCTCAAAAAGGCATTATCTAGAGCTCTGATCCCATCAATAGATCCATGAGGCAGGGCCCTGAACCAGTTTCTAGCCTCTCCTTGGAGACTATGGACAAAAATTCTCATCCATATGTCTGTGTGCATGATAACATTATCATCTGCGAAAGTATAAAAGGCTGCTAGGTTCTCTTCAACAGTTATATCCTCGTCGCCTGTAAACTTGGGCAGTTTTTTAAGGTACCCTTCTGCTAGGAGGTTATTGAGAGGCTGTGGTAGCACGAGGGGAGCGTATCTAGTGGTTATGATGACCTCTATTTCGGTCATAGGGGGATTTGCTCCGGACATAGGAATATTAGGTGGAGGAGAACTTGGAGGAGAAGAAGTTCGTGAAGGGGCTACAGGGAATGAATCTTAGAGTGGGGTGGGAAACAAGAGGTGATTCAAGGAGGAGGGAGTGACAAGGATTTCTCCCTCCAATCCCAGACTAGGAGGGGAAAACTCAGCAGGAACACTTCCAAAATTCAGGAAA
>JZKD02S2264386.1:0-35896 GCA_000966675.3 Picea glauca
ATATATATATATATATATATATATATATATATATATATATATATATATATATATATATATATATATATATATATATTGTTATGAAACTTTATACCTCTAGTTCTAAGAAAAATGAACGTATATGGGGAAAATGGAAACCTTTTTGGGTGAAATGAACAATTTTTCCAACTGAAAGCAGTGCTTCAAATGTAATGGAATAGCCCACTCAACATAAAAATGCACAGATATAGAAAAACATGGAAATATTTTGATGCATGTAGTGACACAGGTTCATTATCTCGATCAACAATGGGAGAGGGTATTCATACATTATCTGATACCATGTTTGATATTAGTCGAATAAGATAAGAGGCTTAATAATGAAACCAATGGATTCTTGTGATGACCAAGATATTAGTTTGTAGTTCTTATCTACTAGAAACCTGAGAACAATATTTTGTTAGAGGTTTCATCTGGCTATATATTGAATCCAATACAATATAATCACTTGAGCTAGTTAATACAATTGTTGTGTTTGTTCATCTCATATTGTATTTGAGAAAGTATACTAGCTCCAATTCTAGATTGGTTTCTTGTGTGTAGTAGAGGAATATCACAATAAGTTGTAGCTTCTATAATTGTCTTCTACTTGACGGAATATGCATGCAAGATATTTCATGTTGGAATTATTCTATTTTTAGGATCAAAATGACAATTTCTAAAGTATATCGGAAAAAAACAGCACCGATTTCGATAATTTTAGGAATTCTCTTATCTCACATCTACCTTAGTGTTCATTGATTTTTGGCATGCATTCTTTTCTAAAGGTATTAGAATACTGAGAGGGGCGGTGAATCAATATGAGCACTTTTATTTCTTTAACTACAATATAAAATATTCAATATTTTATCATTGACATTAAATATATCATCAATACCATAATTTAGTGCATAAACAAAACATAAAAACAATACACCAGAATTTTACGTGGAAACCCAATGCGGGGAAAAACCACAAAATGATTTTATTATTTATCAAAGAGTACATTCATTAGAAACACCAACTTCCTATTCCTCCAGCTACAACTGGAAGGAAGATCCAACCCCCTATTTACAAGCTTCAACATGAAGGAAGCTCCAACTCCCTAATTTACCAGCTCCAACCGGAAGGATGCTACAACCCCCTTTCCTTGCCCCATCCAACTACCCTGAAATATAAATGTAGACAAATTTTTCACTACCTATGTCGTTGTAACTGATAACCTGTTGTTGTTGTTGTTTCTGATACTTATTTTTTTGCTATTGATTTCAATATCTCATCAAGACTTCAATCTATAGCTGACCTAGTGGATTAGAGCTCTGATCTTCTGCTTGTCTTCTTCATAGATCCATGATTTAGTTTTGCAACTCATTGATTACCTCAGACACACTGCTGCAGTAAATTTTTTTTTTGTACGCTTGGCTCCTGTGAACTTCTCCCTTTACTGGAATTCAATGTCTTTGTCTCACAACCTCAGATCTTCCATATATATTCACACACGAAATATTCAATTGACTCTTCTTTGTATATATGTGTTTCCTATGAGGATCTCATTAAAAAACATAGGGATTTATGAGAGTCATAAATTTTGACTCAGTTATCCGATTGGGATGAAATTTTACAGGGAGTTATGTCTCGAAGAGTTCACTTCCGTGCCAATTTGATTTATCAAATTAGAATCTATTTCTACACTTTTAGGGATCCAAATTGCTTCATATGATGTCTCAAACAGTTTTAGTGTTTTTGCGGGTTTTTTTATTTTATTTTATTTGTAATTATCAGTTACCTCTTCGTTTATGCATGTAATCAGAAAAGAGAGTTGGAAAAGGTGTTACTCTAGTTATCTCTTAGTTATTGGTTAGTATTAGATTCATCCAAGATTTTTCTAAAATTAGTTGTTTTTTTTTCAAGAATTTATCTTTTTCCTAATTTAGGACCAACTCATAATGTCTTGTTAACTTTTGTTTATAGTTACTTTAACATGCAATTGTCATGCAACTTGTTAACTTTTGTTTACAACTACTTTACCTTGACATGCAACTTTTTAACTTCTATTCAAGGGTTGACATCAATGAAAACCAATGTTTCATCAATTCAATGACAACCAATTTTTCAACAACTAATCTTTCAACAATATCCCCCTTTGGCATTGATGCAAACACTTAGACACACCACTCAGACATGGTTGATGGAAATACTCATGCTCATGATGGATCCCCATGTCTTCATGCATCTTCTCTTTGTTTCCATGCCTCTATTTTTTATCACCCCCTTTGACATCAATGTAAAAGGGTGAATTCTCCTTGGGGATGATCCCCCTATCTATAATCCTCTTATATCTATTGATGTTTCTCTTCATGGTGCTTCCTCGTGTAAATCTATGATAAAAATCATTCAAAAATGATTAAAAAAAAAACAACTATTTCATTATTATTGTTTCTCTCCCCATGTCTTACTGTGCCAACTGCCATGTAGATCATTGTGGGGACGAAACTACTCCTAGTTTTTGTCGAAAATACTCAAAAGTATCCCTCATAAGAGGTTTGGTGAAGATATCTACAATCTGTTATTTTGTCCCAACATACTCTACCTTGATGTTCTTCTCCGTAACTTGTTCCTATAGAAAGTGAAACTTGATTGGAATTTGTTTCGTCTTGGAATGCATCACTTGATTCTTAGAGATACTTATAGCATCGGTATTATCACAGAATATCAGAATAGGCTCATCATATTCCACATGTATGTCCTGCAAAGTTTTCTCCATCCAAAGAACCTGTATACAACATGTTGTTGCTGCAATATACTATGCTTATGCTATGGACAATGATACCAAAGACAGTTTCTTACTCAAACAAGATACCAGAAAATCACTGAAGTAGAAGGCTTTTCTACGTGTATTTCTTCTATCATCAAAACTTCCTTCCCAAATTGCATCTATGTATGCAACTAGAGATAGATCATTCCCTTTTGGATACCATTATCCATAGTCTTTTGTTGCTTTGAGGTATCTGAATATTCTCTTTACTTCCATAACATGTGTTTCCTTCGATGCTTCTTGAAATATTGCAGCCTGTCCAACTGCTTGCACCACATCTAGTCTCGATGATGTCACATAGAGTAAACTTCCAATCATCAATTTGTAGAGTCTTTGATCTACATCCATGTATTTATCATCTTTGCTTAATTTGCAACTAGTCTACATGGGAGTACTTACAGGCTTGAAATATACCATTCCAAACTTCTTTAACAATTATTTTATATACTTGGTCTGGGAGATGAAAATACCTTTGTCTTGTTGACATATGAAAAGTCCCAAAAAGAAATACAACTCACCAAGGAATGACATTTCGAATTCATTATGCATGTCTTTAGAATTTTTTTTACTCATTCTATCATCATCACTTCCAAAAATAATGTCATCAATATAAACTTCATGTATCAATATACTACCTTGATTTACCTTTATGTAGAGATTGATGTCTGAATTGCCTTTCTTGAACTCTTTCTACTATAGATACCTATCCAATATTGAATTCCATGCTTTGGGGGATTATTTTAGTCCATATAGTGTCTTATTCAATATGAAAACATAATCTTTATTTTCTGACAATAGAAACCCTTCTTGTTGTTCAATGTAGACTTATTCTTCTAGTTCTCCGGTTAGGAAGGCTGATCTTACATCCATATGATATACTTTTATTTTCTTAGAACATGCATACGCCAAGATCAGTCTGGATGCTTCCATTATGGAAACTGGGGAAAATTTTCTTCAAAATATACTCCTTCAACCTAGGCATATCCATTGCATACTAACCTTGCTTTATTCCTGGTTACTTGTCCATCCTTTCTCAAATTTTTTCTGAATACCCATTTTTTGCCAATCACGTTATTATTATTAGGCCTTGGAACAAGTTATCATGTTTCATTCTTCTCTATCTGATCCAATTCTTCTTCCATAGCTTTGATCTAGTGTTCATCAGTGTTGTCTTATTCAAAAGTATTGGGTTCAACTGTGGAAAAGAGTGTTAAATGTCTTTGTTCTAGTGAGCGTAATTTTCTTCACATTTCAAATCTTGCATATTTATTCCCAATGATCTGTTATGGTGGATAATTTTTTTGCACTCGTCGGCTAGGAGTTTTGGGAGATATATGAATATTTTCTTGGTCATCTTCCTCTTGCTTTACTGCTGGTTGCTCTTCTTCTTCTTCCACTTCTACTTCTTCTACTTCTTCTTCCACTTCTACTTCTTCTACTTCTTCCTTCAAATCATCTTCTCCTTCCTGCTCTGTTGAGTCTTTGATTTCTTCTTTGGGATTTCGTACACTTGTATCGTCAATGTGCACATTGATGATTTCCACTATTCTATTGAGTCTCATATTGAAAATTTTGTATGCCTTTATTTTGCTTGAGTACCCGACAAATATGCCTTTGTCAACTCAAGAGTCAAATTTTCCAATCATGTCGTCTTCTCTTTTGATATAACACTTACTTCCAAATACTCTAAAATGATTCACAGTTGTTGGTCTTTCTTTCTATATCTCGTAGGGAGTCTTATCACTATTACTTCTAAGAATTCCTATGTTCAAGATATGAATTGTTATATGTACTGAATGTGCCCAAAAGATTTCACCCAACTTGGAAAATTTCAACATGGTTATGTCCATTTCTTGTAATATTATGTTCTTTATTTCAACGAATCTATTTTGATGAGGTATTATGGATGCTGAGAATTTCCTTTTTATTCCATGTTCACCACAAAAATTCATGAATTATTTTGATGTAAACTCTCCAACATTTTCTGATCTCAAACATTTTATTTTCAATAATGTCTCTCTTTCAACCATGTATTTATATATCTTGAAGTGTTTGAATGCCTCTGACTTCTTCTTGAGAAAGAAAACTATAGTCATTCTTATGTAGTCATCAGTCAGTAGAATGAAGTATTGTTCACCATTTAATCTCTTTGTTCTCGTTGTTGAAGGAAAATCTCCCTGCGGACAGGTAGATCTCCTCTTGAGATCTAGACTCTTAACTCTTAAGACAGAAGATGATTATCATGGTCAATGACTTCCTTTTAGATCTAGATAAACTAATGTGTGAGGAGGAAGGATAAAAGAAGTACCTTTTATCAGTGTTTGTCCTTGCATGGTCCGAATTGAGCTTCAATCTTGAGCTCCTCGATAAACCCTGTAGACAAACAAAGATGCAACCACTTCCTACTCTATTGATATTAGCTTGAAATAGAACTATCTATTAGAGACAAGTTCATGTAAGATTAAACACAAAATGGAAAGAAACAGGCCAATCATGTCATATTAATGAGAACAACAATGAAGGAAACTTACAACCGTAGATGCGAGTGCAGCAGCTTCGTCAAGTCCTCCTTGTCTAAACCTTGCTCAAAAGACCCACGATCAGAATGATAATAACTTCACTGATAATTATCCTCCACTTCACTGTGTGTTTCCTATGAGATCATAGGTTTCATGCTTCTCATCCTTCCCTTTTTACCATAAGAAATCATGCTTATATAGGCTTGGAGAGGCCCAACTACTTGATATATCTTTAGGGTAAGTTTAGGATTTTCCTCCTTCAGTTAGGGATATTCCCTAGGATCATGGCTTGACCAAGGATTCGAATACAACTGCCTTCAAAGATTGAAGAGATTTTTCCCCCATTCTTCTCAACAAACCAAATGTTGCCCAGAATAGGTAGCACTCCCTCAAAAGGGCAATCAGAGTGTTATAATGCTCCCTAGTAATGTATAGGGGGGCGCCAGCACTCCTAATAGTAGTAGTGTTCCTCCAAAAGGGAAGATGGAGTGTTATAACGCTCCCAGATAGTCTATAGGGGGGCGCCAACACTCCTATGAGAGGTATAGGGGAGCGCTCTCCTCTAAAAAATCAATTTTTGTGGTTCTTTCAAATGGAAAGAGGTTCATAAACCCAGTTAACCTTTCCTCTTCTTCCAAATAAAATGTTTGAGGTGTTTCAAGTGTCTTTCTGATGTCATTATAGGTATGACATGGGAATTATGGAAGTATGCTTTTCTTGACACTTGTGAGACTTGTGAGAAAAATGTGACACTTGTAATGACGACACTTGTGACACTATCAAAGTGAGTATTTTTTATGTGTCACACTCGTTGGTCCACATAGATTAGTATGTACAATATCCAATGGTTTTTTCGTTGAGTACTCCTTTGATTTGAACTTGGTCCTGGTTTGTTTTCCCTATAGACAATGCTTACATAGAGTATTCACTGGCTTTGAAATTTTAGGAATTTCTTTTACTGCTTCCTTTCTGCTGATTTTGACAAGATTGTCAAAGTTCATGTGACCAATTCTTCTATGCCAGAGCTAACTTTCGTTTTCCTTTCCTAATAAACAAATTTATTTCCAATTCATTCAAAGCATATATGTTGTTCAGAGTCCTTATTGATTTTTCCACTAAATTGCATGATCCTTCTTTCCTAATTTTTCATTTCTCTAAGTCAAACTGAAGTGTCTGTCCTTGGTAGCACATTTGACTTAAACTTAGTAGATTTTGTTTCATATCTTTGACCAATAGAACATTTTTTTCCATGGCATATTTGCTTCCAAGATTAACTATGTCTCTACCTATAATTTTAGTTGAATGATTATTTCCAAATGAAATTGATCCATTTCTTTCTTTCTTCAGAGTTAGAAACTTGTTCTTGTCACCTGTCATATGCTTTGAAAAACCATTGTCAACATACCACTCACTTTTTCTATGTTGAGATTGTAGATCAAGTGAGCATTAATTATACTTTCTTTTCCAGATCTGTTGTGGTTTCGATATATGACTGGTAATGTTCTTCTTTGGTTCCCTGAGTGGAATAGTCAATCTACAATTCTCTGCTATGTGTCCAAAATTGTTGCATTTGTAGCATTCTACTTGATTTCTCAATGAGGAAAAATTGTTTTGGTTTCTGTTATATGCTTCATAATATTTTCTGGGATAACTATTATTTAAGTACCCTGCATAGTTTCTTCAGTTCTTGGCATAGGCTTTGTAGTTTACAAATTTATGTCCAAAATTAGCACAATTAAAATAATTACCATAAAAGAACCTTTTATACCTAGGAGTAGATGATCTTCTTTGCGATGCACTCCTTCTAAATTTGTCTTCTTGAGTCTTCTTTATCTATGGAATGTTCTTCTTTGGGGGCTTGCATTCTTCCTTCTTGATAGAATCTCTAACCATATCTGCATAGCTTCTTTGTTCTGCTTCTTGTTTTGTTTTCTTGGAGCTCGATCCTTTATCATTATGTACTTGATTGTATCCTAGTATGTATTTATCATTTGATGGTCTTTGAATGCTGATGATTTGATCCAATATTTTGGTGCTCTTCTGNTTATTTATCAAAGAGTACATTCATTAGAAACACCAACTTCCTATTCCTCCAGCTACAACTGGAAGGAAGCTCCAACCCCCTATTTACAAGCTTCAACATGAAGGAAGCTCCAACTACCTAATTTACCAACTCCAACCGGAAGGATGCTACAACCCCCTTTCCTTGCCCCATCCAACTACCCTGAAATATAAATGTAGACAAATTGTTCACTACCTATGTCGTTGTAACTGATAACCTGTTGTTGTTGTTGGTTCTGATACTTTTTTTTTTGCTATGGATTTCAATATCTCATCAAGACTTCAATCTATAGCTGACCTGGTGGATTAGATCTCTGATCTTCTGCTTGTCTTCTTCATAGATCCATGATTTAGTTTTGCAACTCATTGATTACCTCAGACACACTGCTGCAGTAAATTTTCTTTTGTACGCTTGTCTCCTGTGAACTTCTCCCTTTACTGGAATTCAATGTCTTTGTCTCACAACCTCTGATCTTCCATATATATTCACACACGAAATATTCAATTGACTCTTCTTTGTATATATGTGTTTCCTATGAGGATCTCATTAAAAAACATAGGGATTTATGAGAGTCATAACTTTTGACTCAGTTATCCGATTGGGATGAAATTTTACAGGGAGTTATGTCTCGAAGAGTTCACTTCCGTGCCAATTTGATTTATCAAATTAGAATCTATTTCTACACTTTTAGGGATCCAAATTGCTTCATATGATGTCTCAAACAGTTTTAGTGTTTTTGCGGGTTTTTTTATTTTATTTTATTTGTAATTATCAGTTACCTCTTCGTTTATGCATGTAATCAGAAAAGAGAGTTGGAAAAGGTGTTACTCTAGTTATCTCTTAGTTATTGGTTAGTATTAGATTCATCCAAGATTTTTCTAAAATTAGTTGTTTTTTTTTCAAGAATTTATCTTTTTCCTAATTTAGGACCAACTCATAATGTCTTGTTAACTTTTGTTTATAGTTACTTTAACATGCAATTGTCATGCAACTTGTTAACTTTTGTTTACAACTACTTTACCTTGACATGCAACTTTTTAACTTCTATTCAAGGGTTGACATCAATGAAAACCAATGTTTCATCAATTCAATGACAACCAATTTTTCAACAACTAATCTTTCAACAATATCCCCCTTTGGCATTGATGCAAACACTTAGACACACCACTCAGACATGGTTGATGGAAATACTCATGCTCATGATGGATCCCCATGTCTTCATGCATCTTCTCTTTGTTTCCATGCCTCTATTTTTTATCACCCCCTTTGACATCAATGTAAAAGGGTGAATTCTCCTTGGGGATGATCCCCCTATCTATAATCCTCTTATATCTATTGATGTTTCTCTTCATGGTGCTTCCTCGTGTAAATCTATGATAAAAATCATTCAAAAATGATTAAAAAAAAAACAACTATTTCATTATTATTGTTTCTCTCCCCATGTCTTACTGTGCCAACTGCCATGTAGATCATTGTGGGGACGAAACTACTCCTAGTTTTTGTCGAAAATACTCAAAAGTATCCCTCATAAGAGGTTTGGTGAAGATATCTACAATCTGTTATTTTGTCCCAACATACTCTACCTTGATGTTCTTCTCCGTAACTTGTTCCTATAGAAAGTGAAACTTGATTGGAATTTGTTTCGTCTTGGAATGCATCACTTGATTCTTAGAGATACTTATAGCATCGGTATTATCACAGAATATCAGAATAGGCTCATCATATTCCACATGTATGTCCTGCAAAGTTTTCTCCATCCAAAGAACCTGTATACAACATGTTGTTGCTGCAATATACTATGCTTATGCTATGGACAATGATACCAAAGACAGTTTCTTACTCAAACAAGATACCAGAAAATCACTGAAGTAGAAGGCTTTTCTACGTGTATTTCTTCTATCATCAAAACTTCCTTCCCAAATTGCATCTATGTATGCAACTAGAGATAGATCATTCCCTTTTGGATACCATTATCCATAGTCTTTTGTTGCTTTGAGGTATCTGAATATTCTCTTTACTTCCATAACATGTGTTTCCTTCGATGCTTCTTGAAATATTGCAGCCTGTCCAACTGCTTGCACCACATCTAGTCTCGATGATGTCACATAGAGTAAACTTCCAATCATCAATTTGTAGAGTCTTTGATCTACATCCATGTATTTATCATCTTTGCTTAATTTGCAACTAGTCTACATGGGAGTACTTACAGGCTTGAAATATACCATTCCAAACTTCTTTAACAATTATTTTATATACTTGGTCTGGGAGATGAAAATACCTTTGTCTTGTTGACATATGAAAAGTCCCAAAAAGAAATACAACTCACCAAGGAATGACATTTCGAATTCATTATGCATGTCTTTAGAATTTTTTTTACTCATTCTATCATCATCACTTCCAAAAATAATGTCATCAATATAAACTTCATGTATCAATATACTACCTTGATTTACCTTTATGTAGAGATTGATGTCTGAATTGCCTTTCTTGAACTCTTTCTACTATAGATACCTATCCAATATTGAATTCCATGCTTTGGGGGATTATTTTAGTCCATATAGTGTCTTATTCAATATGAAAACATAATCTTTATTTTCTGACAATAGAAACCCTTCTTGTTGTTCAATGTAGACTTATTCTTCTAGTTCTCCGGTTAGGAAGGCTGATCTTACATCCATATGATATACTTTTATTTTCTTAGAACATGCATACGCCAAGATCAGTCTGGATGCTTCCATTATGGAAACTGGGGAAAATTTTCTTCAAAATATACTCCTTCAACCTAGGCATATCCATTGCATACTAACCTTGCTTTATTCCTGGTTACTTGTCCATCCTTTCTCAAATTTTTTCTGAATACCCATTTTTTGCCAATCACGTTATTATTATTAGGCCTTGGAACAAGTTATCATGTTTCATTCTTCTCTATCTGATCCAATTCTTCTTCCATAGCTTTGATCTAGTGTTCATCAGTGTTGTCTTATTCAAAAGTATTGGGTTCAACTGTGGAAAAGAGTGTTAAATGTCTTTGTTCTAGTGAGCGTAATTTTCTTCACATTTCAAATCTTGCATATTTATTCCCAATGATCTGTTATGGTGGATAATTTTTTTGCACTCGTCGGCTAGGAGTTTTGGGAGATATATGAATATTTTCTTGGTCATCTTCCTCTTGCTTTACTGCTGGTTGCTCTTCTTCTTCTTCCACTTCTACTTCTTCTACTTCTTCTTCCACTTCTACTTCTTCTACTTCTTCCTTCAAATCATCTTCTCCTTCCTGCTCTGTTGAGTCTTTGATTTCTTCTTTGGGATTTCGTACACTTGTATCGTCAATGTGCACATTGATGATTTCCACTATTCTATTGAGTCTCATATTGAAAATTTTGTATGCCTTTATTTTGCTTGAGTACCCGACAAATATGCCTTTGTCAACTCAAGAGTCAAATTTTCCAATCATGTCGTCTTCTCTTTTGATATAACACTTACTTCCAAATACTCTAAAATGATTCACAGTTGTTGGTCTTTCTTTCTATATCTCGTAGGGAGTCTTATCACTATTACTTCTAAGAATTCCTATGTTCAAGATATGAATTGTTATATGTACTGAATGTGCCCAAAAGATTTCACCCAACTTGGAAAATTTCAACATGGTTATGTCCATTTCTTGTAATATTATGTTCTTTATTTCAACGAATCTATTTTGATGAGGTATTATGGATGCTGAGAATTTCCTTTTTATTCCATGTTCACCACAAAAATTCATGAATTATTTTGATGTAAACTCTCCAACATTTTCTGATCTCAAACATTTTATTTTCAATAATGTCTCTCTTTCAACCATGTATTTATATATCTTGAAGTGTTTGAATGCCTCTGACTTCTTCTTGAGAAAGAAAACTATAGTCATTCTTATGTAGTCATCAGTCAGTAGAATGAAGTATTGTTCACCATTTAATCTCTTTGTTCTCGTTGTTGAAGGAAAATCTCCCTGCGGACAGGTAGATCTCCTCTTGAGATCTAGACTCTTAACTCTTAAGACAGAAGATGATTATCATGGTCAATGACTTCCTTTTAGATCTAGATAAACTAATGTGTGAGGAGGAAGGATAAAAGAAGTACCTTTTATCAGTGTTTGTCCTTGCATGGTCCGAATTGAGCTTCAATCTTGAGCTCCTCGATAAACCCTGTAGACAAACAAAGATGCAACCACTTCCTACTCTATTGATATTAGCTTGAAATAGAACTATCTATTAGAGACAAGTTCATGTAAGATTAAACACAAAATGGAAAGAAACAGGCCAATCATGTCATATTAATGAGAACAACAATGAAGGAAACTTACAACCGTAGATGCGAGTGCAGCAGCTTCGTCAAGTCCTCCTTGTCTAAACCTTGCTCAAAAGACCCACGATCAGAATGATAATAACTTCACTGATAATTATCCTCCACTTCACTGTGTGTTTCCTATGAGATCATAGGTTTCATGCTTCTCATCCTTCCCTTTTTACCATAAGAAATCATGCTTATATAGGCTTGGAGAGGCCCAACTACTTGATATATCTTTAGGGTAAGTTTAGGATTTTCCTCCTTCAGTTAGGGATATTCCCTAGGATCATGGCTTGACCAAGGATTCGAATACAACTGCCTTCAAAGATTGAAGAGATTTTTCCCCCATTCTTCTCAACAAACCAAATGTTGCCCAGAATAGGTAGCACTCCCTCAAAAGGGCAATCAGAGTGTTATAATGCTCCCTAGTAATGTATAGGGGGGCGCCAGCACTCCTAATAGTAGTAGTGTTCCTCCAAAAGGGAAGATGGAGTGTTATAACGCTCCCAGATAGTCTATAGGGGGGCGCCAACACTCCTATGAGAGGTATAGGGGAGCGCTCTCCTCTAAAAAATCAATTTTTGTGGTTCTTTCAAATGGAAAGAGGTTCATAAACCCAGTTAACCTTTCCTCTTCTTCCAAATAAAATGTTTGAGGTGTTTCAAGTGTCTTTCTGATGTCATTATAGGTATGACATGGGAATTATGGAAGTATGCTTTTCTTGACACTTGTGAGACTTGTGAGAAAAATGTGACACTTGTAATGACGACACTTGTGACACTATCAAAGTGAGTATTTTTTATGTGTCACACTCGTTGGTCCACATAGATTAGTATGTACAATATCCAATGGTTTTTTCGTTGAGTACTCCTTTGATTTGAACTTGGTCCTGGTTTGTTTTCCCTATAGACAATGCTTACATAGAGTATTCACTGGCTTTGAAATTTTAGGAATTTCTTTTACTGCTTCCTTTCTGCTGATTTTGACAAGATTGTCAAAGTTCATGTGACCAATTCTTCTATGCCAGAGCTAACTTTCGTTTTCCTTTCCTAATAAACAAATTTATTTCCAATTCATTCAAAGCATATATGTTGTTCAGAGTCCTTATTGATTTTTCCACTAAATTGCATGATCCTTCTTTCCTAATTTTTCATTTCTCTAAGTCAAACTGAAGTGTCTGTCCTTGGTAGCACATTTGACTTAAACTTAGTAGATTTTGTTTCATATCTTTGACCAATAGAACATTTTTTTCCATGGCATATTTGCTTCCAAGATTAACTATGTCTCTACCTATAATTTTAGTTGAATGATTATTTCCAAATGAAATTGATCCATTTCTTTCTTTCTTCAGAGTTAGAAACTTGTTCTTGTCACCTGTCATATGCTTTGAAAAACCATTGTCAACATACCACTCACTTTTTCTATGTTGAGATTGTAGATCAAGTGAGCATTAATTATACTTTCTTTTCCAGATCTGTTGTGGTTTCGATATATGACTGGTAATGTTCTTCTTTGGTTCCCTGAGTGGAATAGTCAATCTACAATTCTCTGCTATGTGTCCAAAATTGTTGCATTTGTAGCATTCTACTTGATTTCTCAATGAGGAAAAATTGTTTTGGTTTCTGTTATATGCTTCATAATATTTTCTGGGATAACTATTATTTAAGTACCCTGCATAGTTTCTTCAGTTCTTGGCATAGGCTTTGTAGTTTACAAATTTATGTCCAAAATTAGCACAATTAAAATAATTACCATAAAAGAACCTTTTATACCTAGGAGTAGATGATCTTCTTTGCGATGCACTCCTTCTAAATTTGTCTTCTTGAGTCTTCTTTATCTATGGAATGTTCTTCTTTGGGGGCTTGCATTCTTCCTTCTTGATAGAATCTCTAACCATATCTGCATAGCTTCTTTGTTCTGCTTCTTGTTTTGTTTTCTTGGAGCTCGATCCTTTATCATTATGTACTTGATTGTATCCTAGTATGTATTTATCATTTGATGGTCTTTGAATGCTGATGATTTGATCCAATATTTTGGTGCTCTTCTGCTGCATATCTTTCTTCTGAAGATCTTTCCTTAAAGAGACTATTTATAATTCCAAGTTTCCAATCATTTTGTCCTTTTCTTCTATCTAAATTCTAAGTATTTCCTCAATTCTTATTTCTTCTTCTATTTGAATTTTTAGAATCGTTATCATCTACTTGATTTCTTTAGAGTTGAAAGTATGAGATCCCTCTTTCATTTTTAACTCTACCTTGAGTGACTTATTTTTATTTCTTTCTTTCCTAAGTTATTCTAATGCACTAATTAGCTCTTCTCTGAGATCGACTTCGTCTTCTTCTTCAGAACCTTATTCATCATCTTCTACTATCATGAATATTACTCTTTCTGAATCATTGTCACTATCATTATCCTCCTCATTTGATGAAGAATTGTCCTCCTTTGAGTAGAAAATTTTCTTGAAGAATTTTTTTTTGTTTCTTCTCTTGTTTCCCTTTTGATATTTATTTTCCCTTTTAGAAGCTTCTTCTTCATCACTGTATTTATTCTTATGAGGACATTTAGAATCAAAATGACCAATACCACCACAATTAAAACATTTCAATGGAAGCATACATTTATACTTGTCAGTTCCTTTCTTTAATTTCCTTACGAAGTTAGCCATCTCTTCATCTTCATTTGAATCATCACTACAACTCCAACCTGGTTCTGAATTTTTATTGTTCTTTTTATTTGTCTTCTTGGATTTCTTGAAAGTTGCTTCCTTCATGAATGGGTTCTCTTGTTCTGTTCTCATATCATAGGATGTAAATATTCCATGTATCTCGTCCATGCTCAATGTACAAAGATATTATCTTTCTTCGAGGGATGATATTTTAGGATCAAATCTCATAAGAAGAGACCTCAATACCTTTTGAACAACCATTGAGTCATCAAATTCTACTCCCAATACCTTAATAGTGTTAACTATTTTGTCAACTTGTAGAAGGTAGGCTACAATGTCTTCATCTTCCTTGATCTTCAATTGTTCAAACTTAGCCTTGAGGATTTGAATCTTAGCTCCCTTAATTTTGGCATCTCCTTCATAAATATTTTGGAATTTATTCCAAAGATCCTTTGTACTATCAAAATCCATAACCTTGTCAAATACGGAAACAAATAGACTGCTCAAAATGGTACCTTTATCCTTTGAGTTGTTTTCACTGAGTTTCTTTCCATCTCGATTGATTGGGGGAGTTTTTGGTGTTGTATACCCATATACTATTGATTTCCAAATATCAAATACATGTGCCTGTAAGAATTTTTTTATCCTTTTATTCCAGAAGGTATAGTTTTGACCATCAAACACTAGTGCTCCAATATTAGCATATTCCATGATCTCCTTCCAGTGGTTATACTTCTTCCTGAAGGACCTTCTCTGATACCAATTGCTGGAATATTGAAAGGGGGGTGTGAATCAGTATGCAGACTTTTCTTTATTTAACCACAATATAAAATATTCAATAGTTTATCATTAGAATTCAATATATAAGCAATACCGTAATTCAATGCCAAAATGTAACACACACAACCTCTAAGTACCCTTTCTAGAGATGGGGCATCAAAAATTTTCTTACTCAAATCATCTTGAATCATCTCTCTGAGATGATCCATCCTCCGCTACTCACCTATATCTTTCTAACGACCGTTACCAGGCTCTAATCCGGCCTATGGTTTAAAATTTATGGCTTCCCGAAGTCCTTCAAGAGTTCATTGGTTGAGGACCACATGGCACCCACGTAGACCCATCTCATTCGTACCATTTCCAGGTTCCTACCTCCTGCAGGGATGGTCCATCCACCATCCAAACCAATGGTGAGACTTAATCCTCATCTAACACACAACTAGAGGAGACTTCAATGTTTGAGTTTTGACACTGAACATCCCTTTTCTTTTTTGCACGCATGTCCTCTGGAATATCGAATTCCTGAAGGATCTTGAAATATGGCCACGTAGCTCCAACCTTAGGACCCTTCACCCTTCCCACAATGCTGCATCCCAAACCCCTGGAGTTCCGAAGTGTTGACTTCTGAAGAGTCCACTCCCACATGGGGTGACGTGCTAGATTTTATTACGAATACAGGTGGGTCCCAAATAATCCTACTGCTACATGGAACAAACATGTAATTTCCAGAGATGAAACATAGAAATGAAGAGAGAAAACGTGACCCCTACAGTGGGTGACACATGTAACATCTTAATGGGTAGGCAAGGTCAGTGAAATGTATGAATCCAGGTGACACGTGGCATGTCAAACATGGGTCCACGTCACCCTGGGTGATGTTAGCATACCATGTCACCCCAGACTGATTGACTTCCAAGTCCTTTGATCTTACGGTCACGACGTGTCCACGTAACCCCTGGATCTACGATATTCATTACTTTGTAACTTCAGCGTTTGGGTAATTCATGGTGTGACTCCCTCCTTTCTCCCATAGTGGTCAACATCAGGATGACCTTGGCTTAAATCCAATGGTCGAGGAATTTCTCGAAGGATCCCTAGATCTATGGTTCTTGTTACTTTGCAACTCCAACCTTCAGGAGTTTTGTATTTATGGTTGCTCCACTCTCCCAAAGTAGGAATTCATCGAAGTACCGTACATGGGTGCCTCTTATGGAGGATCAGACAATTAATAAAGGTTATTAAATAACTCCCCATATCCACGACTCTCATNTTTTGACTCAGTTATCCGATTGGGATGAAATTTTACAGGGAGTTATGTCTCGAAGAGTTCACTTCCGTGCCA
Source organism: Picea glauca (assembly GCA_000966675.3). NCBI lineage: Eukaryota > Viridiplantae > Streptophyta > Pinopsida > Pinales > Pinaceae > Picea > Picea glauca. Next base: position 16,525 of record JZKD02S2264386.1, read on the forward strand.
ATTTGATTTATCAAATTAGAATCTATTTCTACACTTTTAGGGATCCAAATTGCTTCATATGATGTCTCAAACAGTTTTAGTGTTTTTGCGGGTTTTTTTATTTTATTTTATTTGTAATTATCAGTTACCTCTTCGTTTATGCATGTAATCAGAAAAGAGAGTTGGAAAAGGTGTTACTCTAGTTATCTCTTAGTTATTGGTTAGTATTAGATTCATCCAAGATTTTTCTAAAATTAGTTGTTTTTTTTTCAAGAATTTATCTTTTTCCTAATTTAGGACCAACTCATAATGTCTTGTTAACTTTTGTTTATAGTTACTTTAACATGCAATTGTCATGCAACTTGTTAACTTTTGTTTACAACTACTTTACCTTGACATGCAACTTTTTAACTTCTATTCAAGGGTTGACATCAATGAAAACCAATGTTTCATCAATTCAATGACAACCAATTTTTCAACAACTAATCTTTCAACAATATCCCCCTTTGGCATTGATGCAAACACTTAGACACACCACTCAGACATGGTTGATGGAAATACTCATGCTCATGATGGATCCCCATGTCTTCATGCATCTTCTCTTTGTTTCCATGCCTCTATTTTTTATCACCCCCTTTGACATCAATGTAAAAGGGTGAATTCTCCTTGGGGATGATCCCCCTATCTATAATCCTCTTATATCTATTGATGTTTCTCTTCATGGTGCTTCCTCGTGTAAATCTATGATAAAAATCATTCAAAAATGATTAAAAAAAAAACAACTATTTCATTATTATTGTTTCTCTCCCCATGTCTTACTGTGCCAACTGCCATGTAGATCATTGTGGGGACGAAACTACTCCTAGTTTTTGTCGAAAATACTCAAAAGTATCCCTCATAAGAGGTTTGGTGAAGATATCTACAATCTGTTATTTTGTCCCAACATACTCTACCTTGATGTTCTTCTCCGTAACTTGTTCCTATAGAAAGTGAAACTTGATTGGAATTTGTTTCGTCTTGGAATGCATCACTTGATTCTTAGAGATACTTATAGCATCGGTATTATCACAGAATATCAGAATAGGCTCATCATATTCCACATGTATGTCCTGCAAAGTTTTCTCCATCCAAAGAACCTGTATACAACATGTTGTTGCTGCAATATACTATGCTTATGCTATGGACAATGATACCAAAGACAGTTTCTTACTCAAACAAGATACCAGAAAATCACTGAAGTAGAAGGCTTTTCTACGTGTATTTCTTCTATCATCAAAACTTCCTTCCCAAATTGCATCTATGTATGCAACTAGAGATAGATCATTCCCTTTTGGATACCATTATCCATAGTCTTTTGTTGCTTTGAGGTATCTGAATATTCTCTTTACTTCCATAACATGTGTTTCCTTCGATGCTTCTTGAAATATTGCAGCCTGTCCAACTGCTTGCACCACATCTAGTCTCGATGATGTCACATAGAGTAAACTTCCAATCATCAATTTGTAGAGTCTTTGATCTACATCCATGTATTTATCATCTTTGCTTAATTTGCAACTAGTCTACATGGGAGTACTTACAGGCTTGAAATATACCATTCCAAACTTCTTTAACAATTATTTTATATACTTGGTCTGGGAGATGAAAATACCTTTGTCTTGTTGACATATGAAAAGTCCCAAAAAGAAATACAACTCACCAAGGAATGACATTTCGAATTCATTATGCATGTCTTTAGAATTTTTTTTACTCATTCTATCATCATCACTTCCAAAAATAATGTCATCAATATAAACTTCATGTATCAATATACTACCTTGATTTACCTTTATGTAGAGATTGATGTCTGAATTGCCTTTCTTGAACTCTTTCTACTATAGATACCTATCCAATATTGAATTCCATGCTTTGGGGGATTATTTTAGTCCATATAGTGTCTTATTCAATATGAAAACATAATCTTTATTTTCTGACAATAGAAACCCTTCTTGTTGTTCAATGTAGACTTATTCTTCTAGTTCTCCGGTTAGGAAGGCTGATCTTACATCCATATGATATACTTTTATTTTCTTAGAACATGCATACGCCAAGATCAGTCTGGATGCTTCCATTATGGAAACTGGGGAAAATTTTCTTCAAAATATACTCCTTCAACCTAGGCATATCCATTGCATACTAACCTTGCTTTATTCCTGGTTACTTGTCCATCCTTTCTCAAATTTTTTCTGAATACCCATTTTTTGCCAATCACGTTATTATTATTAGGCCTTGGAACAAGTTATCATGTTTCATTCTTCTCTATCTGATCCAATTCTTCTTCCATAGCTTTGATCTAGTGTTCATCAGTGTTGTCTTATTCAAAAGTATTGGGTTCAACTGTGGAAAAGAGTGTTAAATGTCTTTGTTCTAGTGAGCGTAATTTTCTTCACATTTCAAATCTTGCATATTTATTCCCAATGATCTGTTATGGTGGATAATTTTTTTGCACTCGTCGGCTAGGAGTTTTGGGAGATATATGAATATTTTCTTGGTCATCTTCCTCTTGCTTTACTGCTGGTTGCTCTTCTTCTTCTTCCACTTCTACTTCTTCTACTTCTTCTTCCACTTCTACTTCTTCTACTTCTTCCTTCAAATCATCTTCTCCTTCCTGCTCTGTTGAGTCTTTGATTTCTTCTTTGGGATTTCGTACACTTGTATCGTCAATGTGCACATTGATGATTTCCACTATTCTATTGAGTCTCATATTGAAAATTTTGTATGCCTTTATTTTGCTTGAGTACCCGACAAATATGCCTTTGTCAACTCAAGAGTCAAATTTTCCAATCATGTCGTCTTCTCTTTTGATATAACACTTACTTCCAAATACTCTAAAATGATTCACAGTTGTTGGTCTTTCTTTCTATATCTCGTAGGGAGTCTTATCACTATTACTTCTAAGAATTCCTATGTTCAAGATATGAATTGTTATATGTACTGAATGTGCCCAAAAGATTTCACCCAACTTGGAAAATTTCAACATGGTTATGTCCATTTCTTGTAATATTATGTTCTTTATTTCAACGAATCTATTTTGATGAGGTATTATGGATGCTGAGAATTTCCTTTTTATTCCATGTTCACCACAAAAATTCATGAATTATTTTGATGTAAACTCTCCAACATTTTCTGATCTCAAACATTTTATTTTCAATAATGTCTCTCTTTCAACCATGTATTTATATATCTTGAAGTGTTTGAATGCCTCTGACTTCTTCTTGAGAAAGAAAACTATAGTCATTCTTATGTAGTCATCAGTCAGTAGAATGAAGTATTGTTCACCATTTAATCTCTTTGTTCTCGTTGTTGAAGGAAAATCTCCCTGCGGACAGGTAGATCTCCTCTTGAGATCTAGACTCTTAACTCTTAAGACAGAAGATGATTATCATGGTCAATGACTTCCTTTTAGATCTAGATAAACTAATGTGTGAGGAGGAAGGATAAAAGAAGTACCTTTTATCAGTGTTTGTCCTTGCATGGTCCGAATTGAGCTTCAATCTTGAGCTCCTCGATAAACCCTGTAGACAAACAAAGATGCAACCACTTCCTACTCTATTGATATTAGCTTGAAATAGAACTATCTATTAGAGACAAGTTCATGTAAGATTAAACACAAAATGGAAAGAAACAGGCCAATCATGTCATATTAATGAGAACAACAATGAAGGAAACTTACAACCGTAGATGCGAGTGCAGCAGCTTCGTCAAGTCCTCCTTGTCTAAACCTTGCTCAAAAGACCCACGATCAGAATGATAATAACTTCACTGATAATTATCCTCCACTTCACTGTGTGTTTCCTATGAGATCATAGGTTTCATGCTTCTCATCCTTCCCTTTTTACCATAAGAAATCATGCTTATATAGGCTTGGAGAGGCCCAACTACTTGATATATCTTTAGGGTAAGTTTAGGATTTTCCTCCTTCAGTTAGGGATATTCCCTAGGATCATGGCTTGACCAAGGATTCGAATACAACTGCCTTCAAAGATTGAAGAGATTTTTCCCCCATTCTTCTCAACAAACCAAATGTTGCCCAGAATAGGTAGCACTCCCTCAAAAGGGCAATCAGAGTGTTATAATGCTCCCTAGTAATGTATAGGGGGGCGCCAGCACTCCTAATAGTAGTAGTGTTCCTCCAAAAGGGAAGATGGAGTGTTATAACGCTCCCAGATAGTCTATAGGGGGGCGCCAACACTCCTATGAGAGGTATAGGGGAGCGCTCTCCTCTAAAAAATCAATTTTTGTGGTTCTTTCAAATGGAAAGAGGTTCATAAACCCAGTTAACCTTTCCTCTTCTTCCAAATAAAATGTTTGAGGTGTTTCAAGTGTCTTTCTGATGTCATTATAGGTATGACATGGGAATTATGGAAGTATGCTTTTCTTGACACTTGTGAGACTTGTGAGAAAAATGTGACACTTGTAATGACGACACTTGTGACACTATCAAAGTGAGTATTTTTTATGTGTCACACTCGTTGGTCCACATAGATTAGTATGTACAATATCCAATGGTTTTTTCGTTGAGTACTCCTTTGATTTGAACTTGGTCCTGGTTTGTTTTCCCTATAGACAATGCTTACATAGAGTATTCACTGGCTTTGAAATTTTAGGAATTTCTTTTACTGCTTCCTTTCTGCTGATTTTGACAAGATTGTCAAAGTTCATGTGACCAATTCTTCTATGCCAGAGCTAACTTTCGTTTTCCTTTCCTAATAAACAAATTTATTTCCAATTCATTCAAAGCATATATGTTGTTCAGAGTCCTTATTGATTTTTCCACTAAATTGCATGATCCTTCTTTCCTAATTTTTCATTTCTCTAAGTCAAACTGAAGTGTCTGTCCTTGGTAGCACATTTGACTTAAACTTAGTAGATTTTGTTTCATATCTTTGACCAATAGAACATTTTTTTCCATGGCATATTTGCTTCCAAGATTAACTATGTCTCTACCTATAATTTTAGTTGAATGATTATTTCCAAATGAAATTGATCCATTTCTTTCTTTCTTCAGAGTTAGAAACTTGTTCTTGTCACCTGTCATATGCTTTGAAAAACCATTGTCAACATACCACTCACTTTTTCTATGTTGAGATTGTAGATCAAGTGAGCATTAATTATACTTTCTTTTCCAGATCTGTTGTGGTTTCGATATATGACTGGTAATGTTCTTCTTTGGTTCCCTGAGTGGAATAGTCAATCTACAATTCTCTGCTATGTGTCCAAAATTGTTGCATTTGTAGCATTCTACTTGATTTCTCAATGAGGAAAAATTGTTTTGGTTTCTGTTATATGCTTCATAATATTTTCTGGGATAACTATTATTTAAGTACCCTGCATAGTTTCTTCAGTTCTTGGCATAGGCTTTGTAGTTTACAAATTTATGTCCAAAATTAGCACAATTAAAATAATTACCATAAAAGAACCTTTTATACCTAGGAGTAGATGATCTTCTTTGCGATGCACTCCTTCTAAATTTGTCTTCTTGAGTCTTCTTTATCTATGGAATGTTCTTCTTTGGGGGCTTGCATTCTTCCTTCTTGATAGAATCTCTAACCATATCTGCATAGCTTCTTTGTTCTGCTTCTTGTTTTGTTTTCTTGGAGCTCGATCCTTTATCATTATGTACTTGATTGTATCCTAGTATGTATTTATCATTTGATGGTCTTTGAATGCTGATGATTTGATCCAATATTTTGGTGCTCTTCTGGTGCATATCTTTCTTCTGAAGATCTTTCCTTAAAGAGACTATTTATAATTCCAAGTTTCCAATCATTTTGTCCTTTTCTTCTATCTAAATTCTAAGTATTTCCTCAATTATTATTTCTTCTTCTATTTGAATTTTTAGAATCGTGATCATCTACTTGATTTCTTTAGAGTTGAAAGTATGAGATCCCTCTTTCATTTTTAACTCTACCTTGAGTGACTTGTTTTTATTTCTTTCTTTCCTAAGTTATTCTAATGCACTAATTAGCTCTTCTCTGAGATCGACTTCGTCTTCTTCTTCAGAACCTTATTCATCATCTTCTGCTATCATGAATATTACTCTTTCTGAATCATTGCCACTATCATTATCCTCCTCATTTGATGAAGAATTGTCCTCCTTTGAGTAGAAAATTTTCTTGAAGAATTTTTTTTTGTTTCTTCTCTTGTTTCCCTTTTGATATTTATTTTCCCTTTTAGAAGCTTCTTCTTCATCACTGTATTTATTCTTATGAGGACATTTAGAATCAAAATGACCAATACCACCACAATTAAAACATTTCAATGGAAGCATACATTTATACTTGTCAGTTCCTTTCTTTAATTTCCTTACGAAGTTAGCCATCTCTTCATCTTCATTTGAATCATCACTACAACTCCAACCTGGTTCTGAATTTTTATTGTTCTTTTTATTTGTCTTCTTGGATTTCTTGAAAGTTGCTTCCTTCATGAATGGGTTCTCTTGTTCTGTTCTCATATCATAGGATGTAAATATTCCATGTATCTCGTCCATGCTCAATGTACAAAGATATTATCTTTCTTCGAGGGATGATATTTTAGGATCAAATCTCATAAGAAGAGACCTCAATACCTTTTGAACAACCATTGAGTCATCAAATTCTACTCCCAATACCTTAATAGTGTTAACTATTTTGTCAACTTGTAGAAGGTAGGCTACAATGTCTTCATCTTCCTTGATCTTCAATTGTTCAAACTTAGCCTTGAGGATTTGAATCTTAGCTCCCTTAATTTTGGCATCTCCTTCATAAATATTTTGGAATTTATTCCAAAGATCCTTTGTACTATCAAAATCCATAACCTTGTCAAATACGGAAACAAATAGACTGCTCAAAATGGTACCTTTATCCTTTGAGTTGTTTTCACTGAGTTTCTTTCCATCTCGATTGATTGGGGGAGTTTTTGGTGTTGTATACCCATATACTATTGATTTCCAAATATCAAATACATGTGCCTGTAAGAATTTTTTTATCCTTTTATTCCAGAAGGTATAGTTTTGACCATCAAACACTAGTGCTCCAATATTAGCATATTCCATGATCTCCTTCCAGTGGTTATACTTCTTCCTGAAGGACCTTCTCTGATACCAATTGCTGGAATATTGAAAGGGGGGTGTGAATCAGTATGCAGACTTTTCTTTATTTAACCACAATATAAAATATTCAATAGTTTATCATTAGAATTCAATATATAAGCAATACCGTAATTCAATGCCAAAATGTAACACACACAACCTCTAAGTACCCTTTCTAGAGATGGGGCATCAAAAATTTTCTTACTCAAATCATCTTGAATCATCTCTCTGAGATGATCCATCCTCCGCTACTCACCTATATCTTTCTAACGACCGTTACCAGGCTCTAATCCGGCCTATGGTTTAAAATTTATGGCTTCCCGAAGTCCTTCAAGAGTTCATTGGTTGAGGACCACATGGCACCCACGTAGACCCATCTCATTCGTACCATTTCCAGGTTCCTACCTCCTGCAGGGATGGTCCATCCACCATCCAAACCAATGGTGAGACTTAATCCTCATCTAACACACAACTAGAGGAGACTTCAATGTTTGAGTTTTGACACTGAACATCCCTTTTCTTTTTTGCACGCATGTCCTCTGGAATATCGAATTCCTGAAGGATCTTGAAATATGGCCACGTAGCTCCAACCTTAGGACCCTTCACCCTTCCCACAATGCTGCATCCCAAACCCCTGGAGTTCCGAAGTGTTGACTTCTGAAGAGTCCACTCCCACATGGGGTGACGTGCTAGATTTTATTACGAATACAGGTGGGTCCCAAATAATCCTACTGCTACATGGAACAAACATGTAATTTCCAGAGATGAAACATAGAAATGAAGAGAGAAAACGTGACCCCTACAGTGGGTGACACATGTAACATCTTAATGGGTAGGCAAGGTCAGTGAAATGTATGAATCCAGGTGACACGTGGCATGTCAAACATGGGTCCACGTCACCCTGGGTGATGTTAGCATACCATGTCACCCCAGACTGATTGACTTCCAAGTCCTTTGATCTTACGGTCACGACGTGTCCACGTAACCCCTGGATCTACGATATTCATTACTTTGTAACTTCAGCGTTTGGGTAATTCATGGTGTGACTCCCTCCTTTCTCCCATAGTGGTCAACATCAGGATGACCTTGGCTTAAATCCAATGGTCGAGGAATTTCTCGAAGGATCCCTAGATCTATGGTTCTTGTTACTTTGCAACTCCAACCTTCAGGAGTTTTGTATTTATGGTTGCTCCACTCTCCCAAAGTAGGAATTCATCGAAGTACCGTACATGGGTGCCTCTTATGGAGGATCAGACAATTAATAAAGGTTATTAAATAACTCCCCATATCCACGACTCTCATCACTTTGTGACTTCGATGTTTAGGGAGGTTGATGATATAACATTTATGTTCTCCCGAAGTAGACTTTGTCAAAGTCACCTCGACATGGATCCAATGGCCAAGGAGGCTCTTGAATATTCTCAAATTGGTGGTTAACGTTACTTCATGATAACTGAATGGATCAAGGTTTAATGGTGGGGCAAGTCTATCTGTCCTGGATAAAGAAATCGCTAGGCATTGATTAACCTTTTGAGTAACCATAACTATCAGTTGGCTTCGACCGTTTTACAAATGGTAAGGTTGAAGTACTCCATAGTTCCAAACTCTCAGAGTTCTGAAGCCAGAAAAACTTAGCTCCTTTCGGACCTAGCGTAAAGTTCCCAGACCTTGGTCACATGGGTCCTATGGAAACTCTTGTGGGCTACGCGCTAATTCCTTTATCCGTAAATGGGTTAAGGAGATGGGCATGAGCCCTTGGTCATATGTTGAAGAGTTTGAAGGAGTTTCACTCCTTCCATAAGGTCTGAACTGGAAATTCTCACAAGGGTAGATTTAATAGATCAACAAGACTTAAAAATTTATATAAATCCCACCCTGACCCTCTTGTAGGTTTACATCCCACGACTCTTTAACTGCTAAATTGAGACAAGCAGATGACCATTCAAAATCATGAGTTAGTAGGGAGATAATACATACATATAACTTATTCATTCAATAAAGAAATCATTCATAGACAGATAAATATATATATATATATATATATATTCAACCATCATTTCCATTTCAATACATAGAGTATGAAGATACTTATCAGAAAACCAGAGTTTGTGAAACGACTGCTAAAAGGGGTGCCTGTTTCCACCCAACCATAGGCATAACCACTCCTGACAGATTTACCGCTAAGCACCCTAGATCTAGACCACGATTCTCTAAGAGACATTGTTTCTTCCTACTCCGCAACAGTCAGGGACAGAGGTTACTCTCCTCCTCCCATGAAATCCTTGCAACGGGTTTTCTCTATACCAAGAAAGGAGGTCTTCCCAATTACTTTCATAGTCACTTGTCAGCCTCATTTATCATCTTGTAATAAAAACCTTTCCAACAAATCCATATGCCCAGAACGAGATTATTCCCCAGTTCTTCCTTGAACCAGAGAGGTGCAAGCACTCTTTTCTCTTCTCGAGATTGCTTTTTTTATTCTACTCTCTTCGCAAATTTTCTTTCTCTCTTGCCTCTGGCCATGAATTAACTCTCCCTTTCCTTTCTCATCAAGGTTGCATGGGTCTGAATCGCCAGATAATGGTCATGTATGGAAGTCTAATAGATGCTTACTCTTCCTCATCTCCTCACTAACTCTTGAGGAGGACTGTTTCAACTACCACTATGACTGGTAATTCATATCTAGGTCAGAGGACTATTATAAGTCATTAAATAGAGTAAGGTACTAGTTTGGTCAGGGTCATCTCAACCATTCTCGGTTCCCCTCACCATATCTCTCAAAGAATCCATGGTCTATCTTGGAAAACCCCCCTTTCAGCAGTTATACAACACTTATCCATTTTCTATTAATAATAGAAAATGCATACATTGGCCTTTTATTCAAAGGTCCATCAAATCAAACATTCACACATATCTAGTCTTCCAAAGTATCTTGGCCAGCTATCATTATATTTACAAACTGGGGGAAAAGGGGGGTATTACAATCCCCTCCCCCTTAAAGGAACATCATCCTCGATGTTCTATCTATTGATGTGCTATGTATGTACATAAGTTAAAAAAAATGGATATGCATGTTTCATGGCATCCTCTATTTCCCATGTGGCCTCATATGGGCCAAAGTGTTTCCACTGCACATTGATATGTGCAATGGTTCTATTCTTGAGTGGGGTATCCTTCCTTTATATTATACATTGAGGTTCTAGAAGGAATTCTCCATTTGGTTCCACCTGAATCACAGACCAGTCAATAATATGATTAGAATCATGTACATATTTCTTTAATAACAAAAGATGGAAAACATCATGTTCCTTCACTGTGGGAGGAAGTGATAGCCTATAGGATACATATCCCACTCTATCCAAAATTTCAAAGGGTTCACAATACCGAGGTGCCAACTTCGCACAAGCTCCCATTCTCAAGGAGATTTTCCTATGTCTAACTATGAGATATACATGATCCCCTATTTTGAATTCTGTAGGAGTCCTATTTCTATTTGCATAGATTTTCTATCTATCTTGAGCTATTTTCAGATTTTGTTTTATCTGAATTACTTTTTGTTCCATTTCTTTCAGCATGTCTAGCCCGATTGTAATTCTATCTACTGGATTATTCCAATTGATTGGAATATTTCATTATCTACCATAGAGGGCTTCAAAAGGGATCATCTTCAATGACTCTTTATAGCCATTGTCGTAGGTAAAATATACCAGTGGTAGGTAGTCTTCCCACTTCTTAAGCTGATGCATTACATGCATCCTTAACATGTCCTCTAATACTTGGTTTACCTTCTCTCTTTGTCCATCAGTTTGAGCATGATATGTGGTGCTAAACAACAATTTAGTTTCAAAACTAGCCATTAAAGATTTCCAAAAGCTAGAAATAAATTATGTATCTCTGTCAGATATGATCTCCTTAGGCATGTTGTGTAGATTAAATATCTCTTTCATTAAAATACTGGAAATATCTATTTATTTGAAAGTTGACATAACGAGAATTAAGTGAGAAACCTTGCTCAATTTGTCCACCACTACCATGATGGTCTCATTTTGCTTGGACGATTTTGGTAATCCGTTGATGAAATCCATGGAGATGGTTTTCCATTTCCATTATGGAATTGGCAGGGGATGCAAAAACCATGATGGATGTTGGTCTTCTGCCTTATCCTACTGACATTCTAGACATTTAGCCAAGTAATCAACCATGAAATTCTTCATTCCTATCCAATAGAACAATTTCCTAGTGGTTGTAATCATTTTCTGATAACTAGGGTGACCAATATATGGTCTTTTGTGTAGTTCATCCATCATGAACCTCTTCAAGTCGTCACAATTTAGGATATACAACCTACCTTTTTAAGTTATCAGGCCATCATTCAACATTTGATAAACTTCATACCTTATCCCTATGGGCTCTTTCTCTAAGTACGATTTTACAGTCTTGAAAAATGCATATGTTTCTTGTGCATTTTTTACTCTCTCCCTGACATTTGTCTGACAAGTGCTTACCACTTCCAAGTGAATCACTTTCATACTTTTTCTAAGGGAATCAACCACCCTATTTTGTTTTCCTTTGATATGTTTGATTTCAAAATCAAACTCACTAAGTAGAGCCATCCATCAAGCTTGTCTAGAATTAAGCTTGCTTACATGATGGCGTCATTTTGCTTGGATGATTTTGGTAATCCAATGATGAAATCCATGGAGATGGTTTCCCATTTCCATTATGGAATTGGTAGGGGATGCAAAAACCATGATGGATTTTGGTCTTCTGCCTTATCCAGCTGACATTGTAGACATTTAACCAAGTAATCAGCCATGAACTTCTTCATTCCTAGCCAACAGAACAATTTCCTAGTGGTTGTAATCATTTTTTGATAACCAGGGTGACCAATATATGGTCTTTTGTGTAGTTCATCCATCATGAACCTCTTCAGGTCGTCACAATTTAGGATATACAACCTACCTTTTTAAGTTAGCATGTCATCATTCAACATTTGATAAACTTCATACCTTAGACTTGTGGGGTCTTTCTCTAAGTACGATTTTACAATCTTGAAAAATGCATATGTTTCTTGTGCATTTTTTACTCTCTCCCTGACATCTGTCTAACAAGTGCTTAGCAATTCCAAGTGAATCACTTTCATACTTTTTCTAAGGGCATCAACCACCCTATTTTTTTCCTTTAATATGTTTGATTTCAAAATCAAACTCACTAAGGAGAGCCATACATCAAGCTTGTCTAGAATTAAGTTTTGGTTGATCAAACAGGTACCTCAACCCATAATGGTATGTCATAAGAACAAATATTCTACCCATGAGGTAATGCCTCCATATTTTTAAAGCATCCACTATGGCATCCAATTCTAGATCATGGGTCACATGATTGATTTCATGCTCATTCAATTTTTTGTATTTGTAGAAAATTACATGTTATTCTTGCATAAGGAATCCTCCAAGTCCTTCCTTGCAGGCATATGTACACACAAGGAAGTAATTGTTTGGGTATGAAATCTTTAGCACATTTGCATTAGTTAGAATATATTTCATCTCTTGGAATATCTCTTCACATTATGATGTCCAAATGAATTTAAATCCCTTTTTTCTAAAGGGAAGTGATTGGGCAACCAATCTTAGAAAATCCTTTTATGAACATTCTATAGTATCCTACTAGGCCCATAAAGGATCTAATGTCAAATACATCCTTTGGGGTAGGCCAATACATAATGGATTTGATATTTTTAGGATCAACTACCGCTCCTTCTTCAGAAATAACATGGCCTAAGTAATGGGCTTGTTTCTGGAAAAAGTCACACTTACTAAACTTAGCATAGATTTGATGTTCTCTTAGTACTTGAAGCACTAACTTGAGATGGTATTCATTCTCTTCCCTATTATTATAATAGATTAAGATATCATTAATGAAAAACAATACAAATCTGTCTAAGAATTTACTTAGTACATTATTCACTCAGCACATAAAAGTGGTGAGTGCATTGGTCAGCCCAAATGGCACCACCACAAATTCATAGTGACCATATCTTTTCCTAAAGGATATTTTGTGGACGTCTTCATCCTTAATTTAGATCCGATGGTATCCAGACCTCAAGTCAATCTTGGAGAAAATGGTAGCACCCCTTAATTGGTCAAATAAGTCATCGGTCCTTTGAAAGGGATAGTTATTCTTTATGGTCATCTTATTGAGTTTCATATATTCTATGCACAATCTAAGTGTGCCATCCTTATTTTCCACAAACAAGGTCGGTGCTCCCCATGGAGGCACACTAGGCCAAATTTATCCTTTGTCCATCATTTACTTTAGTTGTAGTTTGAGCTCAACTAGCTCTAATGTACTCATTCTATAGGGTGTTCTAGAACCTGGCACCACTCCTGGTGCAAGTTCTATTGAAAAGTCAATATATTTTCTTGGAGGTAGACCTGGTACCTCTTCTGGGAATACATATTTATACTCTCTCAATATGGGATGGTCCTCTAGGCTTGGTTTTTCATCCTCAATATAGTCCAACACCTTGTTGGTAGCCAACAATTCTGTCAAATTTTATCATAATAAAAGTCACCACCAAGGGATAAAAAAAAATTGTAGTTGCCTTCTCCTCATATTTACAAATGTTTTTGTCCTCTGGTTTTGAGGATATTCTTTAGCCTAGCTGTTTATAAGGATTTTCCATTTAAATTTATCATTTGTTTGTTTAATTTCATGATTGCAAGCATGAAATTAAAACAAAATTTTGGCTTGGGTAATCATTTTATAGTTTGTGGTTTCTTTGTTTCTTTTGCAAATGAGATTACACCTAAAGGGCACCTATATTTTAAAACCTTTGAGTTTGTAAGCCTATTTGTTGATCCATATACTTGATTGATTCACTATGGGAAATATGACTTGGTCATATCTATGGTTCATTATATGATTTTGATATTTGATATGCCTAATTGCACAGAACCTTGGATTAAAATTTAAAATATGCTTCTTTCTCTTACCAGTCATATCGCAATCCTATCACCCTGGTACAGGAATGATGTACTTATAGTTCCACATCATCCTATTGTTCTGGATAATTAAGACTCTCATTCATTATTTGAATAGGTAGTTGATAATGGTTTGGGTTTAATGTTCATTGTGCATAGTGGTTCACAAACCTGGGTGTCCTTTGGTTCTTTGTCACTCAAAGCTCAAATTACCAAGCATAATAGCCTCCCAAGTCTGTAGGTATGGGGCCTCCTCCAATTTTATAGACCTCTCTCTATTGCTTGTGTATTGGAAAACGAAACCTCCCTCTCATTGCCTTTATTGTTTCTGTTTGATAACACCCATGGGTCTCGTGGTTAGAATTGAACCTAATGGATCGCAAGCCCTCCTCTCCCACAATGATGCCATAAGCAATTTATAGGCACATGGCTGGGACATTTTCATTTAAAAGTTTGAGGGTTATAACATGACATTTTCACAGGCATTCGCTCAATCGTTTGATGGCTCTAGAGAAATAATTGGGGAACTGTAACTTGAAGTAACCGAGAATTCTATAGCACGAGTTACAGGATTGTCACAAGATGGAGAAATATAGTTCAAAAATGCAAAATTAGAAGGCGTGCCTTGGATTCTATTCATGTCTCTAAGAAATCAGCATGTTTCCCTAAAGATACATCGATTACTCTCTTAAAACCCCGATCGCACAACCTGCTTCTAATTCTTAAACAATTCATAACTTGTGAGGGTAGGTATGGCTTAGTGTTTTTTTATCACATCCGCTTGTTGATGATTTTCCTAGGGTTCAAGATAAATATGCCTTTCTATATGTTGATGAGCCTTCATACAATGTCTAATTGTTATCAGAAACAGAGTTTAAGCCCTCTGTCTAGCCTTTTCCACCATGGGATTATTTGAATTCTATTGTTATCGCATCTAGCTCAGACTGGGGATACTTGGGAAGATTTCCCGTGTAGAAACAATTTCTCCCTACCCAAGAACACAGTAGAATCGCCTCTCCTTTCCAATACGAACCCCAATCCCTGTAACCATACCACCGAAAATCAAAGTGTTGATCCACATGGAGACCATGTGTCCACTGAACCAAACTATGTTGCTATGAAAAACCCTTTAGGAAAAGAGCCACGATATAATTTTGTGCCAAAAACATCATTAGAGGAGGTAATAGATGTATTAAAGGAGAGGGTTTCTCCTTCTCCTACTGTTGATTCAACTCATCATTTTATTAATAAATCAACTGTTAAGAAAAATCGCAAAAAGAAGAAACAAGGTAACTCGGATTTGAGTTTTGTAAACAAAAGACTAGGGAGGTTAATATCCAAGAGTCTGAGAAATCAGCAGCAAGATCATCTGAGCTCAATCTCAGTGATCAAGCTCAATGATCACTTGACCGATGATGAGATAAATGAATTTCTTGCCCAAGAAGATGTGGATAACCAGTGTCTCAAAAATGGAACTGATAGTGAAGCTATACAATACGATTTTGTTTCTGAAATGCCTTTGTTCCTAAAAAATCAAGAAGGCTTCGTTGGTATAAGCCACGATTTGAAGCAGGCTACAGAAAAAACCAAAGCACCCATTGAAGAGTACACTAAACCTCTGCCTTCCATAGCACCTATACATTATGAAACTTTTTTTGACTAGGTGGAATGATATTACAGAGATATACCATACCTCCAAGCACGGTTAAAACATATGGCAGCTCGAAATGCCTTGCTTGAAAGGGAAAATCAAGAATTAAAGGCATGCGTTCAATCCAACGCAGATCGGGCAAGTAAAAGGCCCAAATGAGCCGGTAATGTGATTATCAAGAACGCAACAAAATTCAATGCTATCATTAACTCAGAATTATCAGAACCTTCATTGTCTAATCTTTAAAACGATAAAAATGGTTTTGATTCTCTTTGATTTGATTCTGTTGAAAAAAATAGATAGTTAGATTTAGTTATATTTTGTTGTTGATTTAAGACTAGCTAGAGAATCTCACAATTCTATAGCCAGTCTATTTATAAATATTAGTTTGTATTATTATCTAAATTCAATTTATTTTTTTCATTTTCCAAAAAATAACAGTTATGATGCTATTCACAAGGAGAAGTAATCATGGATTATGCGCTACATAGTTTAGTAGTTTCTCTTTTTGTTTGATAAAACTATGTCATTATGTAATTCATTTTTATAAACAAACTCCTACAAGAGTGTTTCTTTGTTATCCTATTTTTGTAAAGCAATCTAATTTTCTAGGATTACCCTCTATCTTGCATGATAAGAGGTTGTTAATACAGGACAAGTTTAAATAGTGGTTGTTGTTTAGTAGTAAGGACAACTTTTCGCTGGACTACAATATGGACATGTGATTTTGGGAATTGATATGAGAAAGCAATTCATCGTTGGCTTTATACCTGTGTGATGCTTATTCCATTGTGCTCTCCTATTACTTATGTATTATTAGATACTATTATGGTTGATTTAGCTTTAGCCTTGTCATCATATGGTGTTTCATATTGTTAAATATTTAGATGTTGTCCATAATTTTTCGTTCCATTTCAAATGTGTGATCAATCTATTATTTAATTATTATTGATTTTATTTCATATGTTAAATGATTGACAATATCAATACACAGAATTGAGTTTTCCTTCATTCTCAAATATTGATTATCTTAAGATCACATGATTCTTTTAATTAGTTATCTTCCTGATGTTATTAATTTACTCCAAATATCAAACGCTTCTTTGAATTTATTATGGAAGTACTATTATTTTTCTGTTATAGGTTTCCCTTAAAAGAAGGACATGAAGGACCTCAAACAACAGAGAAAGATAATCTTAGTTTCACTGATCAACTACAGGTTAGTCTCTGTGTTATTTAATTAAATTACTTCTTAATGAAACGATGATTGCATTAATTAGCTTTTGACTATTTCTGTGTCATTGTTTCAATTGTATGTGCTTAGTATTTATTAGTTTTAAATCTCTAAACATTCAAAAAACAAAAAATATTTATGTTATTTCTTTATCTTAGTTAGAAACCATATTATGAACATTCATTTCACAAGATTTCAAGTAAACCTTGCAAACTGTATATAGATTGTTTATAATCATTTGTATATAGTCATGTTTCTATTTGAACACTTGTAATTAGTATATAGATTGTTAGAATCATAGCTTTATATTAGTTTATTTCTTTTATTATTTTTAGGACCTTAGTTGGCTAACAGAACCATTAAACACGTTGGGTCAGTTCATACCAAACGTCTTGGCTTAATTAGACAACCCCAGTCCGAATATGACCTTCCATTTGGCAGTATGTCACTTACGCTCGTCAACACACCTGTATTGCATACAAAAGACATCCTTTTCTGCAATATTCTTCACTTGAAGTGATGATATTTGTTTGACTGAGACATGCTTTAGAATCCCTTGTAGGGTTACCTTTCTCCCTTATTTATTTTCACACTCCAAATTTTTATTGTAAAATTACAACTTGGTTTTATGGGCAGGAAACCAGTCCATGCCAATCAACAGGTCATAAGATCCTAAAGGAATTATGTTTAGGTTCGCTTGGGTGGTAAATCCACTCATAATAAATTGGCATGCTGGTATGACCTATGTTACTTTTCTTTTGGTTCCAATGGCTAGTTGTACCAACCATCATTTAACATGTTTAACTTGTTTCAATTTACATTTCTCAACAATTTGAGGGGCAACATAACTAAAATTAGAACCAGGGTTAATTGAAATGGAAACTAGATGGTTGACAATCATACCTTCCATCTCCACTACTGAAGCTTGGTGGTCGACTTGTTTATTATCCAAGGCTTCATAAATATGTGGCATGCTCCTAGAAAAATCATTGACTATGGTATCCTCTTGCATGTTGTATACCCTCCTACTATTTTGTTTCCTATATGAGAAGTCTCTGAGAATATGTTCATCTCCACAACCCCAACATTTCAAGGTTTCTCTCTTTGTGTTATAAATCTTAACTAGGGCTGCTCCAAAGGGTTTATTTCCACTTTTAGAGGTGAAGTTTTGCCGGTATACACTCTTAGTAGGAAGGATAATCTTATAACCTTTCCCATAGATCTTGAATCTTGAGGGTTTAAACCCCTTTTTCTTGAATCTTGAACTACTCTTCTTCCCATCCTCGTGGGGTTTTGTCTTGTTCTTGAAATGATCATAGAAATACCTTGCCTCTCGAATAGTGTCTTCTAAGGTCTTTGGCTCGTCAAATTCAATCATGTCCCAGAAGGACTAAGGTATCCCACTTATAAATCATTTCATTTTTATCTTTTCATTCTTTATGTAGGGTATATACCTTATCACCTGAAGGAATTTATTTATATATTCATCTATGGTGAGTTGTCCAAACTTGATTTTATAGAACTCTTTGGTCTTCCCATCAAAGTATTTCTCTGACAGATACGTATTTATCAAATTGTTTCCATAACAATTCCTTGTCATGGATTCCTTTCACATTCCTAAGGTCCTCCCACCAAATGGAGGCCTTTCCATTCAGGTTAAATATGGTTATTTGAACCTTTAAATTTTTAGAGTAGTCATGGAATCTGAAGTACTTCTTCAAGCCAAGCAGCCAAAATTCTTCTTCTTCCCCCTTCTTAATTTCTCTATCGAATGTGGGTGGTTTTGATTTCTTGAACTCTTCGGGGTCATGAATCTTGGAATGTTTCCTCTTCTTTCTTTTCCTCTGGGAATGTAAACTAGTTTTTCTACTAGAGGATTCCTTGGAGTTGTCAGTTTCCTCACCAGAGGATTCTTCTTATGACTGTCTCTTGGATCTATGTTAGGATTTATTTGAGGTTCTTGTCCTTGTGTGGCCACTTTCAGGGCCATTCTTTCATATCTCAGGTGGACTCTGGGTTTTCTTCATATGATGTTTGTCCACATGACTAGTTGTTGGTCCATGTTACAGTTTCCTTTGTATATTTGTTAAGCTTTGTAGAAGAAATACATCAATTTTTTTTTTCTTTTAATGTTATTTTATTATCCTTTCATTTTCATCCTTACAACTCTGTAATTCTTCCACGAGTCTTCTTATAGTTTCAACCAGATCTGGAGGGGTTTCCACTGCCCTCCTTTCATCAGATTCTCCCTCTCTATTGTGGGAGCTTTCCCCCAATTCATGGTGTGTCACCATCCTTTATTATGTAGTGTTCCTACAATCTACTGACTTCTTGAATGATGATAAAAAAAAATTACGTTAGTTAAGGGTCTATTATTTCATGAACAACATAGAGTTCATATTTTCCAAACACACACAACA
>JZKD02S2264397.1:0-10377 GCA_000966675.3 Picea glauca
AGAAACTAGGGGGTTGGAGCCTCCTTCTAGTTGCAGCTGGAAAACAAAGGAAGTTGGTGCTTCCAATGAATGTAATTCTTCAAGACATATAAGAAAAAACATTCTGTGATTTTCTGCCGATTTGGGTTTCCACGTAAAACACTAGTGTATTGTGTATGTGTGTGATTGTTTATTTCTTACTGCTAATTATTGGATAATAACTCTACATTGATATAACATTTGAATAAAAAGGATTATAATCACGTTATTACTGATTCACCCCCCCTCTCAGTAATCCAACATGATCCATGAAACGTTGAACCATTGTGGATGTTGTAAATGGGTGTTGAAGAGAACAAAAATGAGCATACTTGGAAAGGCGATCAACTACCACCATGATGACTGATTTATTGCCTGATTTAGGTAATCCTATAATAAAATCCATAGAGATATCCCTCCAAATAGCAGGTGGAATCGGAAGCGATTGTAGTGTGCTAGGATATTTGATTGTTTCAGCCTTGTTGCATTGACACACATCACATTCAGCCACAAAATTACAAACGTCTTGTTTCATACCATCCCAAAAAAAAGAATGGTTGACCCTGTCATAGGTTTTGGTAAACCCGGAGTGCCCAGTTGTGGGTGTAGCATGAAGCTCAGAAAGCACCGTGGATTTAAGTTTTGACTTTTTACTTAAATAAAAATGACCTTTGTATTGAAGCTAATCATGGAGCCAAGAGTACCCTAGGGAAACTGGAGAATTGGACTGAAATTGTTGTATCAGATGCGAACTTTTGGGATCATGTAGCCATTCTTGGCAAACGGCTTGGAGCCAATCTGGTACAATGAAGGAGAGAGAAAAAATGGAGCCTTCATCTTCATATTTTTGGGAAAGTTCATCCACAACCACATTGTCTTTTCCTTTCTTGTAAATGATCTCATAATCATATCCAAAGAGCTCAGTCACCCATTTTTGTTTCTCTAGGGAGGAAATGCATTGTTCCAGAAAATACATGAGGCTTTGATGATCTGTCTTAATTTGGAAGTGTTTCCCAATAGATAAGGGTGCCACAAATCAACGGCATGTAGAATAGCCAACATTTCCTTTTCATAGATTGATTTGCCCAAATTTCGTTCAGACAGTTGTTTGCTGGTAAATTCCAAAGGCCGACCCTCTTGCATAAGGACAGCACCAATACTTGTCCTTGAAGCATCACATTCCAGGACAAAGGTCTTTGTGAAATCAGGAAGGGTCGGGACTAGACTGGTGCACATGACCATCTTCAAGGTTTGAAAATCCTGAGAAACTATTGGAGTCCAAGTGAAAGAATTCTTTTTAAGGAGTGCGGTGAGAGGTGCCGCAATATTTCCATAATTCTTAACAAACTTGTGATAATAACTTGTTAAGCCCGTAAATCCTTGCAATATTCTGAGAGTCTTTGGGTGAGGCCAGTCTTTCATAGCTTCAATATTTTTAGGATCCACCCTGACGTTGTTCTTTCCAACAAGATGACACAAGTACTTGACTTCTGAGGTGCCAAAAGCACATTTAGATTGTTTCAGGAAAAGTTGGTGTTGAGAGAGTAGATGGAGAAAGCGGTCCACATGAGCAAGATGGTATGTCCAGGTTTTTCTATAGATGAGGATATAATCAAATAAAACTAAGACAAAATGACGGAGAAAAGGGCGAAAGACATGATTCCTAAGGCTTTGGAAGCTGGAGGGGGCATTACACAAGCCAAAGGGCATGAACAAAAACTCATAGTGGCCCTCATGAGTTCTAAAGGAAGTCTTAGGAATGTCTTCCTATTTCATACAGATCTAGTGGTAGCCAGAACAAAGATCAAGTTTAGTAAAGAACTGGGCACCACTCAATTCATCCAAGAGGTCATCAATGACAGGAATGGGAAATTGGTCTTTAATGTTGAGTTTGTTGAGGGTGTGGAAGTCAGTACACATGCGCCAAGAACCTTATTTCTTCAGGACCATGCCCACAGGAGAAGAGTAGGGGCTCATACTAGGGCGGATAATGCCTGCGTTAAGCAGTTCTTGAACCATCTTCTCAATTTCATTTTTTTGGGAAAAGGGGTGATGATAGGGACGGATATTGGGAGGAAGGCTTCCTGGTATAAGGGGAATAGAATGATCATGAACACCATGAGAAGGCAGGAGTCCCTCGGGAGTGGAAAATACCAACTAATGTTTATAGAGGATGGATTGGAGGTTTGCGGCACAGAGGGTGTCTCAATTGCCTTTATGGCATGGAGTTGGGAAATAACACCAGAATGACCTTTTTTTAGCAGCTTTTCCATGTGATGGGAACTAATGATCTCAGGTGAACCAACGATGATTCCTTGAAACTTATGTTTTTGGCCCTCCTAGTCGAATTGCATGGTTAATTCCTTGAAATCCATGAGAATGGGACCCAAAATCCTTATCCAAACTGCACCTAACACAATGTCACAACCGCCCATGTTGATAGCAAACATATGAGATTTCAGGTGGTAGTCACCAATTTGGAGATGCACATTTTCACAATTCCCTCCACATTTCATGGAGCTGCCATTGGCAATCATGATTTGGAAATTATTGACTGCATGGATATAGCACTGAGTTTCTTGGGCAATGCGGCGATGAATAAAATTATGGGTGCTTCCACTATCAACAAGAATGATGACCTTCATATGCTTGATGTAACCGATTAGCTTGAGGGTTTGGGGAGCAAAGAATCTAGTGAGAGCATTTAGGGAAATGACCAGTTCTACTTCAGGAGGGTCTGAGGGGGGGCTTATGTCAGTGGTTTCAGGTGACTCAGACACAAGGGGAGTTTCAACATCCTCTTTCGAAATGTCCTTCGAGATGGCCATAAAAAGATTTTGTTCCTTACACTTCTGGCCCAGAAAATATTTGTCATCACAATTATAACAAAGGCCTTTGAGTTGGCATTCATCCATTTCATCCCTGGTCAATTTTTGGATCTTTAGTGGAGCAGAGGGAGTAGTGGGATTTACTAGTTTAGTGCGAGGAATAAAGGAGGGTTTCCAGTTTTGAGAAGATACAACTTGTTGTGCTTCTTTAGCTCTTCTAGTAGNGGGAAAGTTCATCCACAACCACATTGTCTTTTCCTTTCTTGTAAATGATCTCATAATCATATCCAAAGAGCTCAGTCACCCATTTTTGTTTCTCTAGGGAGGAAATGCATTGTTCCAGAAAATACATGAGGCTTTGATGATCTGTCTTAATTTGGAAGTGTTTCCCAATAGATAAGGGTGCCACAAATCAACGGCATGTAGAATAGCCAACATTTCCTTTTCATAGATTGATTTGCCCAAATTTCGTTCAGACAGTTGTTTGCTGGTAAATTCCAAAGGCCGACCCTCTTGCATAAGGACAGCACCAATACTTGTCCTTG
This sequence comes from Picea glauca, assembly GCA_000966675.3. Taxonomy (NCBI): domain Eukaryota; kingdom Viridiplantae; phylum Streptophyta; class Pinopsida; order Pinales; family Pinaceae; genus Picea; species Picea glauca. Next base: position 3,392 of record JZKD02S2264397.1, read on the forward strand.
AAGCATCACATTCCAGGACAAAGGTCTTTGTGAAATCAGGAAGGGTCGGGACTAGACTGGTGCACATGACCATCTTCAAGGTTTGAAAATCCTGAGAAACTATTGGAGTCCAAGTGAAAGAATTCTTTTTAAGGAGTGCGGTGAGAGGTGCCGCAATATTTCCATAATTCTTAACAAACTTGTGATAATAACTTGTTAAGCCCGTAAATCCTTGCAATATTCTGAGAGTCTTTGGGTGAGGCCAGTCTTTCATAGCTTCAATATTTTTAGGATCCACCCTGACGTTGTTCTTTCCAACAAGATGACACAAGTACTTGACTTCTGAGGTGCCAAAAGCACATTTAGATTGTTTCAGGAAAAGTTGGTGTTGAGAGAGTAGATGGAGAAAGCGGTCCACATGAGCAAGATGGTATGTCCAGGTTTTTCTATAGATGAGGATATAATCAAATAAAACTAAGACAAAATGACGGAGAAAAGGGCGAAAGACATGATTCCTAAGGCTTTGGAAGCTGGAGGGGGCATTACACAAGCCAAAGGGCATGAACAAAAACTCATAGTGGCCCTCATGAGTTCTAAAGGAAGTCTTAGGAATGTCTTCCTATTTCATACAGATCTAGTGGTAGCCAGAACAAAGATCAAGTTTAGTAAAGAACTGGGCACCACTCAATTCATCCAAGAGGTCATCAATGACAGGAATGGGAAATTGGTCTTTAATGTTGAGTTTGTTGAGGGTGTGGAAGTCAGTACACATGCGCCAAGAACCTTATTTCTTCAGGACCATGCCCACAGGAGAAGAGTAGGGGCTCATACTAGGGCGGATAATGCCTGCGTTAAGCAGTTCTTGAACCATCTTCTCAATTTCATTTTTTTGGGAAAAGGGGTGATGATAGGGACGGATATTGGGAGGAAGGCTTCCTGGTATAAGGGGAATAGAATGATCATGAACACCATGAGAAGGCAGGAGTCCCTCGGGAGTGGAAAATACCAACTAATGTTTATAGAGGATGGATTGGAGGTCTTGCGGCATAGAGGGTGTCTCAATTGCCTTTATGGCATGGAGTTGGGCAATAACACCAGAATGACCTTTTTTTAGCATCTTTTCCATGCGATGGGAACTAATGATCTCAGGTGAACCAACGATGATTCCTTGGAACTTATACTTTTTCCCTCCTAGTCGAATTGCATGGTTAATTCCTTGAAATCCATGAGAATGGGACCCAAAATCCTTATCCAATCTGCACCTAACACAATGTCACAACCGCCCATGTCGATAGCAAACATATGAGATTTCAGGTGGTAGTCACCAATTTGGAGATGCACATTTTCACAATTCCCTCCACATTTCATGGAGCTGCCATTAGCAATCATGATTTGGAAATTATTGACTGCATGGATATAGCACTGAGTTTCTTGGGCAATGCGGCGATGAATAAAATTATGGGTGCTTCCACTATCAACAAGAATGATGACCTTCATATGCTTGATGTAACCGATTAGCTTGAGGGTTTGGGGAGCAAAGAATCTAGTGAGAGCATTTAGGGAAATGACCAGTTCTACTTCAGGAGGGTCTGAGGGGGGGCTTATGTCAGTGGTTTCAGGTGACTCAGACACAAGGGGAGTTTCAACATCCTCTTTCGAAATGTCCTTCGAGATGGCCATAAAAAGATTTTGTTCCTTACACTTCTGGCCCAGAAAATATTTGTCATCACAATTATAACAAAGGCCTTTGAGTTGGCATTCATCCATTTCATCCCTGGTCAATTTTTGGATCTTTAGTGGAGCAGAGGGAGTAGTGGGATTTACTAGTTTAGTGCGAGGAATAAAGGAGGGTTTCCAGTTTTGAGAAGATACAACTTGTTGTGCTTCTTTAGCTCTTCTAGTAGNTTTTGTTCCTTACACTTCTGGCCTAGAAAATATTTGTCATCACAATTATAACAAAGGCTTTTGAGTTGGCATTCATCCATTTCATCCCTGGTCAATTTTTGGATCTTTAGTGGAGCAGAGGGAGTAGTGGGATTTACTATTTTAGTGCGAGGAATAAAAAAGGGTTTCCAGTTTTGAGAAGATACAACTTGTTGTGCTTCTTTAGCTCTTCTAGTAGCCTCCACCCAACTCTGAGGCCAAGCCATGAGGACGTGGGCATGAATCTCATCCTTGAGGCCACTGATAAAACATTCTCGGAAAAAGGCATCAGACATGCCCTCTGTCTGAAAATCCAGGTGCTCAAAAGTAGCTATAAAGTCTTCCATTGTTTCGGATTGTTTCAACTTTGTCAAACGACCTAAATGTTTGGTGTCAGTGTTAAAGAATTCATAAAGCTCTGCAACAAAGTGTGTCCAAGCAATATACCCTTGACAAGAAGTTTTTCTCCATTGCCACCATTGCCAACGTTCTTGATCTAGATGGATAACACCATATCGGAGTTTGGCCAAGTCATTTGTAATGCCATATAAAGAGAAATAATGTTCCATTGGGGTTACCCAACCAGTGGGATCTAAGCCATCAAATTTGGTCACATCCTCCCGTGGAAGGCGTAGGTCACGCTAAAAGTGATGGGGTTGAAAATTATGGGAATGAGAGGTAGTTTCAGCTTCGGTATGTGGAGGTGGGTCAGATAAAGGGTTATCTGCAGGGATATGTAGCTTGGTGTAGATCATCGAAACGACAGATTCAATATGGGTAGTCATGTCTTGTTTGAGTTACTCAATTGAGGCAATGATGGAGAACTACATGGTGGTATTGATGGCGACAACATTGGCACTGAGTTGTTTCACTTCTTGTTGGGTCTCTATGAAATTATATTGCAAGGAATTGAAGTGAGCTTCCAAGTCTTGGCTACAAGTATGGGCCATGATGATGAGGGAACCAAAACGGGGTGAGTGGGGTAAAAACATTTGCTGAAAAATGATATGTATGAATGTGAGAAGAACGAAGAGATAAATCCATTGGAATAGGTCTCAAATAATGGTGCAAAAATTTCTAGACTTTTTTTTTTTTTTACACCTATGGAATTATACTTCGGTCTGAAGAATACTACAGCGATGAAATGCCCAAATTCTTAACCAGGAAGAAATGTGTAGTGATTTGGCAACCCAAACAAATTTGCGCAGCAATAGATCTTGTCTGTTTTAATTTTTTTGTTTCCGTCCCCAAGGGTTAGGTATTCTAGGGTTCTATAGACAAGGGTTTTCCCTATGCTATATCTCTCTGATATACGTGCGGGGTCCAACAATAGTGCACAACCCAATATCTCAGGGCACTAACTAAGGAGGCTAGACTATGCCCTTAGCCATACTACCCGACTACCCAGGTACTAGAGAGTATCTTCCCAAGTGTTGTTCTCAATGGCACTATAGCAGTCAGGCAGTTGATCGGTTTATCTAAAGAGGGCTTCAGGAAATCTAGGTCTATCCGTACACATGTGTTGTCTGATGAGCTACCACTCAAAGGGATACCAATAGGGGTTACAAGGGTGGCCAACAGATGTGCACTTAAGTACCACTTGTATTTCCTACGTGTATGAATCCCTCAAACATGGGTTTATGCACGTAATGACAGATCTTTGTGGCTTAAAGACGCCAGAATACGTCTCTACCCTGGAAAAAAAAATTAACCCACAATTTCTACTGAGGAAAGTGCTCTGATACCACTTGTAATATTCCAAATATAAAAAGTATGCATAACAGAAATAAAATGATAGAAATGGCAGATAAACAACAATATAACCAGAACAACACCACAATAACACGGAAATGACATAAAAATAACACCAAAAAGAGAACTTTGATTATGAGAGCAATATTCATGGGCCTCTTCGAGGGGGCAACCTCCAGTCGAGAAGAGGTCTATTACAATAATATCTAAGCTAGGGTTCTCATACCCTTGACTCTTATTTATACTAAATATGTCAATCAATAGAGCCATCTAGAGGAAGATCCTTCTAGAAGCAGAAGCTTCTATTAGGTCTTCTTACATTCAACTTATTCTACTTTATTACAAGGACTTATTAATATTGACCTTTATTACATTAGAATACATTGTTCTACCTATGTGAGGGGTTAGGTCCCTAACAGAAAGAGATATCTTGGAATTGATACATAATGATGTGTTTGGTCCTATACGTATTCCATCACTAGAAGGATCTATGTATTTTGTTTCATTCATAGATGATTTCTTGAGGAATAAATTGTTATATTTCTTGACGAAGAAATGAGAGTTTTTCAAAAAAATCAAGGATTTCAAATCCCTTGTGGAAAACCAAACTGGAAAAAGGATAAAAGTGCTTAAGAATAGGTAATGGAGGTAATTTTTGTGGAAAAAAAATTGAACAGTTTTGTAAGCAGTGTGGTACAACATGAAAGATTACTACTCCATAAACACCTCAACAAAATGGAGTGGAAGAAAGGATGAATAAGACACAAATGGAAGAATCAAGGAGTATGCTCAGTGATGCAAGATTAGCACAATAATTATGGGCCAAAGATATTGCCACAACATGTTATCTAGTAAATCGATCACCCACTTCAGCACTGGTTGACAAGACTCCACATGAGGTATGGTCCGGTAATAAACCTTTTGTTTCACATCTCAGATTATTTGGTTGTAATGATTTTGTGCATGTTCCAAAGGAAAAGAGGAGAAAGATGGAAAATAAGGAAGAGGCATGTATCTTCATCATTTATAAAAATGGAGTGAAAGGTTACAAATTGTGGATTCCCATGACAAGGAAAACAATGTACTCTTAATATGTGGTCTTCATAGAAGTTGAGAGGAATTTTATGAATGAAGATGAACCAAAAGAACCAGAATTAGAGATAGTGAAGTTGGAGCTAAATAATGAAGGATATAAATCATTTGAGGAGATAGAATCAACTGAATCAAAAGATGAGGTGGAACCACATACTCCAGTTTTGAGAAGGTTTGTTCATGCAAGGATACCTATTTAGTATAGTCCACCTGATATCCATTCTTCTTTTGTTCGATTGTGTATATTATAATGAATCTATATTTTTTACAGAGGTAGTAAATTATGAAGAGAGAAAACTTTGGAAGAAGGCCATGGTAGAAGAAATGGAGGCCTTGGAGAAAAATGAGGCTTGAGATTTGGTTGAATTTCCTGATGGAAGGAAACATCTTGGTAGCAAATGGGTGTTCAAAAATAAACTAAATACAACAAGAAAGGTTGATAAGTACAAGGCTTGCCTGGTAGAAAAAGGTTATTCTAAGATAGGGAGGATTGACTTCGGTGATATTTTTCTCCTCTTGCAAAATTGACTTCCATTAGATTTCCATTGTCTCTTGTTGCATCATTTGATCTTGAGGTAGAGCATATGATATAAGAACAATGTTCCTACATGGAGACCCGAGAGAAGAAATCTACATGAAGCAACCTGAAGGATTTACAGTAAAGGGTAAGAAGGAGCTAGTTTGTAAGCTTAGGAAGTCCCTTTATGGTATAAAGCGGTCTCCTAGGATGTGGTACCAGAAGTTTGACGCATAAGTACTAGAACTAGGATTTGTGGGAAGCAAGGTTGATCACTATGTATATTACAAATATGTTGGTGAACATTTTTTGTATGTAGTGTTGTATGTCAATGACATGTTGTTGGTTGGAAACAACATGAAGGTTATAAAGGAGGTGAAATTGCATCTATCCACCAAGTTTGACATGAAGGATCTTGATGATGCTAATTTTATGTTGGGGGTGGAGATAAAGAGAGATCGTGCAAGTAGGAAACTCTGGCTAAATCAGAGAAAACATGTTGAGACAATTTTGCACAAGTTTAATATGAAGGAATGTAAAACGGAAAGGCCCATATTCCTATAGGTGCAAATTTATCTGCAGAACAGTTCCCCAAGACTCTGGAAGAGGAAGAATACGTGTATTGTGTTCCTCATGCTATTTTTTTTCAAAGCTTAATGTATGCCATGGTATGCACTAGACTAGGCATTTCCCATGCACTGGGAGTTTTGAGCAGGTATATGTTAAAACCGAGAAAGGAGCATTGGACAATTGTAAAAAAAAATATTAGGTATTTATGTGGCACAACATATTATGCAATATACTATCAAGGAAGACTTGGACGAGATAGAGTGCTAGATTTACATGGATTTGTTGATGTTGAATGGGCTAGAGATCTGGGTCATAGAAGATCTACAAATGGTTATGAATTTACACTATTTGGAGGAGCTATCAGTTGGATGAGTAAGAAACATATTGTAGTGGCACTATCAATTAATTTGAATACATAGCAACCACTCTTGCAAGTAAAGAGGTTGTATGGTTGCAAATATTTTTTTCAGATATTGGGTTCGAACAAAAACCCATGAGGTTAGATTGTGACAATCAAAGTGCAATCTTCCCGACAAAGAACCATACTTATGACTCCAAAATAAAGTATATTGATGTGTAGTACCACTTTGGGAGAGACATGGTCGAAAGAAAGAAGGTATTTTTGGAGAGGGTTGACACCTTACAAAATGTTGCAGATTCATTGGCAAAGTCTATGAGCACTGAGAAGTTTTCTTGGTGTAGATCTAGACAATGGGTATTCATTCCTTGGATTGATAACATAATAAAAATAATGTGCCTCCATGTATACAAAGAAAACAACGAGTGGAAGAATGTTGGATATGTGATATATTCTTTATAGTATCGGGGTGGATTTTGGGCCAATGTTTTTGGCCCATGTTTCTCGACCAATGTTTTTATTTGGTTGATGGTTTTTGCCAATGGTGTTTTGGTTGATAGTTTTCAGCCAATGTTTTTTTGGTCGATGGTTTTTTGGCTAATGGTTTTCTTTATTGGAAAATGGTTTTCATCCATTATAATCTAATTCCAGTTTAGGAATTGGGGTATCAGAGGTTGGAGAAAATATCTATATATATTGTATTATACATGGATGAAAATATAATAATGAGAATAAGGAGCAGAGGATATCTTAGAATGTTGGTTTTCCTGATTGGGTTTCTATGGTAAAAATATT
>JZKD02S2264397.1:24098-35895 GCA_000966675.3 Picea glauca
TATTCTAAGTAAATGAGAATATCATCAAGAAAGACAATGACAAACTTATCCAAAAGATGTCTAAAAATTTCATTTATCAAACACATAAAGTAGTTAGTTCATTTGTCAAACCAAATGGTACCGCTACAAACCCATAATGTCCATATCCCTATTTTGTGGATATTTTCATTTTTTATTTTTCCATGATGATAATTTCATCTCATGTTTATCTTCAAAAATATTTTTTCTTCTATGGGTAAATGATATGTATTCTTCGTAGTAATCAATTATGAGTAAATGATATTTATTCCTCATAGTGACTTTGTTTAGCCTTCTAAAATCAATACATAGCCTCAAACTTCCATCTTTCTTCTTTACAAAGTGTACCGGTGTTCCTCAAGCAAACACTTAGGCATATATATACCTTCACACTATTGCAAATATAGTGGCAAATTTTCAAGTAAAATGGTAAATTTGAGAAATCTAAGAAAATCTTTTCAAAATTTTCTAAAAACATATGAAAAACACAAAATTTTCAAGATAATCTAGGGGAATATTCTCTAGGTTCTTTAAATAAAATACATGAAAAATTCAAAATTTTCTAAAAACATATGGAAAACACAAAATTTTCAAGATAATCTAGGGGAATATTCTCTAGGTTCCTTAAATAAAATACATGAAAAATATAAAAGGACATGTCCGTTTTTCTTTAAAATAATAAAATAGAGAAAAATAAATGTTTTGCAAATAATTAATATAACCAAAAGATTCATGCACTTAAAGGAGAGACGGATACATCTGTGTATGTGGTCTTGTCACAAGCTATCTCAGCATGAAGACACAAGTTGGTGAGGGTATGATGGCCTCTAGTCCAACCATTTCCATGAATAACTTGTAGTGCAGAAATGAGCTGAGGTATATAATGTAGGATTGGTGTTATGATGCAGTCAGGGGTATAATTCTCGGGGGTACCGAAGAGGGAAAGGGGCGTTATCTAGTGAAGTGGTGGTTTGATATGGAGATAAGTATTTCCCTTCAATCTTAGTCATCTGACTCCTCCCCTAAATACAACGCCAGCAGCCATTAGTCATGATAAATCCCCTGGAGTGACCTAATCGGTGTTATAAATGTACGTAGGATTTCCCCGGTACTCATCTGAGATGATTGACTTCCGTTTTGGTCCGATGATCCATAGATTCACAGCTTCTTCAATATTACGAATATCTGCAGCTGTATGCTGGAAGAAGTACGGGGGACTCGCCCGTCTGTGATAATTGCAGATCAGGAAGAAAAATATATAAATCAGTCTGCAATTCATATATTATTATACATGGCACGGGCTGAGCTTCCTCTTTCAGAACGAAATGTTCTCTTTCATTGTTTGGATTCTGTGAAAATTAAGTTTGACGGTTTAACAGAGCGTATGCTGAATGGGATCAGCACGTTTACCAAATTAAACCCTGCTTTGGCGTCTATGGTAATCTATGCGTTTTGCATGGGTACAGGGTTAATCGTGTGGATTGTGATGGCTTTCCTGGACTTGGCAGCKGGTACACATGTCCTGGAAACTGGCATGCATGCGATGGAGGGATTGAATGAGCATGTCCTCCCTGCGTTACAGTTTCTCAGCGGACTGTTTGCATTGCTTGTGGGATTCTCCATGCTGTTGGACTTCCTTAATATTGATATTACCAGTTATGTTAATAGCAACCGCTCCAGAATTAATCCAAAGAAGATGAGCACTCTGTCATTCCGTTCCAAGATGATCAGAGCGCTGCCCAAAGGTAAGTACGGGTGTTTAAGAAGAAGATTAGATGATCCATCTTCATGTGCAATCTGTTTGGGGTGTATTGGGGAGGAGGATGGTGTCCGAATTCTTCCGAGTTGCAGGCATTACTTTCATATTTCGTGCATTGATCGCTGGCTGCTTCTATGCACTACCGATAACTCTTCATGCCCTCTGTGCAGAGTCACCGTAATTGGCAATGGACTCCCCTCAAAAGACATATCCACGTTACAAGTTCAAGCGGCCCACTGAAAAAATGTTGGCGTGATTTTGGTGCCTGTTTTTACCTTGATCCACAGCTGAGGCCTTTTCTGTGCAAGTTTTCATTTTCATGGGAAATGATGATGATTTGGTAAATGTTTAAAAGTATTTTAAATCTGTTTTTTTATTGTAATCTAGTGATATAAATTAAATTAGATGGTAAAATTGCAATTTTTTGTTGTTGAAATTGTAAGTATAAATGAATTAGCATAGACTTAATTATTCAAATATGCAAATTTAATCAGAGATTTAATCATTCAAAAAAAATTTGGGACCCTTCCATTATATAGACTTCGTCATTCAAATATGCAGATTCAACAATCTCTCTTCTGATTTCAGACAAAATTAAACTGATAATATCCTAGAAAAGAGTCAAAACTTAAAACTTTTAGACTATCTATTATCTGCATATTTGAGTGATTAAGTCTATATAACCAGAATGCCCTAAAATTTTTTCAAAAGGCTAAATCCATCTATACAATTTAAACAGCAAAAAATATAGTTTCCCCCAAATTTATATCACCAAATTCTAGTAAAAAATACTAAAACCTAAAACATCTAAACATGTGAAAGGAAAATAGAAAAGTGACTATTCTTATTTTCTCTATTTTCTCTAAGTAGTTATCTTTTGCTTCTAACTCTTACCAAAGTAAAAGATTGTATATACACTTTTATAAAAGAAAATTCTTAATACTACATTCTTAAGAGGCATAATTTAATCCATTATATAAATGTAAATCGTAGATAGGCATGGCTTACCATGAGGGGGCAATGATTACTATGACGGTCTTGACATATAAATTTTATGTAAACATTGTTAGTGTAAAAAATCACAATTTTTCAATGGAAATACATGTTTGAAAAGATATTGCAAGAAATTTCAAAATATAATATAAAATTATATTCTATACAAGATATGGGGTGTAATTTGGATAGTTATGAGGAATGATTATTATCCTCCTTACTAATATTAAAATTTCATAATTATATGAATAAAGTTCATAATAAGTATGTTGTAATGGCTTCTAATATATATGTATTGGTAAGGGGGTGAAAACTTACAAATCACACCCTTTGGTATGAGTGGAAATTTATAATTCTATTGAGTATAGGATATGAATTATTTGATAAAAGTGGAAATTTATAATTTTACTTAATTAAGGACATGAATGAAAGGAACTATGAAGTTTATCATTGTTTATAATCTATTTTATATAAATTAATTTTAAAATATGTAAGTTTTGAAATGAAAAATAAAAAATTAAAATTTTATTCAAAATTCATATTATTTGAAAATTTCAAATTCAATTAACAAAATTGTCCAGCACTTTCACTTTATATTTAATATATTTAATGACTTAATCAAAATATTATAATTTTCAAATATTTTTCTTTTAATAAAATCAATAAAAAAAAATTATAAGAACTTTTAAGTTTAGTTTCTTTACCAATTGATATTAACTATGCCCTTTTCTCCAAGTTTTGGACATCACACCATCTCACTTCCATACATCTACTATGTCAACTCTTTAAAATAGAAAGAGATTACAAAAACTTTCAAGTTTAGTTTCATTGTACCAATTAACTATTAACTATGCTCCTTTCTCCGAGTTTTAGACATCACACTAACTTACATTTACACTTCTAAAAATTGTTGTGCTAGATTCAAGACAAATCCTATGCTAATTTTTTTTTTCCTTTGTTAATCAACTTATGTAAGAACACACATGCATGATTGTAACTATTTGTGTCTTTTTCATAATTATACTTGTAATTTTTGTAAAGAATGGATATGAATTTAGGTTATATTAGTAAGACATGTGATATCCTGGAAACATGAGAGAGATAATAATTAGAGATATTATAACCTGCTTGGAATGAATGCTTTACATGGTAATGGATGTTCATATGATTTTCCCCTAATTTGTGCATTCTTTACTATGTGAATTCTTATTGTTCATTGTTTACATGATTCGATGATTATTCTATCTAAAGTTTTTATTTTGTAATGTTCCCAAGCCAAATGCCAAGAACATCACAGTTTGGGTGTCTTTTTAAACTTTTACTAAGTGTGGCATTTTGTCAAACACTTGGTAAGTGTTTTATTGTGATCCTTTAGGTTGCACTTAGGGTTATATTGATGATTTATATGTGTGTTTGCAGCAACAGAGAAGAATATAAAGCAACGAAACATACCTCAATCATATGCAAGACCAACTGTAATGAAATAGACAACCCAACAATGATTCAGATCTGATCTTTATTCATAATAATAAGAACCCACTACAATGAGAATGTCGATCTAGAATACTAAACAGATGGCTCTAATAAACACAATAGAAGTTGCTACAAAATGCTCCAATAGAAGACTACAATAAGCCTCCCAAGGTTGAATACACCATGAATGCCAATACAAGAAATATCTGGGCCGTATGAAGTGTCAACCCCTAATACAGTCTTGTTGATGCATGGAAGTATGGCCCTCCTTCAAATACTCTATCTCTGTCCTCCAAGTTTATGAATACTGCTGTGAAAAAACCTTTCGAGCTCAGATGGAGCTCCACTTCCCCATTTGGCTTCCAGTGATATTTGATCCAGTTGCGCAACGCTTTTTTGGTGGGCCATAATCCCATAAATTTGCATATTAGTGCATGCGCCTTCATTTAATCACTATAGAGTTGTGTCTGCGGATCCTCCAATACCACCTTGGGTATCAGTGTTGATTTGGGTTTGAATGGGTTGTGCCCTTCTGTCCGGTTGGTCTTCATTGTGTCTTGCGTCTCATTGTGAGTTTCTCTTTCTTCCTCTTCCCTACATTCACTTTTTCCCTTGTTTCTTTCCTAACCTATTTCAGGGTCAGATCCCGAGGTGCCTATCATTGGTGCCTTGAAAACTACGCCCCTTGGCCCTTTCCCTATGTCTACCACTATCTGTTTGTATGAGGGGGTACCCTTACCCCCTCCTCTGGCGCTCATGTTGCCCTCTGCCATGGTCACAACTGTCCAAACCCTAGCTTGTGTTTGCTCTGAGAAATGTGGTTATGTGATGGTAATGATTGTCTCCCGTTGCAAGAAGTTATTACTATTCAATTGTATGCTAAATTTTTGGTGTCCAGGAACCTTTGTTGATGTAACAAACATTATTATTTTTTGATAAATTTCAATTTTTTTGTGTCTAGGAACCTTTGTTTCAAAGAAAACTAATTCGGGAATGCTAAATTTTTTGTGTCCTAATGTATGCTAATTTTTTTTTGTCAAGGAACCTTTGTTGATGTCAATTTTTTGTGTTCTATTGTATACTAATTTTTTTTTGTCTAGGAACCTTTGTTGCAAGACATTATTAGTATTCTATTGTGTTTGAATGTTTCGAACATAAACAATTTTTAAATGTTAAATCTTTCTTGTACTATCAAATTTAGATACTAGGAACATTTTTTGATAAATTTCAAAGAAAATTGATTCGGAAATGCTAAATTTTTTGTGTCCATTGAATGATTTTTTTTTTGTAAACTTTGGATATGATAGCATATTAATTTTTGATAAATTTCAATTTTTTGTGTCCAGGAACCACTATTTCAAAGAAAACTAATTCGGGAATGATAAATTTTTTGTGTCCTATTGTATGATAATTTTTTTTTGTCTAGGAACGTTTGTTGATGTAACAGACGTTATTTTTTTTTAAGTAAAAAAGACAGAGCCTGATATATTAACTTTTCAAAAAATCAAACAAGATACACCTTGTCTGCCAATTGTCTCGCCGAGTAAGAGGAAACCGAGACAGCTGGTCATCTATACATTCTGTTAGAAAAAAGAATTGACTGCCATTTGTCTTTCCTGAAGGAAACCAAGACATTTGACATCCATTGGTCTTAGAAAAAAATTTTAGTCTTAGAGTGATAGCATATTGGCCTTTAGCCAGGACTAGCATGAGGAAACCAGAGGAAATTACAAAAACTATTAACTGTGACAGTTAATCAATGGTCGTTGCATCATCTGTGTCGTCTTCTCCATCCTTATTGTCGGCCTTGGCTGTTAGCATGAAGGGTTGAGCGCACGTCGGGCACCGCTAACTTGGTGGTGTGTTGGAGTAGGCATCGTAGAGCAGGTCGATGTGTTGGCCTATGAGACTGGTGCGGTGGATTAGGTCCTCCACCAAGCTCCTTAATTCAAACATTAGCTTCAGGTGGTCCAGGTGGAGGAGTGGCGGTTGGACACGCCATTCCTCTTGCATGACCGAAAGAGGACATGGCATAGGAACTATGCCACCCTCCCTAGCCAGACTATCCCCCGATGGTGCGCCTTTCGGACGAGTTGCCTCTTCCTCGGCTGTCTTGTTTCTTCTTAGGTTTCCTTTTGGCTTGTCTGTATGTAGCGATGGATGTTGTTCAGGCTGATGAGGACAGTCGCCCACCCTTGGAGGGAGCTCTTCTGCACCTGCTGTCATTTCTGCATCCATATCTTCTGGAAATTCTTCAATGATGTAACTGATAGGGAGTTCCTCCAATTTGGCTTCTCTCTATGAGGGCTATGTTATTCCTTTGTGGCCCGCTTGGTTTTTTCCCCTGGAAAACATGTTGGCGGATTCTAGTTGTTTGGAACTGTGAAGAGCAGGTGTTTAGGGGGGACTTGAATGGGTCCATCCGGGAAAACTTCTTCGGCATAGGCCATGGGAGGCCTCTTATGTTTATGGGTGAGTTGTGTTCGAGCCATGGCCAGTGCCCGCTCAAACTTTTGTCGTCTCCTTCGTCGCGCATCAAAAGAATACTAGGCAGCCCCCCTGCGGGGCTTGCCTCTTTCCCTCAGCATGTAGAGGTGCCAAGCAGTGGCTAGAGAAGCGATGAGGCGACTGCAACCACACCAGAGCTCAAGGATTCTCGTTTTCTGCGGCTCCAACTCGAAATGAGTCCCTTCCCATCCAAAAGAGGATAAATTTATGAGGATTAATGTGAACAGACCCACCATTAAGGCCATTGGCTGAGTGCGCTGTGAGTCCGTCCCCTTCAAGCGCGCGAGAGGTCTTGACTCATCGGCCTGGATGCTCCGACTTGCTCCCATCCTTAATGGTGAGGGGATGGGAGTTGATGGCATGTATTTAAGGCCCGACCAAGCGTTGTACCATGTGGCTCCTCTATTCTAGGTGGCACCTCATTCGGGGTGATGTAACAGACGTTATTACTATTCTATTGTATGCTAATTTTTTTGTGTCCGGGAACCTTTGTTGCAAGACATTATTAATATTCTATTGTGTTTGAATGTTTCAAACATAAACAAAAGTATGGAATTTTTTAGATGTTAAATCTTTCCTGTGCTATCAAATTTAGATACTAGGAACCTTTGTTGATGTAACAGACATCATTGATTTTTGATAAATTTCAAAGAAAACTTATTCGGGAATGTTAAATTCTGCATGGATACCACATGTACTTCAACTTGTTTCCCACCTGTATGTACTCGGTCACATTTATTCCCATTCCAACCTGGCAGGGACTACGCTGCCATGCAACACTTGTTTTTTATAGGAATTCATGTTCCATTCGGTCGAGTTCTCATGCCTCTTGGATGCCAACAAGTAGTTATTTTTATACAAAATCATGTTCTACTGAGTCGAGTTAATCATGTTTTTGTCTTGTAATGTATATAAAATATTTTTTAGTTGATTGAGTTGAATTCTAGAATAGATTTTATTGGTGGGATAGAGAGATTTAGGTTATCAAAGAGGAGTATCTAAAAAATCAAATATAAGTGGATCACACCTTATTTTAATAATATGAAATGGCCTTTGTCTACTTTACCATAGGACAAACATGTATGGGATTTTGGAATTTGGTAATGAAATGAACAAGACCCGGTTCACCCTATTTTAAATTTTTGAGTGCATCCATCCATATTTAATGGGTTTGGCGATGGCCAAAACTTAGCCATCGACTAATAATTTGGGTGTCTAGTCTCCTTATTCAGACACAACTTAATCAGTTGTTCTGTAATGAAGCTTGCAAGTGACCTTCATTACTCCACTATCAAATTTACCCACAAGGTCTCTATTTTTCACTTGAATAATTATTTGATATAACCGCTGTAAAAATGGTGGTTGTCCCACATGTTAGTTTGCAGTGGGGAACAAAGACATGGAATATAATTTGAAGAATAGTTTTTCTACTCTGAGATGGTCTCGATCAATAAAGAAAGCTTTATATAATATTGGTATATTCTTTTGGTATATTGTATTAAAATCAAGCGTTGTGCTCTAGCCATGGCAAGTGCAAGTGGGTTTGGTCCCCATCGTCAATCAATCAATAGGTCGAATCCAAGGGTCCGCATGAGACACCAACCCTTAGTGATTTGTATGTATAGTTTTCTTTACACTTTTTTTTTTATTATAAATGGTTCTTTAGTGACTTTTATTATATAGATTGCTTTACGATAGTTTTTAAATTTTTGGTATTTTTTTACATTTTAATATTATTATAAATGTTTTTTTTTTTAACTTTTATTATATATATTGCTTTATGATAGTTTTTAATTTTTCGGTATTTTTTAGAAATTAAGGAGTAGTTGATGGATTTTAAATTTTAATAAAGCAACTTGAAATTTAAAAAAGAATGATAGAAAGATGTTGATGTTAGAGAATTTTTAAAAGAAATTGTTTTTCAAAAAAAATCTTTTCAATAAAAATAAGTTAAACAATATGGAAGACAAGAGACTTTCTGAATACTTATTGTATAAGAACAAGTTAAACAATATGGAAAACAAGAGGCTTCCTGAAATTGCTTCATACTTTAGTCAAAATCACCTTTGACTCAAGAGAGGATGGCATAAGGATGTCACCTAAACCATTGGGGAATAAAGGAAGAGATAAAGACTCAAAGGGAAAAAGAAAATTAAGATATTGTAAGGAGGTAATCAACCCTAATCTAGAAGATTAAAAAAAATGGCATTCCTAAAATAAGAACAAATTCTCAGGAGCTCCATATTGAAAGTGGACCTTGGTCAATTCCCAAAATGCCTTGGGATAAAAGAGTCTCTCACCTTTGTGACACTAGAAGGGTTGAAGATGAAAAACACTTTCTCTTAGATTGTCCACCATATACTAATATTATATCTCAATTTCAAAATATTTGTCACACTATCCACTTTTCTAACCTTTTAACTCTGACGAAACCATGAACATATAACCAAATTATATCTCAATTTCAAAAGATTTATTACACTATCAACAATTTCCTAACCTTTTAACTCATCAAAACTATGGAGGCTTCTCTTTTTAAAGTAAGAGCAAAGTTCATTATTTACATACATTGTATCATTTAATTTAATTTATAATATGTTAGCTCATTTAAAAAAATCAATTATAAAAATGAAATATTTAATAATTATTCTATTTTTCAAAAAATTATAATTTTAATTAACTTTGGTATCAAACTTTAAAATGCTATCATGATAAATTATGAGTAAAATATTTAAACAAGAATAGTGAGAACCCCGCATCATTGTGTTGAACCACCCCCAAAGCCAGCTCCAGCATCGGGCATGGCGGATAATGATTCAACCTCCGATTAGAAGTGGGTTCCTCAAACTTGGAATTAAAATAACCAGCTCCTAGATATGAGTTCCCTAATGCCATGGAAACCATCCCTATTGTCCCTAAAGAGGATGAAATTTTTTCATTAGAGGATATAGAGTTTGCGGTTAAGCGACCTGCAAATGGGAAAGCTAAGGACATTGAAGGCTACCAAGATAAAATATTTAAAATTGGAGGGCCTATCCTTATCCCTCACATACACAAGCTCTTCAATTTAGCAGTCAAGCAGGGCTTCCCTAAACCCTGGACACAAATCCTCATTGTTCCTATTTCTAAAAATGGGGACAGAAACATTCCCGCTAATTATAGAACCATTATGATTAGCCCGATTTTAGCCAAACTTTATGGAATTATTTTGGAAAAGAAGATTAGCCTTTGGATAGAAAGTCATGGTAAAAGAGATAAAGGCCAAGTCAGGTTTAGGATATATCAACCCTAATCTAGAAGATCAAAATTATCTATATGTTTTGACAAGTGTAAAACAAATAAATAAACATTGCTAAAATAAGAACAAATTCTCACGAGCTCCATAGTGAAAATGGGCGTTGGTCAATTCCTAAACGCCATGGGATGAAAGAGTGTGTCACCTTTTTGACACTAAAAAGGTTGAAGATGAAAATCACTCTCTCTTAGATTGTCCAGCCTATACCCAGATTAGATCTTATTTTCAAAATATTTGTCACACTACCAACCTTCCTAACCTCTTAACTCAACAAAACTATGGTGATCTTGGAAAGCTTCTCTTAATGTTTTTTGCCACAAAAACAAAATTCTAAAGAATCATAAGTAATCACTTACCCTCTTAAGGTCTGATTGACCAATTTGATCTTAGTGAATGTTAATCATCATCATCACCTCTTAAGGTCTGATTGACCAATTTGAACTTAGTGAATGTTAATCATCATCATCAATATGTCAATTCATTGAAAAAAAAAATTATTAAAAATTAACTATTAATTTTTTTAATAATTATTCTATTTTTTAAAAAACCTATACAAATTAATTTCGATAAATAATAATAATCATTATAACAATTTATAATAATTATATATCAACTAATACAATTATAAAAATATTTTTATTTATTTTTTTTATATATATTTTTTAATGAAAAATGATATCAAACTTTTATTTTATTATATATATATATATATATAAAACTTTTACATCAAACTTTTTTAATAAAATAAATTTTAACACAATAAATTATGAGAAAAATATTTAAATGAGATTATTCCATATCACATTATAAAAATAATTAAGAGAAACATATAAACTATATACTATGTTATGTTAATTGAACGAGTGTAAATCCATCTTAAATGCGGATATGGATCTATCAAGCATCTAGGATTTAATTATTCGAGGTGTTATTTTTTTATTATTATTGTTTCATTTCATATAAGTATTACAAGATGTTTGTGATTGTTTTTTTTTAATGAGTTCAATTTTGCATAGAGTCAGTGCTCTCTTAGCACTTGTAAGACTAACCTCAAGTGCTCCTCATTTTCTTCTGTCTACTCTAAGTAAATGAGAATATCATCAAGAAAGACAATGATAAACTTGTCCAAAAAGTGTTTAAAAATTTAATTTATCGTAGTTAGTCCATTTGTCAAACCAAATGGTACCACTACAAAACCATAATGTCCATATCTATTTCTAAATGCTATTTTGTGGATATCTTCATCCTTTATTCTTCCCGAATGATAACTTGACCTCAAGTCTATCTTCAAAAATATTTTTTCTTCTATGGGTAAATGATATGTATTCCTCATGGTAATCAATTATGGGTAAATGATATTTATTCCTCACAGTGACTTTGTTTAGCCATCTAAATTCAATACATAGCCTCAAAGTTCCATCTTTCTTCTTTACAAAGAGTATCGATACTCTTAAAGGAGAGACACTTAGGCATATATATACCTTAACACTATTGCAAATATAGTGGCAAATTTTCAAGTAAAATGGTAAACTTGAGAAATCTAGGAAAAAGTTTTCAAAATGTTCTAAAAACATATGAAAAACACAAAATTTTAAAGATAATCTAGGGGAATATTCTCTAGTTTTCTTAAATAAAAGACATGAAAAATATAAAAAGACATGTCCATTTTTCTTTAAAATAATAAAATAGAGAAAAATAGATATTTTGCAAATAATTAATATAACCAAAAGATTCATGCACTTAAGGAGAGA
>JZKD02S2264419.1:0-21045 GCA_000966675.3 Picea glauca
AAACCAGTGGGGCTAGCGTGATCAGAAAGGCGCGTCGCGAATCGGGAATTCGCAATTCCCGTGGACATGTGTTTTGCGTCATCACAAACGCCGTAGCCCCAATGGGAGGTTATACAGCGGTGGTCTTATGGTAAGTGGTCACATAGACTACTGTATAGCATAGAGGGCTAATGCGTTAGGAGCATATCGGGGATCGGAGAACTGCTAGTTCTGAGAACTCGTGAATTACGACAACGGAAATCCTGAAACTTCGATAGGAGTAGCCCGTACAGAAGGTAAGACCACGGTCGTAAAGGAAGTAAACCACAGGCTTGGCCTGGGGACTTAATGCGTAAGGAGTGCATTGGGATTTGGAGGATCGCGAGTCATGGGGGTGAATGAGTTTTGACAATTGAAAACCTGAATCCCGATAGTGAACCAGGGATTGGCATTTCGCTAAGGCAGGTTTGTGGGAAATTAACCCAAAAATTTTAAATTATGATAGTGGATGTGTTACACTCACTTAAGTGTTGCAATT
This sequence comes from Picea glauca, assembly GCA_000966675.3. Lineage (NCBI taxonomy): Eukaryota > Viridiplantae > Streptophyta > Pinopsida > Pinales > Pinaceae > Picea > Picea glauca. The sequence continues at coordinate 518 of JZKD02S2264419.1, forward strand.
TTGTCACCATGTGGGAATATTTGTCATGATCCCTAGACATGTTGGGGGAGAAATCTATCATTTGAAGGTCAAAATACTTTCTTTCACCTTAAGTTATTGGCACGTTTTGAGTATAATTCCTCCCCTTCCCATATGTAGAGGAGGATGAACCCTTGTCATTGTTCCTTGATAGATTTAGATGAGTAATACTATTTCCCTATGCTCAGTTATATGGGATCGATTAAGTGGTTACAACTAGTCAGACCTTATTTTATAGGTACAATCCAGGAATATTGAGTTGGTTTGGTCAAGGATTTGACTCATCTATGTCCTCTCCATCCTGGGAAAATCCAAATCCCAACTTGATAACGAACTTGATAATCCAAATCCTCATTTGATCCAACCTCTTCTCAAATTTTCCTATGGTTGTTATGCCTTAGCTCATATATAATGGAGGCCATTCTTGGGTGAGAGAGGAGGAGTAATTTTAGAGTATCATACTTTTGATGTTGTGACATTCAAAGGGTTGGAAATGAGAGCTTGGAGGAACTATCACAACATCAACATCAAAGTTGTAAGCGCTTCATTACTTTCCATATAATATCACTTGGCCTATTCCCCTCATGCTTATTTTACTTATTGTATGCATGTGTATTTTTTCTTAGTTCAATATAGATAGATATATTTTTCCTAACAATATATTGTGGAAGAGGAAGTATTGTTTTTTATTTTGCAGAGTTTCTCTTGCACTAGGAGCTTAGATGTTAATATCAAGGGATGGAGCAGCAAGGACAAATGACTGAAAATAGGTAGGTCATATATCCCATTCTCTCATATCCTCTTCTCATTTTGTTTGTGGGCATATAGACTATATTTAAGGGGAAAGTATGGCATCATTTGTTTCTTTTTGTCTTGGATCAAAGGAATCTTGATCCAAGGGGGGTTTCACCTGTCCACAGGGGAAACGTTTCCACAACAGATGGCCACACCATCCTTTATTTCGAGGCACTCGTGTTTTTATTATATATAAATCATCAGTGCATTTATTTTATTTAAAGTATCAGTGCGTTTAGTTTATTCGAAGAATTGATGCATTTAGTTTATTTAAAGCACTAGTGTTGTTATTATATTTAAATAATTGATGTGTATTTATCACATGCCCACCATTAAATTTTAAAACAATATACTTATCGTGCGTTTTATTCACTAGTGCATTTTTTTATTTAAAGCATCGATGTTGTTATTAATTTAAAGAAACAGATTGAGTTTATCACATGCCCACTGTAAATGTTAAAACGATATATATTATTGCACATTTTATGCTCCAATTCTTGAGTATAATTAATATGCATCGATGCTTCAGTATTCTCAATATGTACTAGTGCGTATAACCCCTTAAAATGAACCAATTTCATATTATTTAAGGCACCATTTTGTGAGTTTATAAGAATGCACCAATATGTATATATTTTAATTAATTGTTTTTTACAAATACTTTTTATATTTCTGTTATTGCATTTGGATATAATGATTGCATTAATTGCTTATCCAATAGATTACACCTTTGTTATTTTCAAAAATGTAAATAATCCACAATTAATTAATATGTCATTTGCAACAATGTAAATCATTCACATAGTAATTAATCAACAAAGTAACATTTAACAACATTTCACAATGTAATAAACTAACAAACCCATTTTATTATATATGAATAAGAGACCCATGGCCATACAAAATGGGACAACATAAAGTTACACAATAATAAAAATGGAACCAATATTTAATTGTTACATTGATTGGTAGCATGTCCTCATGCAATTGAGACATTATGTCCACTACATTAAGCAAAATCCGTAATTTGTATAGACCGATATTCCAAAACATACAACCTGTAGTAATATTCAATTATATTGATTGTCATTCATTACTTGAACTATTGTCATTTCTCGAGCTATGTGCATCCCTCATTTATTGATCAATTGTAGGCAATATTGTACTTTAGTTATTTAAACATATGTTTTCTTGCTCGACTTGTTTTTTATGTTACAACTACTCATGTTCCATCTACAAACATATAAATAAAGTGTAACAAGTAAATATACATTTATGATATAGTAGAATATACATGATTGTATAAAAAAAAAAATGTACCATAGGAACGAGTGATTTATAAACCATACACATGCTTTCGAATTTTTGCTTCATGCCATGTAACAAAATATCTTACGTTGGATCCTCTTCATACTTTGTTTCCTGCATGTTTAATATGCCATGACAAAGGATAATCACTATGATTAATATAAAGGTTTCTTATTGGTCCATTACTTATAAAACAAGGGAAGTTAAACAACATAGCTACTTACAAAATTTTCAATTAAACCTTGATACTTCAACATATACTCACAACCCTCAATTAACCCAATGTTGATCAATTGTTCAGTTGGCTCTTCTTTATATGCTAACACCTATTAGAAGACATGCATGGACCAATGTAAATTAATTATTTAAATATAAAGATCACAACAAATATGAAAACTTAAGTAATGTCGAAAACGTTAGTACTCATAAAATTTGCGTTCAACCCTTTTCTTCCTTGTCATCCAATCTTATGTGCTTATTGGGTTCCATTTTGTTTTATTTTCTGCAAAAAAAATTTGAAAATTAGTATTTAGTATGACAAATAAATTTGATGTACATAAAAGAATAAATGAATGATCACATACCTCTGATGCATGTTGTTGTTGGGATGCATCCTCCTATGATGCAATTATGTTAATTTCTTTTACCATCTCCTTTTACACTTTTTTGTACATCCCTATCAACATGTATTGACTTTCCCCTTGTTTGTCACTTGGAATTTTCATAATCTTCCCGAAAAATGAAAAAAACACAATAATGCTTTTTAAATGGACATGAAAGTAAATATAAAAAAAAAAAACTAATTTGGTAATTATTGGAACATATTATAGAAAAAACATGTCTAATAATAATACCTTTTGTATGATTCTTTTTTGTTATTGTAAGTTTTTTCTATTGCAATTCTCACGGGTCTCATTGACTATGGCTCCGAAAAGGTTTCTTGTAGTGTACATATAACTTGATTCTTCGAGTCACTATATTGATTGTTGTACTGTAAGTGGAAATTATAAATCCACGTTCTTTCCACTATATCCCTCAAACCTCTGCAAAACAATTTTCCCCACTCATTTACTTCAAGCACCACTCCATATGAAATGTTGACCAAGTTGTCATCATCATTTACATCCTTAAGAAAATTTTTCCTCTTAGGACGAGATTCCATTCCGTCCCTATCGATCATTGCATAACATTAAATAAATGTGAAATCTAGTGTTTAAAACTTTTTAGTGATTAATGTTAAGAAATTCATTTTTAGTAAAAAGTTGGAGAAAAACTTAATGTTGATTATCTTTCGATCCACTTGTTTCTTCTCTTTGCAACATTTCCATATAGCTTTTACACTTTTTTTCAATAAGATTGTGAATAATATTATCAAGTTTCTTCAAGTTTTTTCTCTACATGACACAGATTAACCAATACACATCATTAATTTAAAATTACAAATATTACATATATATTATTTTTTAGTAAAACAAAAATAACTTGCTTCCCTCTCTTCTTGGGATGAGATACCATTGCGCTCATTGCAATAAGATGTTTTCTTTAAAATTTTATTAGCCATCTTGTATAAAAAAAAATCAGGAATAATCATAAATAGAAATTATGAATTTTTTATGCTATTTAGTATTTCAATGGTGTCATTAGATAGAATGAAAAGGAGTGTCAAACATATATGCGCACCGACATGTACTATTAGTAATTGCGCACTGCTAACCCATATGCATATGATACAAAAATCAATACTATTTATTTTTTTGACCAATCGATGCTTTTCATAGATATATGCACCCTAGTGAATTTTTTTATAAAGTGAGCACCATGTCTCTACCTCTGTATAGTGCACACCGAGGCGATTTTCCTTTATAGTGCAAACCGCATACCACAGAAAAGGTTTTTGAAAAAAATGTTGACAACGACAAGGATGACAGGGTTTGGGATCCAATGCAATGAGTAGTACCATTGCAATGGATACCAGACACCCCATATGCAACTAATAAACCCTATAAAAATCTATTGCTAAAAAATTAAACCCTATAAAAATATATTGCTTTAAAAAAGAGGGGAACCAAAAAAACCAACAAGAAAGCTATGACTTTGAATACCAAAGGTAACTATGAAACCATTTTATTTTTTTAACATGCATTGAAAATAGTTTGAATAAAATAGGGAAATATTGAAATGATCAGTTGAATGAAATCATAGACCTAAAATTACTTCTCTATAGATTTGTATGTGCCCTATGAATCCCTTCCAAATTTTCCTCTTTAATAAAATCTAGCTACTATGAAATCTTTCATGGTAAATCTCTCTTCCACAAATATTCCCTCTAATTTCTGCCAAAAAAATGAAATAATGAATAGTGTTTTAAATTATAAACAGATACGTTTCGAAAAATGAAATTCCCTTTTTTTTTCTTTTCGATGTATTTTTGCAGTTTGTATGTAAAGGCACTTATCAAACTATATATTTAAAAAATAAAATTTCTCATCAAATCGGTGCACCACACCGATTAGTGTGCCCCGATGTGTATATACGTAAAAACACACCTATACCAATTTTATTGATAAAATAGAAATGCAAACTTGTTAATAAAATTTACGGATATGTTGTTTTGCGGAGGTTCTAAGGAAGGTTAGGACTCAATGTGTTTCATAGTGTAGCGCACCATTGCATTCTATATATACATATGCACCGATGCATTAGAAAATAATTAAAATCACCGATAAATTATAATATCAAATCCATGCATGTATTAATGATGGTTTTGGCTCAAATGCAGGGAAGAGATGTTTATAATATCAAATGGATAATACTTCATATTCTAGCTCATTCGATGTCATTGCAAGTTTGTCAACTTCTCCCACACCATATGATGTAAGTCTAGATTTTAATTATAATTCATTCTTTTGATTGAATTTATATCATTTATGCATGTGAATTTGAATATTTCTTCATTGAATTTTGTAGGATCAATCAAGATCAAGTTTGGATGAGCAAGATATTCCACCAGTGAAAAAATATTGCAATGTCTTATCAGGAGAAAGATACTGTAGACAAATGTTTGATGAAAATGGACAACTTCTTTATCCTTCCAAATGTAACATGCCATCTTCCAGTAACCTGCATCTTGGGTCAATGGTATTACACCGTGAATTGGATCTCTTTTATGAAACACTGGTGGTATGTGGTTGTTCAAAATGTAAAGGGTTTATGGAGAACCCTCGACATGTCATATTGTATCATTATATTATTGATCGAATACCCAAATTTTATGGTCTAATACCTCCCACTAAGGTCAATAATCTAATAGGTGATATAAAAAATACATGTATGAACACTTCCATATGCTCCTTTTTCGAAAATTTGGAAGCTAAATCAGCTACGTTTCTTCCTAAATTATCCAAACCATCTCCTTCTGTTGAGTCAATGGAGTGTTCTTATAGTAAGCCAAAGTGTGATATCAATACTACCCAAAACATCACTATTATGAGATAAAAAACGTTTTATGATCTAAGAGAAAAATTTCCAAGTACACACCAAACTCGTTATAATCGATCTTTGTATAGTGCTTGGTCATCGTCCATGCATGTGCCTAATGTTGGAACCAAATTCTCTTTTTGTGGTAATAGTTATATGATTTCCAAGTCTAAAATGGATGTTGCAAATCTTGGTTTGTTTATCCTTTCACATGTATCTATTCCTCCCAAACAATTAGTGTCACTTATACCAATTTATGTTCCTCTTTATATTCGGTCTGATTACTTGAATATTTTCAAATACAAACATATCATTTCCATGTATAGTATGTGCATGAATGGTCATGTTTCTGGAAACTTTAACAGGAAAAAACTTTTACATATTGATGGTCATCCAATAACTCATGGGAACATCGTATGTTAAGTACCAAAGACTGAATACAAAATCACCACAGTAAATATACAAGAACAATATAGAAAACCACCACTTTATTATATCAAAACCCTTGAGGTAGGGAAAAAACATACAATGGATCGTATTATGGAAGGGATCCTCTCCTCTTCACTTGCCACTTCGATGGGGCATCCTCCTATTGAGATACAAATCACAATACAATATGTTTCTTCATGTCTCATTACATTGCTTGAACCCTTTTATATAATGATACTAACCACCTAAGAACATTCTAGAAGAGGAACCTTCTAGAAGTATAACCTTCTAGTAAGTCCTCTTACATTTATTATATCTTACTACCATAGTGGACCTTATTTAATACTATAGTGGACCTAGTCCACCTTACATTGAATGACCTCCACTATTATCACTATGGACCCTCTGGGACCCCCCACTACCTATCTATCTACCTAACATTCCATCCCCCTTATGAAAGTGTTGTCCTCAATTCTTTATGTACAACCAGATACCAGGGTCCCATGGAGAAATAAAAACCAACATGTTGAAGTATTCCAACTTCCATTGTAAACCGTAGTCTCATGTCCAATAGTTCATGTAAACTCCACGCGAAAGATATTTGAACTCAAGAACTAGTTGAAAATGATGCTCCAAAGATCTACATTGATCATGGGGATCCAAATATGTAGATCCCTCCATATCCAAAAACTCATATGAATAAAACACTAGTACTGGAGAATACTGAAAAATAGTATTCATAGAAGGCTATGGAATTCTCTCCATAATGTTTTCTACATAAGGTGAAGTAGATTCATCAAATAAAATATGAAAGTGGTTGTCATCCCAGAAATGACAACTATCCATATACCAATCATCACAATTGGCCTCAAAATCATACCAAGCATAGACTTCTTGATTATATGCATCATTGATGTCCATCATAAGATATCTCTCCATTATGATATCTAAGGACCTTTGAACATTTTGACAAATAACACTAATTATTTGTTTCCCCTCATGAAGATGTTGCTCAATGGCTTCAATCTTCTGTAGAATGCGCTCGAGGGATGCAAACTTATGTGGAAGTTCCATGATAAATATAATATCCATTGCAAACACCACATAAAATGTACCAAAATAAAGAGATCAAAATTATCTATCCAATGGCACTGATCTGGTAGCAATCTGAGCACACTGTGAAAAGTTTTGAACTCCGCAGTCCCACTATCGTCATGAAAACCCCCAAAAATCACTAATTTTAAATCAACAATATCTTGACTTCCAGAGCTCCAATTGAGATGAATTTTTTTTTTGAAATTGGGTGAAATTGTGAGAGGAACTCAGATAGAAATTGATTTTGTAAAATTCATCCCCAACTACTACAGAAATATATATAAAAAAAAAAAACCTTAAAAATTGCACATTTTAAAATACAAATAACTTGACTTCCCAGACTCCGTTTCAGACGATTTGTTTTTTTAAATTGGGTGTTTTTCTGAGAGGAAATCATATATACAAACATATTTTAAAAATTGTTCACCAAAACCGATATAAATCATCTAGAATGTTGCGCCCCTCTTTTGCTTCTCCAAAAACAAAATCTTAAAAAATAAAATATTTCCCACACTTCTTGCCAAGGAAAGTTATCTGATACCACTTGTTAAGTACCAAAGATTGAATAAAAAATCACAATATTAGATATACAATAACAATATAAAAAACCACCACTTTATTATATCAAAATCCTAGAGGTAGGGAAACACCATATAATGGATCCTATTATGGAAGTGATCCTCTCTTATTCACTTGCCTCTTTGAGGGGGAATCCTCCTATTGAGATACAACTCACAATACAATAATTTTCTTCATGTTGTATTACATTTCTTGAACCCCTTTATATAGTGCTACTAACCACATAAGAACATTCTAGAGGAGGAACCTTCTAGAAGTATAACCTTCTAGTAAGACCTCTTACATTTATTATATCTAACTACCATAACGGGCCTTATTTAATACTATAGTGGAACTAGTCCACCTTACATTGAATGGCCTCCACTATTATCACTATGGTCCCTCTAGTACCCCCCACTACCTCTCTAGCTACCTAACATCACAGGGCTCATAAATAGTTGCAATGCCTCATTATTTAGTGCAAATTGTTCCTTTGAGGAACACTTCAATGACAAATAGTTCTTTATGAAAAGGAAGGAATACATATTTGTTGGTTTGCATGCAATATGTAGTTTGTCTCCTCRTGACRACTTGTTAATAAACTATAAATTTTTTARACCACCAACTTCTCRTAAAAAACACATTGCATTGGGTCTACCTTTATACGTCCCTTTGGGGCATAAGAAAAAGATGATTGAGTAATTGTATTTTTGGATTTTCAATGGAAATAATGTAAACACATTACTTAATTGGACATTTGTTTTATTGGTTGATCTGTAAATTATCGTGGATATTCCACTGGAACAGTTCGTCACAACATATCTGATAAATAAAATTGAAATATACACTATGAAGGTTAAATTCCTTTAGATTTCATAATATTTAGTTACCGATTTATTGCTTATGCATGAAATAGATAAAATGTAGAAAATAGATAAAAATAAAACAAAAGCACACACCATCCGCAAATAACACAACTATTTGCATCCTCTCGTACCATGGTGGTCAACATGATAGGTCAACTTGTGGGAGGCATAACTTTTGCATATGAACTCTGATTGACGCACTATCTACACCATTGGAAAGATCTCAGAGTGTAGAACACTTTCAATGGGGTGTGTAAAATTTTAGAACACCATAACCACCAAAAAAATCCATTTAATGCCTCAAAATGGCTTCAGAAGGTTCCAGACCTCAATTTTCTAAACTGGGCCCTGCCACTAAAATTACTCTACAAGCTGATTCCTCCATTTTTTTTCCACTTTGGAAGCATCGAGATAGATGAAAAATAATATAATGATCAAATTAGGATCATACCTCTCCATTTATAGAGGATTTTGGTCCCAAAAATCTTATTGGATGAGGTGAGGAAATTATCCCTCTACCTTCTCGTTGAAGTACCACTTTTCCTTTCCTCAAAGTTGTCCTTTCAACCCAATCTTCCAAAGGTCATGTTACCCCTATATTGTAGTTTTAGATTGCTTGTGCAAAACGGTTTCCTCTGTTAACTTTTCCTGAGCATCCGGTGTTAAGTCCTCTATGGAAGGTAGGACCTTCTCCTCTTGATCCAACATGGAAGGCTCATAGAGTTTGAGATTCTCCACATTCACTACCGAGTAAATTTGCATGTATGGCGGTGGACTGATGTTACAAGGGAAAAACTCTCTATGGCCAAGGGTAAACCACAACAGATAGGTATGACTGCAGAAATTGACTCAATTCCAACATATGTTATATAAACTAATGTGCAATATAAGAAAGAGGCCTACCTCGATCCAACGTTTGATGATGTTCCACCTTTGAGCACCTTGACCCAAAGATTTATACCTGCAAGAAGTTCTCGACAAACAAGCAGAGCAAGTATACATTGATAATATAAAAGGGGTTAGCACATCAAATAGCATAATCCATTAATAAACATTACAAACACGCCCATGGATAATAATCATATATTTTCAAGATATCAATAGGACGGGAAATGAGTATTTCTATTAATAATTGATTAGCAGAAGTGACAACGATACAAACTTTTGTGTCAGCATGGTTCGAAACCAAGAAACCAAGTTCCTTCCAACTGGGTCTCCACCACTTCAATCCTCCACCAAGGGCAAGCTCATATGAAAGAGGCAATGAGGTCCTCTCAACAATAGGGAAAGAGATTGGGGGTTGAACACTGTATTCATACTTGAGGGATAGAGGGATGCAGACTCAATATGAAATAATTTCTCTAGAGTAACTTTGATCTCAAAGTTGAATGCTTTCTCCTTCTTTTCCATAGGTCGAAATTGTGCTCTTATAGCCTTCAGGATGCAACTGAAGGGTCGAGTCGGAACATTTCCAATATATGGAAGGCCAAAGATTAGAGATCTCTTGTCGTGACATGGAAACTCAACCTCATTTTGTATTTTATGGCACAAATACCAATGTACATGGGTTGTAGTGGATCAACAAGCGTATACACATCTTGCATAGTAGATAGGGAGCGTATATGTGGAAAATGTATATTTTTAGCTCTGGATTCATCAAAAGGGGATGATAAGTTTGCATAGGGAAATGGAAAAAGGCCCTCTATGCAAGATAGCAATGGTGAGGAAAATATTTCTATAACAGATGCCCCCTAATGTGTGAGATCAGAGGAGTATCTGCGGTGGATGAAATACATTATAAATAACCTAGAAGTGGAGTGGTAGAGAACCAACTGGACGAAATCAATTACGCATTACATTATGTACTGACTTTGCATACATGAATACTAAGAATACAATGCAGATCCATGTGGAAAATATACCAAACAAGTGTTCATGGCCATGAATAGGAAAATATAAATGTGGTTACGTGACAAAAGTTGTCATAGTCATGAACAAGGCCCAGTGAAACCAGTCTCAAAAACAATATGAAGATATCTATATACCATGGAGTACAATCTGATCTCCCATGATCACTAAAGTCAAATAGGTACTGGTCCAATGAAGGGGAAGCAACAACTCAGGAAAGTTGTGGCCACATAATGATGTCTTCAAGTCTTCTACACTATCTGCCAAGGGTGCAAGTCTACATCATGTGAATAAATGAGTTATGGTAGAACACGATGAGACATCATTTGATTACTGGCCATTGAGGTATACTGTTAACAAACGTGAGACAACCTACTAGTAATGAAAGTAGGTATCAAGGCACTGAGTACATTCCTATAAGCGTGAAAAAGGAGTTGATGTCAAACAGTTGAGAAATCCATTGATTAGGAGACATTGATGTATTCCCATATGTCAATGATGAGAGAGCCTAGCACTAATGACTACAAGCCTCAAGGTACTCATAAAAATCTAGGTCCCATATCCAGAATAAATGAACTGAAGTCAATGGAAAGAAATCTCGCTGAAAGGAGAGCATTGAGGCATCTCTCATCAGTCAGAATGAGGAACAAGGCAGGAGCTTCATGATTTGGTGGAGATCGAATGAAGAACATGTTCACGAACCAATGACCCTGTGCATATTCCGCGTGTGCCAAATGTAAGAGGTACACAAAAAAGACCCTTTGAATAGCATCCAATGATGAAAAACTGCTGAAAAAGGAGAGGAAACCACCAATAAGGCTAATGGCATCCAAGACACTGCACGAATCTCAAAGTGTGAATAAATGTCTTGTCGTCGAACAGAAGGGAAACAACCCAGTCAACGACCAATGATGAAGTGTCAATTTATGGGTTTAAGGTGACCTACCAATAATGAAAGTAAGGCCAGGGTGCATGATAAGACCAAAGTATCATGTGATTCTGAGACAAAAATGAGGGTATGGTTGACATGCGAAGTCAAAATTTCTGAGGAGTGGTAGACACAAGTTGATAGACTTCCTTTGAACTAGAGCATGAGACATATGGTGGACTCCGACAACATGGACTCAATGATGTGACAATTAGATGTAGGAGGCATCCATAATGTTCTCTGTAGGGACTGGAAGAGTAACCAGTCGATAGAGAAAATTATGTAGTGAGATCAGCTTCCTAAGGCCATGCTAAACCTAAAATTATGATGACACAAGGACTCAATAACTTTGTGCTCTGTTCAAAGGTGACACGACTGTTGCCAATTATAATATAGTACTCCCTTCCCACCCATCCTTTTTTGTTTTTTTATAACAAATGAATGTTATGATACAAAGGAGGGAATGAGTGTCGCAAGTAAGCAAAACTAGTTCCAACAGTGGAACATACCTATGCTTAATGCAAGGGAATGCATGCGAGAGATGGACACTCGGGGCGGCGTTCCCTCCAGGGTATAAGGTGTCAAATTGTGAAGGATATAAACAAGACTCTTCTTGGTTGAGAATGCAAAACTGCCTAGGCAACGACTTATAATGGAAAGCGAGAACTGACTAAAGGCTCAATACTACAAGCGACGACATGAGATGAAATCACATTTTAACACCAAAAAATGTCCTTTTTTACATATTTTAGTCTACCTGGTGTGAAAAAGGGGTAAACTTGTGCCAAATAGACGTCTTTTCAAATCCAATTTACGAGTGTGAAAAAGACAAGTTCACTCAACAATATTTTCAATTTTAGGTAATGAGTCAAAAAAGAGATTAACTAAGACTCATGGCCTTTCAAATCCAGTTTAACGAGTGTGAAAGGGACAAATCACTCAAAAATATTTTCGGTTTCTAGATGAGTTGGAAAAGAGCTTAATTAAGACTCGTTTGGAAGATTCTAGGCGGCAAGCCACGAGGGAGGCCAAGGCTCCCGTGCGAACCTTTTGTTGAAGGTCAGTATCTTACGAAGAACCGACACAATCTTGGGAAGATCCAAAGATATCCAAGTCGAGGAGGGAAAAATGCTAACGGAGGTTATCGTCTCTATGTTATATCAGCCAATGTCTCCTATTGGAAAAGACATAGGTGGAGGCATTGGATACCCCACAAGACCATCCCAATCAAAGGAAACCTTGTCAAGACTTGGAGGGAGAGAAATCGGGAAGAGTAAAACTCTCTCTTGTTCATAAGGTGAAGTAATAGAAATGCTAAGGACATGGCACAAAAGGTATAGAACCAGAACTAGAAGAGTGGAATCAATCAAAAATTGCATCGACGTGACCGCTTCCTTAGACTTTTCACTCTTTGAGAGAAGAGTGGGGTCAATTGAATATTGCATCGATACGACCACTTCCTCAACCATTGGTTGAATAGGACGTGAGACAACAAGGTCAAGAGGTGCATCACCCCAAAAAACATGAGTGTTATCGGTTAAAGATTGCATCAACACGACCGTTGGTTGAACAATATGTGAGACAACAAGGTCAAGAGACACATCACCCCCAAACATAGGAGAGGTATCGATCGAAGATTGAATCGACATGACCATAGGTTGAACGGGATGTGAGACAACAAGGTCAAAGGATGCATCAACCTCTAAAGGAAAAGAGGTGTCAGTCGAAGATTGCATCGGCATGATTGTTGTATCAACCAAAGAAGGAACATAGTGCTGTGAAACCATAGATGCCTCAGAACCTGGAGGGACCTTAGGTGAGCCCCACACTTTTGGTATCCCAGAAGTAATAGGACACAAACGAGTAAGGTGACATCCTTCACAAATCCTGCAAAGGAATCTAGGCTTATGTCTGAGACGTCTAGGCTTATCAATCATATGAATGCCCCCAACATGACTTGCAGTGGCTAGTGACATGCTCCTAGCATGACTTGCAGAGGCTAGTAGAAAATATTCAACATGAGTTGCAGAGGTTGGTGGTGAATCCCTAATATGACTAGCAAAGGTTGGTGATGAATCCCCAACATGACTAGCAAAGGTTGGTGATGAATCCCCAACATGACTAGCAGGATTGGTAATGTATCCCCAACATGACTGGCAAAGGTTGGTAATGAATCCCCAACATGACTAACAGAGGTTGGTGATGTATGTGTAGTGTGACTAGCAGTGACTAGACATGTGCCCCCATCATGAATTGCAATGGCTGGTTGTAGGTCTTCAACATGACTCGCAGAGGTTTTCAACCAATATCCAACATGACTAGCAGAGGTTGGTGATATAATTCCAGTATGACACACAGTAACTGGACTTGTGCCCCTAGCATGACTTGCAGTGGCTGGTTGCAGGTCTTCAACATGACTCACAGAGGTTGTTGACCAATCCCCAACATGACTAGCATAGGTTGGTGATATAATGCCAGTATGACACGCAACGATTAGACTTGTAGTGGTGGTGAATTATGGCATTTGAGACCAAGGTCCAAGGAAATATTGGTTCTGAGAAATTGAAGGCCAGGAAGGATCCTGGTTTACACCCTGTCCCTGTCCAGTAGGATATTATCCTCTTCCATACTGGTGCATAAAGGGTTGTAAGGGCATAGAAACTGAGGAAGCCGCTTACGAAGAGAAATCAAAATGACAAGGGTTACTCACGTGAGGATATATGTTTCACCCAGGTGAAGGAACTTCGTGAGGGAGGTTGTTCATACTATAAAAATAACTTCCCTCGGATGAAACACCAGAGGACATATGGAGGTCCGCCATGGAAAACGTGTTCGCAGGAACTGACATAGCGGAAGAAGGATAAGTGGACAGTGTGTGATAAGTAGAATGATTGCTTAATTGGGCACTTATCTCTCGCATAGTGGATTCGTAGGAAGGAAGATTCCAACCTCCTACTATAAGAGGTGTTTGAAGGATATGACTCCCACCAAATGGAGAGGGATAAGAAGGAGGCATCACGCCCCCAAACCCAAAACTTGTATTCGCATAAGGAGGCGAGACAGAGGATGGTAAGTGCGAAGACATATCAGACATACCATGAGAAAAATGATTTGAGACCCAAGGCGCAAACTAAGTATTATAATTTTTCATACCATAATGCGAAGTAGAAGGATCCATCCCCATGAAATGAGTGGACATCATGGGGGGGTTAGCAGTAAATGAGGGAGAAAAAGGAACTCCATTTTCCATGATAATGAAGACTCTATATAGACTCCTATGTCCAACTAGTAATCAAAGAGCATACCAAAAAGTCAAACGACCGATATGCATGCAAACATGCTAGAGTGGCTAAGTGGCCTCCCTCGCTAAATAAGGTATGTCTCGTCCAAGAGGGACATGAGACTCCTTGCTAAAGTTTGGAGGTAACAAAATCAGTTATAGAGTCCCTCGTAGGCTTAACAACTAGTCGGTCAGATCCCCTCATAGAGGTAATCCTCCATAAAGGCTATGTCTTGTCCAACCCCTATATGACTCAAGATACAAGAAGAATAACCCCTTCAAGTAACCTATGAGATACCTAAGTCAAGCAACTAATCAACCACTGTATAATTGATGAACAGGCGAACAATCGTAAGTCTGGATTACCGTATGGGCAGGGTAGCAAAGCTCGAAACCTTGAAAGTATCGCCTCTCATAGAGGTATGGGCACTGGAAATATCCCCAAATACGAATAAATCCATAGAAATATCTTTGACGCTAGGTGAGTATCTAGGGGTTATCCCTTCAACTAACTTCGCGTGACCTCGTGCTTAACTCCGGTGTGAGTGGAGCCCCCTGATATTACCAATTATACAATGGACTTCTCAACTCCCTGTCTCAGACACATATGTTGATTTAATTGCCTTGGAGAAGTTTACTCACAAGATCCTATTCCAAGGCACTAAATCCTAGGCTAGTTTGTGCACCCTAAAAATAAAATCGTGACTAATCAATTTTAGTTTAAAGTGTAATTTTTATTGGCTGTGATTACTCAAAAAGGTATGGAAGTGAAACTCATTATGTTATGACTCTGCAAGAAAATAAATATGGATATAATGCAAAGTCTATCTTTAACTTTTCAATGAATGATATGCTAATAAGAATAGTGCAGTCTTCAATTTCAACTCTGCAATTCATAAGTAAAATGCAATCTTTCGCTAAATGCGCTAAGCTAATGATAAAGATTCAAAGACAAAAGTGCCAACCAATGCAAAATGCCTATTTTTTTTGTATTTTCAATATACTAAAAATAAAATGCATGGATTGATGAGAAACTTGATATATAAATTATACTGTGTATAAAAGAAACAACTCGAGAAGAATACCAAGCAACCATGCAAACAACCCAGAGAACAAGGACAAATCAAAAATGGAAAACAAAGAGAAAGACTACTCCCAAAAATTCAACTCCAAACAGATTTCCTGTCATCCTAGATAATCTCAACAGACACTACAGAGACCTAAGAAGGCTAAAAAATCTTCAAATCCTACCCAAAAATCACTAAACCAAGCAAACAAGCCAGAGGAAGTGGTATACGCGACTGTTCAGGAGAACTAAGCATATATATGTGTCTTGCAGTGAGACAAAAAGTGTGTATACGTGACTGTCAAGTCAAAAAGGGCATATATGATTTAAAACAAGGCCAGGCAAGGGAAAAAGTCTGAAAACTTAGACCAAGAGTGAACAGGACATGTCAAGCAGTGATATGACAAGAAACACAAAGGAAAAAGATCAATGTAAGAAGAAAAAGTACTTCAACCCTTAGAAGGAAGATCTCTCCCCAATGGAGCCGTCATTTCTGTTACAAGGGAAAAACTCTCTATGGTCAAGGGTAAACCACAACAGACAGGCATGACTGTAGAAATCGATTCAATTCCAACATATGCTATATAAACTAATGTGCAATATAAGAAAGAGGCCTACCTCGATCCAACGTTTGATGATGTTCCATCGTTGAGCACTTTGACCCAAAACTTTATACCTGCAATAAGTTCTCGACAAACAAGAGGAGAAAGTATACAGTGATAATATAAAAGGGGTTAGCACATCAGAGAGCATAATCCATTAATAAACATTACAAACAAACCCATGGATAATAATCATATATTTGCAAGATATCAATAGGACAGGAAAGGAGTATTTCTATTAATAATTGATCAGCAGAAGTGACAACGATACAAACATTTGTGTCGGCACGGTTTGAAACCAAGAAACCAAGTTCCTTCCAACTGGGTCTCCACCACTTCAATCCTCCACCAAGGGAAAGCTCATAGGAAAGAGGCAATGAGGTCCTCTCAACAATAGGGAAAGAGCTTGGGGGTTGAACACTATGTTCAGACTTGAGGGATAGAGGGATGCAGACTCAATATGAAGTAATTTCTCTAGAGTAACTTTGCTCTCAAAGTTGAATTCTTTCTCCTTATTTTCCATAGATCGAAACTGTGCTCTTGTATCCTTCAGGATGCAACTGAAGGGTCAAGTCAGAACATTTCTAGTACATGGAAGGCCAAGGATCGGAGATCTCCTGTCGTGACATGGAAACCCGACCTCATTTTGTATTTTCTGGCACAAATCCTAATGTATGCAGGTTGTCGTGTATCAACAAGACTATACGCATCTTGCATAGCATATAGGGAGTGTATATGTGGATAAATGTATATTTTTAGCTCTGGATTCATCAAAAGGGGATGATAAGTCTACATAGGGAAATGGAAAAAGGCCCTTTGTGCAAGATAGAAATGGTGAGGAAAATCTTGCTATAACAACTGATTCTATAAGAGTTATCTCCTACCTTTTCCAATACCTCAAAAGAACCATACCTTAGAGCCTTTATCTTCTTACCAAGACCCTCTATCCTTACCTTATTTAGTTGTAACCATATTCTATCTCTCACTCTAAATGTTCACTCTATTTCGTGTTGGTCATTTCTAGCCTTGTACGTTTCCCATGACTTATTCAATTTATTTTGTACATGCAAATGGATTTCTTTGATCTTCTCAACATTTTTTTCTACTTTTAATGCATCTCCTATGAGGTCCTCATTGGAATACTGAGAGGGGGGTGGGTGAATCAGTATGAGAAATTTTTACCACTTTCAATCACAATATATGAACTTCAAATTTATAAGCAGTGTATCATTTATGATTGCATTCAATATATCATGAGCATTTAACCATAAGAAATACCATTCAAAAAAATCACATCACATACACAATACACCAAAATTTATGTGGAAACACAAATGGGATAAAAACACATAATGATTTCTTATATATATCAAGAATACATTCATAGGAAGCACCAAATGGAAGGAGGAACCAACCCCATGTTTACAGGCTCCAACCTGAAGGAAGCTCCAACTCCCTATGTTCTCTAGCTCCAACAAGAAGGAGGATACGGCCCCCTAATTTACAGGCTCCAACCTGAAGGAAGCTACGACTCTTTGAATTCTCTGGAACCAACCAGAAGGAGGCTACGACACCCTGATTTACAAGCTCCAAATGAAGGAAGCTACGACTCCCTGATTTCTCTAACACCAACCAGAATTCAAGGCTACAACACACTTTCCTTGCCTCGTCCTACATCCCCAAAATATAAGTGTAGAATCAAATTGTCACTACCATTGATCAACTTGTAACTACCACTGTCACTGATACATCAACCAACCTCTCATTATCACATGAACCTATGACTACAACTATCACATCAACTTGTACCTGATGATCAACTAATCATCCAACCTATCATTGTCCTTGTCCTTGTCTATGTCGCTATCACTGTCACTAATATATCATCATCAACCAACTATAACTAGATCCACTCACATGGGTACCAAAACCATCACCATACATTAACCATGTACATCGATCATGTACTAGAACCTGTACCATACCATGTACATCAACCACATACAACTTGTACCATACCATGTACATCAACCATGTACCACAACCTATGACATACCATGTACACCAACCTGTACCATATCATATATATCAACCATGTACCATATCATGCATAAAAAAATTACCATACCATGTACCGAAATCACCAAGAAGTGCCTCTAGCAATGTACCATATCATCATCAACTCATGAACAATAACATTACCAAGATGCGTCTCAATATCACTAGTCATGTACCATAATATATGACAAGTGTAGGTACCATAACATCAATGATAGACCATATACCTCAATCATATACCGAACCATGTGCCATGTACCAAGAATCAACTATGTACCAAATGATGTGCCTCAACCAAGCACCAAAGAATGTGCCACATACATATGCCACCATATACCAAGTGTATACCTCAACCATGTACCAACATCACAAAGACATTCCTATAAAAACCATTACATATATCAACCCAGATACAAAGGTACTATAAAATCACTCAACCATGTAGCCAAGATGTACCTAAAACCATGTGCCTCAAGCACATGCCAACATCCATAAACCATGTACCAAGGAATACCATCAAACATGTTCCATATCATTCATGATATTCCTCAAGCATATATGATACAACAAATCATATTCCAAGTATCCAAGATGTGCCTCAAGCCATATACCAAAACATTCAATGCATGTACCTCAAACATGTGACCTAAACTTATCAAGAAGTGCCTCAAACATGCATCAATATCACTAGTAAATGTACTTCATACATGTACCAGAAATATGCTTCATACCATGCACATAAGATTTGCCTCAAGAATGTACCAATGTCTCAACAAGATACCAAAGGCATGCCTCAATCATGTACCATAACATCACCAACATGTAACCCTCAAAACATGCACATAGACATACCTTTAAACTTGTATCTGACTTGATGCATTGTGTTATAGACTTGTAATTCTTCCTTAGCCTCAACAACTTAGTACTAGCATCCTCCTACAAATTTGTCTCAGCCTTGCAGGATTAACCCATGCATCATGCAAGGCCTCATGGGACAAGGTTCGTACAACTTGTGGGGCTGCATCATGAGACACCAATAGCCTGACCCACGGGGGTCATCCAAACTAAGGCTTGTCAGAAAACCTCACTTTCCTGTGCAATCCTAAAACTTTCGCCTTTGCACTTCCTTCACTTCCTCATACTTGCTACCTCAGATACACCAAATATATCAAGTGTGCTCACATGGAATATATTCAATAAACTTGCGTGCGTCAGAATGATAGGATTCTTGAAGTGTATTTATAGCTTTCCAAAGTAAATTCATTCCTTAAATTTAAGGGAAACCTGTTCTTTCTTGTTACAACCACTTTACCCTTTAATTAATGACTTGTAATTGTTTAGGGGCTTCTTAACCATTCTTCAGGGCTTCCATATTCATGACCTCATAACACATCAACCGTGAGGAGCTACATGATGTACCACCTACCGTTGGAAATGATATGATGACGACTATAAATCTATGAGTGTGTTACATGTATTTACATTGTCCTTCATATCCTTATTCCTTAAACAACTTTGGTCTTCATGACCACACCTTTGGGGCTTCTTGTAGACTTCTTAAAATGAACCCATCACATTTTTTGACATCAATGACAACCACATCTATTGACATCAATGAAAACTAACTATCCATCAACATCAATGACAACTAACTATCCAACAATATCCCCCATTTGGCATTGATGGCAACACTCATACTCCACCTATGACCATTTATACTCATATTTCTCTTCAATGTTTTTCTCCTCATGTTTCTCTACCCCTTTCACATCAATGGAAAAGGGTATCTCTTTTTGGGGCTTCTTACCCTGTCTTCATGCTTCTGATATTTATCTTTCTTTATTTTTGACATCATAAGAAAAAGGGTAACTCCCCCCCGTCGTTATATCTCCCTTTGTTTTCATGCCTCTAATTTGGTCTCTTTCTTTGACGATTTATCTTCCCTTGAATTCTCTGCAAGATGTCGTGTAGATCAATGTGGGGCTTCTTGTATATTATTTCTTGGTGCTCTTTGTCCATTGGTTCTTTCTCTTGTAATTCATTGAAATATATAAAAAGCATTCAAAAATTACTTGACGCCAAATCTTCATGGCTTGTCAAGTTCACATCAATGACCATACTTTTCAACAATTTTCCTTTG
>JZKD02S2264441.1:25282-35892 GCA_000966675.3 Picea glauca
AAATGAAAGAGGTTGTCCACTGTTGGTATATCGATGTTGATAATATTGATTATGATGACCCACGGGAAATCTAGATCAAATAATCAAAAGGAGAGCGCACACTGAAAAGTAAGGCGGCGAAGAGGGTTGCACCAAACTATAATGGTCTGATTAGAACCAAGAAACATAATATTGGCACTGAGGAATCACCAAAAATGGCCATCATTGGAGATTATTGGGATAAGGAGATGGTCACGCAAGTTTTCAACCTACTTAAGGAATATGAGGACTTATTTCCCTGCATCATTGAGGGAATATGAAGAATATGAGGGATATGAGGACTTGTTTAAGGAATATGAAGGGAATTGTAGGATGATTGGGGGCTATGAAAATTCTTCTCAAACTGGATGCCAAACTGGTCAAGAGAAGGCCTTATCGATTAAATCCCAAATTTAAGGAGAAAGTGCACAAAGAGTTGGATTAGATGTTGTATGTTGGAATCATTGTCCATGTGGAGAGTCGAATTGGATTGTTCCTATGGTTTTGGAACATAAGAATACTGGTGATATTTGGATCTATGTAGATCTGAGAAGTTTCAACACAACCTGTGTCCACGACCCTTTCTCTACACCTTTCATAGATGAGGTGCTAGAAAATGTTGGAGGTCGGGAAGCCTACTCTTTTACAGATGGATTTTCAAGGTATCATCATGTTTATATTGCAAAGGAGGACCAAGAAAAAACCACCTTTGTGATGGAATGGGGGTCCTTTGCATACACTATGGTGTCGTTTGGCTTAAATAATTCCCCCACAGTATTTTCCCAAATATTAGTCACAACCTTCAATGAATTCATCCACAAGTTTCTTAAAGTTTATTTGGATGATTGGATCATGTTTAGTTTGTTGAAAGAACACATGCAATCCCTTTGGTTGATGCTGGATCAATTCCTCCAACTCCAAATTTCATTAAATTTGAAGAAGTGCATCTTTTGTACACCATTTGGCACACTGTTGGGTCACATCATGTGCAAGAATGGATTAATGGTAGATCAAGATAAGATTGTCTCCATATTGTATATGGTGTCCCCCACTTTGGTCTGTGAGTTATGTGCGGCATTGGGTCATACAATATATTACCATTGGTTCATTCAGATTTATGCCAAAAACATTTCCCGTTAGATAAGTTGTTGTGCAAAGATACTAAGTATAGTTGGACACCGGAATGCCAAGAAGCCTTGGATACTCTAAAATGGAAACTCGTCACTACGTTGATTTTGGTTTTTCTTGATTGGTCTAAGCTCTTTATTGTCCACATAGATGCATCATCCATTATGCTAGGCACTATTCCTGCATAGTCGGGCAAAGGTAATATTGACCATCTGGTATATTTTGTTAGTCACATGCTGTTTGAAACATAAAATAATTATACTATAATGGAGCATGAGGGCCTCGCCATGGTATATGCATTGCATAAGTTTTTCCATTACTTGTTGGGGAGTCGGAATCCTTGTCAAATTATTTACATACCACTCCATGCTCAAATATTTGGTCAACAAGTGAGTATTAGGAGGAAGAATATGTCGCTGGTTGTTGATTTTTCAAGAGTTTGAATTTGAGGTTATTGTCAAGCCAGAAAAGTACAATGTTGGACCAACAATCTGTCACAACTTGAGACTGGAGACGATAGTCAGAGCCTAGATGACGAACTCTCAAATGGAAAAATATTTCATGTCGAAGCAGTTCCTGATCAATTGGCCGAGATTGTTGAATTTCTCATGTTAGGACAAGCTCCCCCATGGCATACCCAAGCTTAGCATCATCAACTGGTGACTCATAGCATAGATTATCAGTTGATTTTCGGGCATTTGTATAAGTTGGGCGTAGATGGCATCCTATGTCGGTGTGCATTAGAGCATGAACGAGATCACATTCTGTATGAAGCACATGAGGGTATCATTGGAGGACACAATGCAGGTAAGTCTATAATGTGTAAGGTTCTGCATGTAAGGCTTTGGTGGCCCTCACTATTTGCAGATGCCAAATACTACTATAATTTGACATATGTCAATGAATTGGAATGCCTTGCCAGTGAGATGAGCCTCCTTTGTTTCCAGTCACAACACTAGAGCTGTTTGACAAGTGGGAAATTGATTTTTTGGGGCCCATTAATCCTCCCGAGTGTAGAATAGGTGTGTGCTACATTATTACCATGACTGAATATCTAAGTATTTTATAGTGAAAAAGGTGGCATGATTAATTTTTGATCATGTGATTACGAGATTCGGTTGTCCAATGGTGTTGATGAGCAACCAGGGCTCACATTTTCTGAACGAAACCATTCAACAACTCACTCAGGAGTTCATAATCCATCATCAAAAGAGAACTCCCTATCATTCTCAAGCTAATGGTATGATTGAAGATTTTGATAAAATTTTAGAGAATGATTTAACCATGGTTTGTAATGTGTAGTGTGATGACTAGGATCAGTGGATCCCCACAATATCATGGGCATATCGAACAACATGAAAACTACTAAAAAATCACACACCATTAAGATTGGTATATGGGAAAGAAACACTCATGCCGCTAGAATTTGTAGTTCCTAGCCTCCATATTTCCCTAGCCACCTAGATGACAGATGAACAATCCCTTCAGCATGGGTTAGATGAACTTATGGAGCTCGAGGAGGACCGCATGATGGGGGGATTCAAACAGGTCGTTTAAAAGGAGAGACATAAGGCATTTCATGATAGCAATATCCCCAAAAATCCTCCATCCCTGATATCTAGTTTTATTATATGACATAAAATATTTAGATCACCTGAGAAAGATATGCATGCGTTGGTTGGGTCCTTTTTGGTTAGTTTACATCAGCTAAAAAAGTGCCACCAAGTTGGCTACATTACAAGGAAAACCGCTCAAGGGACTTATTAAAGGAAATAGGTTGAAGGTGTACTATGGCCATATGGATAAACTGTCACTTAGCTCCCCCTCTCAGCTCTAAATTTCTATAGATTAGGGTGTGAGTAGGATGTACAACAAATAGAAGAATATATATTGGAATAATTTTTGTTTATGGTAGCACAATATACCCTCCAATCACATAGGAAAATTGGATGGAATGCCAGTTTTTCATATTTCCAATATTTCTCATTCCAAGTCAAAGTTATGGCATAAGTACAAAGCACTGGCTTTGGCACGAGACTCACATGATGGGGATATGTTGAATTCCCCATCATTACATTTCTCTGAAGGGTCAAGCAATAATATTCAGACGGATCAACCATCGCTTGGGAATGTATGAAGAATTGTTGTCACCTTTTAAAAGGAACATCAGTAGTATGACGAATCTGAACCATTATCTCTTCACCGGTGGGGCTTTGCCAGGACTCCATTGGAACTCTTTTATCCATAACATTGGTTGGTTTTCTATCTAAATTTTGGCTACCACCTCCAACCGATTTTCACTCTATATATATCCACTCCCACCCATGCAATTTTTGGATAAATTCTTCACATCCCCTTCCCTATTTCTCCCGCCTATCACCCACTTCCCTAATTTATCTCCACTCACTAATATATTTCCACTTTCCATTGATTCACATTCCCTTGCATGACCCCTCTTCACATAAATTTTGGGATATGTGATTCCCATCCCAGATAGGCCACCTCAGACCCCACATTACATTTTTCACACAGACTAACACTTCATCATCAACTAATAGGTTGAGGCCCTACTCTCTTATTTTCCACAATCCCTACTCTCATCTATTGCCATGGATAATAAACTTTCATAAAGTGGATAGCCTTGCACTCCGTCTTCTCCATTCCACCAAGATTAGAGGTCCCCATCTTCTATATTTCCTTAGAAAAACAAAAAGACATGCATAGGATGATTCTCTATCTTGATGGAACTTAAGTTCGTATAGGGCATCGATGTATGGATGGTGTACTTTAAACAAAACCCTCGTAAATGACCAAAAACACCTTCGAAGAGAAATGGTCCAACAACTAGCCAAATGAAGTCCAAATCCATCTCTTACCTTGGGACCTACTTTACTCAGTCCAAGACCTCTATCAGGTTGCAACTACAGCCTGGGAAGACGATTTTCTCTTACTCAAAATTGACTGTAACTACAACTCGATTTGATACTTTGGTCCATCACTGATGATGATTTTCTCTTACTCAAGACAGTCATTGTGGTCATTTCATGAGGCAGTTGGATCGAGGATGAGCCAAGTAATAGGGGTGGGGGAATTTTGGCACCCAAAGTTTTGGAATAATATCTTGTGCATGCCCTCCCATGCACAAACGCAATTGTGCACGCCCATTTCAGTTTTGTGCGAGATCAAACCAATGCATGAGGAATGAAAAGAAGTGTGCATCATACCAAGTATTAATATTGTGTTCCAAGTCCAAGGCCTACCAAATGTGCACTGGTCTAAGTTTTGGATGTGCACCAGAAATCAAGAAGATGCACACTGAAATCAAGAAAGGAATCATTGGGAAATCTCCCCAAATTATTACTATCAACTACACGAGGGAACATGGAGCAGACAAATTATGAGTTGGGTAGGTATTTAAGATTTCCCTAATTCTATAAAGTTTATGTGGAATGAAAGTAGGTGGTATAAGTGTGAGAGACTGTTATTCAATAGAGAAAGTGGAGCTGGATTAATCCAAAATGGATCTAGGAAGGCCTAAAAATCAAAGTTATCAGAATCTGATGAAACTAGTGCCATTGCGTCGGGCTTGTCTTGCCGATTTCAACCATATATATTTTTTCTAAAACTGGACACTGTGTGTAGAAGTTATCACAATCTGATGATCAGGTCAAACATGTAAAAAAGTCAAAGTCAAAGTCAATAGGTCAAATTCAATGATGATGTTAGTAGTACATCATGATGACATCATCATGATGTCATGATGATGTGGAAACACCAAGATCCAACATGTGTTAGTCAAATTTGGCATTTTCAGGTTGAGTTGGACAAGTATGGAAGTGACACGTGGCACCGTAAGGATGTTGACACATGGCACTGTACAAATGCAACACATGGTAGAACAGAAGGCTGACATGGCATGGTACAGACACTACACATGGTAGTACATAAGAATGATGTGGTAGATGAGGTCAACATGATGACATGGAAACACTAGGAGATGACACATGGCAAGTGTTTTTTTCATTTTTGGGTGCTGACGTGGACTGTACGGACTAGCACATGGTAGTCTGTACAATGATGTGGCAGCCTGTATGGATGAAATGTGGCAGTCTGTATTATGAATGTACAGGATGATGTGGTGGGAAGTGACGTGGAACGGGGCAATGGAGAAGTGACACATGGCCCAATGAAGAGGTGCCACATGGCACCTTCTAAAAGGCTAAATCTCGCTAACTGGTGCTAAGTTTGGAAACTATCGATAAATTTGGAGGAGTCTGGCTTATTTATCCGAACATGGAAATCGAGAGAAAATGTTTTTTTGGCACACAAATCGAGACTATATGGATTTGACAAGGCGTAGCCTTGGGATTCATGTCGAGGTGAGGTGTCGAGGGACTGCTCATAAGCATGCCGACGTTATACTCAAAATTTGCAGAATTTCGAGGGAATTACAAATATGGATTATGTTTCTAAATCTAAGTAGCTGAACATAAAATTTCCTCCACAACCCGAGATGTCGATCCAAGCATAATCGACTTTATACCCAAAAGTCTCGGAATTTCCTGTTCCAACCAATTGTGTTGTCTGTTTCTTTCCAGAAGTTCTAGATATGAAAGGTGGTTTGAGGAGTTGTTATGTAAGTCTTTCTTTTGTATTCTTAAAGCATTGAATATTGATAAGAATCCTTCCCCACTGAGACAAAGTCCTAGAGACGTAGGAAAACTTGTGTCGAACTTCGTTATCAATCTTGGTGTTATGGTTTGTTGTTTTTAATTTTTATATGGTTGCAACATTCTTTAATTAAAATTCTTCTCTTAATTCCTAAATGGTAAGTAAACTCATGCATAAACTTAACCATAGTCTTTAAAAGATTAATTACGGATCAAGTGGTATCAGAGCAAGTTGACAATTGGTTGTTTGAGTTTGCATGATTACCAGGGAAAAGCTAAGTCGTGGTGAAGGTGAGCTTGTAGAAGAAGATCCACAAATTGGATCAAGAAAGAGGACATATCAAAGTGAGAAAATGGCATTAGAAGAAGGGCTTTCTCAAAATGAAAGAGAGTTTCAAAGAACTTTCTTTTCCATGTAGGAGATGGTAAAAGTGTTTTATGATGATTACTTGGAACGGAAGAGACCAGTTCAAGGGGAATCTTCAAAGCAATCCAAAAGTGAAGAAGGATAGGACCCTCCTAAAACTCCTCCACCTCCTTCATCTCCATCTTCTTCTTCTTCGATTACAAGTTCACCTTCTACTGTAAGAAAACATTCTCATAAACATATGCATGATATGCCATTACTTAAACTTGATGTAAAATTTGTTTTTCCTATGTATGATGGTGAAGTTAATGCTGAGAAACTTGATAACTAGGTTAGACAGATGGAAGTATATTGTAATGTGTAACAAATCAAAGATGAATCAACCAAAATTAGATTGGAATCACTTCATCTTGAAGGAACAACTCTCATCTGGTGGCAAAGTAAGATGCAACATGGAACTCAGTAACTTGGTAAGACTTTTCCATCATGGCATGATTTTATTTCCGCACTTAGAAAACGGTTCTATCCTTTGGGGTATAAGGAAAATGCTTTAATTGAATGGCAAAGTCTTAAGTTAAGAAAAGGACAATCGGTGCAGGAATATACAGATGAATTTCATAATATGGCTTTGATGTTAGATGTTCCATTGACTACACAAGAAACTCTTATGAAGTATATATGAGGTTTTCCTTCTTATATTCATTATACTGTATTTATGTTTGGACCTACTAATATTGATGAGGTTTTTGTTCAATAAATGTATATTGAAGCAGGAAAAACCAAAGTTAGTGTATCAGGGAATCATCTTCAAATAAGGATGGCAAAGGAAAAGAGAATGTGAAGAAAGAAAAATCAACTACAGTGAAGGAAGAGAAGGTCTCTTGCAAGCATTGCAAGAAAGAAGGGCACGGTGATGAACATTACTGGCAATTTCACCCAAAGAAGAAACCAAAGTGGTTCAAAGAGAGGCAAAAAGTTGCAACAACAACACGACCAACAGACTTGGGATCAGATTCAGGTGATGAGTCTAAGATTACATTAGTTGGTTTGACAGGTAAAACTGGTGACGGTTTTGATTCAAGAAGTAAATTGTTTCATATAAGGGTTATAATGAAACATACAAAGATCGATACATTGATAGATAACATATCTCAATCTAAATTAATTTCAGAGGAAGTGGTTAAGAAATTAGGATTGACAACTAAGATGCATCACAAACCCTATTCACTAAATTGGATAAGAAAAGATCACAAATTTCCCATAAAAAAACGATGTATCATAAAATTTTCAATTACATCTAAGTATGTGGATTAAGTAATATGTGATGTGGTGGTGCTAGAAACATGTGGAATGGTCTTAGGAAGCCCTTATTTATATGACCACAAAGAAATATTCTACAGGGAACATAATCAATATCACTTGTTTAACAAAGGCAATGAATATGTTGTACATTCTCATCACATAAAAGAAAATCAATCTCTTCTAACAATGGAACAATTAAAGAAGGAAGCTTATGTAAGCAATACACCTATAATTGTGCCAAGTAAAGCAGTTGATCTTAAGCATGAACATGAGATGGTTGTAGGATGGGACTTCAATCATACTTTTCTTCAAGATAAGTTAATTTAATACAATCCAGTCAAACATATGGGTTCAAGTTCAGTCATATTTCTGATGTTATCTCTACTAATGTTTTAAGTTCAAATGGCTAACAATATGATTTTAATTGTCATGGTTATTATGCAATTGATTTTGATGCGATAGGTGCACGAGACAAATTTTAAATACAAAGGACAAGTGGGGAGGCTTATCCCACACTTGATGACTCATTAATATCCCTTTGGAGGACCAAAAGGTCTTAGTGGGGAGGAATGATCCAAAATGGATCCAGGAAGGCCTAAAAATCAAAGTTCTCGAAATTGGACATAACCAATGCCATTGCATTGGGCTCATCGTTCTGATTCCGTCCATATATATATATATATATATATATATATTTGAAAATGGACACCGTATGTAGAAGTTATCGTGATCTGAAGATAAAGTCAAACATGCAAAAAAGTCAAAGTCAAAGTCAACAGGTCAAAGTCAACGATGATGTTAGCAGTAAGTCATGATGACGTAGCAGCACCAATAACCGACACATGTCAGTCAAATTTGGAGTTTTCGGACTGAGTTGGACCAGTACGGAAGTGACACTTGGCATTGTATGGAAGTGACACTTGGCACTGTATGGAAGTGACACATTGCATAGTACAGATGCTGACAGGTGGAACTGTATGGATGTGATACGTGGTAGTACGGAAGGTTGGCATAGCATGGTACAGACGTGTCACGTGGTTGTACATAAGGATGACGTGGCTGATGATGTTAGTATGATGATGTGGCATCACCAGGAGATGACACATGGCAGGAATTTTTGGTGTTTTGGGGTGTTGACATGGACTGTACGGACTGACACATGGCAGTCTGCATGATGACATGGAATCCCATACATATGGTGCATGGTATTCCGTACAATGACTGTACAGGCTGACGTGGTGGGCAGTGACATGGCACAGGGCAATGGTGAGGTGACATGTGGCCCAATGAGGAGGCACTGCATGGCACCTTCTGGAAGGCCAAATCTGGCGAATTCCTCCAAATCTTACGGTTCCACCAAATTTGGTGGATATCCTCCAAATCTGGCGAATTCCTCCAAATCTTACGGTTCCACCAAATTTGGTGGATATCCTCCAAATCTGGCAGAATCTCGCTAAATTTGGCTAACTGGAGCTAAGTTTGGCAACTGTCGCTAAATTTGGCGGAGTTTGGCTTATTTAGCTGGCCACAAAAATCAAGAAAATTTAGTTTTTTGGCACAGAAATTGAGACTGTATATATCTGATAGGGCACATCATTGGGATTCGTGTCGAGGGGAGGTATCGAGGGACTGCTTAGAATTAGGTCAAATTTATACTCAAAAGTTGCATAATTTCGAGGGGAGTCCGAATATGGTATATGTTTTTGTATCCAAGTATATGAAGAAAAAAATGCCACCAGATCCTGAGATGTCGATCCAAGCATAGTCAAATTTATACTCAAAAGTCTCATAATTTCATGTTCCAACCAATGGTGATGTTTGTTTCTGTCCAGAACTTGTAGATATGAAAGGTGGTTTCATGAGATGTTATGTAAGCCTTTATTTTGTATTCTTAAAGCATTGAAGATTAATAAGAAGCCTTCCCCACTGAGACAAAGTCCTGGAGACATAGGTAAACTTGTGCCGAACTCCGTTATCAATCTTGGTGTTATGGTTTGTTGTTTTTACTTCTTATATGGCTACAACATTCTTTAATTAAGCTTCTTCTCTTAATTCCTAAATGGTAAATCAACTCATGCATAAAATTAACCATAGTCTTTAAAACATCAATTACGGATCAAGAATCAACTGAGAAAGGAGTTCTAGATCCAAGGAGACTATAAAAGGAAGCAATGATAATAGAAATATAGTTACCCATGTTGATATTATGGTAGTTGCGGGAGGTATTAACCTTCACGTGTAACCCTGAGAAGAATAGAATATTCCGAGAAGCAAGAAGAAACCCTAAACCATTGGATATAACCCTAGAAGACAAGTTGGATAAAGAAAATAATTTAATATTGAGTCTTTAGCCTCCAGAAAGATAATTCGACCTAGACAACTAAGAAAGAGAAATATATGCCAGAGCTCATTTGTACACACACAACTCACAATTCCTGAAATCTAGTACGCACTGCAGAAATTTAGTAAGTACACAAGTCTAGAGAGTAGCTGCAGCTACTGCTACTGCAACTTTTATTTTTGGTTTTAGGCTTGGAATTTCTCTTGGTTATGGTTTGGAATTTCTACCTTGTGCACTAGCTCTGGAGAGAGGTACGCTACATTGATTGGATATTAGGCATAGGGTTTGCTTCATGAATTATTCTCTGTCAAGGTTAAGGTGCTCGAGGGTGGCTTCAGCATATGGTTGGGTGAAAATATTGCTATATTGTCTATGGTTAAAGGAGGACACCTACTTTTACAACAAGTTATGGGCCCACACTATCTTCGAACAATCTAACCACTGAATAATAGACTGGGAGGATTTTTCTCAGTTACATTTGCAGTTCCAGTCAAAGTTTTTGTTGCAACAATGAAACCCTAACCCTCTTATTAAGGCACCTTAAGAGAAGAGATTGACCTAATTTCTAGATATCCTAGTGTGCCCTAACCTAGCGTACCTCCTGGTACTCTCAATAAGCTAAGATGTCAAGTTTGATTTATTGGTCAAAGTCAAAGGTTGACCTAGTCTAAGTAGTCATGATTTACTCTATGAAGTTAGAAAACAAGTTAGAAGGGGCTTCTAACTTCAGAGCATGGAAGACAAGGATTGACCTCATCCTTGCCAAGAATAAAGTGTTGGATAT
>JZKD02S2264474.1:0-15143 GCA_000966675.3 Picea glauca
AGGGGGATAGGGGTTGGATGGAGATATGGGCCTAGTTGGGAAGTGAGGAAGGGGTAGAGGTTGGGATCTCAATGACCATTTCCCATCCTTTGGAAATTCCTTCTTTGTATCCCATCTTTAGTGTGGTTTATAGATATTCTTAGTAGGAATTCAATACTTTGTTCACACCTATGATAGACTAGACCATTATATTTTGAGAAATGGTTTGTTACACATTGAAGAAATTTAAAATAGGGCTTGGGAAGTTGTTTTTTTACTAGAAAAAATTCAATAAATTATTATAATACATATGCACAAACATGCTAGACCACCACTATGGTGACTTGGTTCACCTCAAGTCGAACTCATTGAGTTATACAGAGTATATCATGTGTAAATTATTCATTATTCATAACGGTTAATGAGAATTCTTTCCATTCTTTCTCTCCTTCTTCTTCTTTTTCCAATTCTCTCTGCAAATGTGTGTATCATTGTTTAGCTAGATCTATTTTGTGCAGGTATACACATTTGCAATCATTAATACCAAGGGGAAAAGTCCTACCATTTTACATATCCATAGAAAATCATGATTTCACATTACATAATTGTATGGTTGATAGTGTAACCAATAATAATAGCATGTTTCTATCATTAATTAAAGCACTTGGGATGGAATGCATAAGGTATTATGAAACCGATGAGATCATATATGTTATATATTCAAGAAAAGTCCCAGTCTATGGTGAGATAAAATATTTTTGTGCACAGATAACTACAACCCCTCTTATTACTACAATTTTCACCATTGTAGTTGTTGATTTACCTACAATATATGGCGTTGTGTTGGGAAGAGACCAATGCTCATTAATTGGAGGATATATTATGAATGATGGAAGTTGCATGATGCTTCCAAATAAAAGTGGGACCATGATCAAAGTTCCTTGAGAGCGTAGAAATCCCATATCATTCAAGAAAGAGGAAAATGAAGTAATGAAAAATTATGTTGATGTTGGAATTGGGAATTACGTAGTTTTTAGTACAGAACAAATATGT
Source organism: Picea glauca (assembly GCA_000966675.3). Taxonomy (NCBI): domain Eukaryota; kingdom Viridiplantae; phylum Streptophyta; class Pinopsida; order Pinales; family Pinaceae; genus Picea; species Picea glauca. The sequence goes on from JZKD02S2264474.1 coordinate 1,033, forward strand.
TTACCAAAGCATGGCGAATAAAACTCTTTCTAAGGATTTTGGAATATGTTGTTTGATGGAGCTTGTTCTAAGTCTAGAAATGGAGTTGGTATTGTTTTCAAAAGCCCTCAATCTGGTATATATCCACATGCTATCATACTATAATTCCCATGTACCAATAATAAAGGAGAATATGAAGCATTAATTCAAGGAATGCTTCTTTCCTTTCAGCTGAAAGCAGAAAATCTAGTGGTAACTAGGGACTCAGAGTTGGTTATCAATCATATCATGAAGAAGTACATAATTAAGAAAGAAAAATTGAAACATTATGCAAAAATATTTTGTTAACTCGTGGATTCTTTTAATTCGTTCAATATCTCATTCGGTCCTAGAGAAAATAATCAAAAAGAATATGCATTGGCAGTAGTTGCATCTCTTTTTAATTCGGAAGATTCTCAAAGTCAAAGTACTTTTCATGTAAAGACAATTTTATGACCTTCAATACCTGGTAATCAAGAATATTTGCAAGTTTTTTAAAATAATGGGAATATTGCAAGCTTCCTTGCATATAATGACTCATTGATATTGAATGATTTGGAAGAGAGCCAAAATCCTCAAAAGGAAATTCATAATCAACTTGTACTTACTCCCAAGCACTATGTTAGTTTGGAATCTCGTTTTACAAGAGATGACCAAACAAATATTTTGAACCAATTGTTAGGAAGGTTCAAGAGACACAAAATATCAACATCGGTACTTATAATTTTCCAAAGTACATAAATCTAGGTATTGATTGCAGTACTGAAGAAATTGATCAATATACTCAGATTTTCAAAGAATTTCAGGACATTTTTTCTTAAAGTTATGATGATCTAAAGGAATATGAAAAATCCATATTTCAGCATATCATACCACTCAAAGAGGGATCAAAACCTTTAAAGCAAAAAATAAGAATGATAAATCCCAAGATAAAGCCTATAGTGAAGATAGAAATAGAGAAATTGAAGAAGGTTGGCATAATTTTTTTTATCACACATTCAGAATGGCTCTCAAATCTTGTGGTAGTAAGAAAAAAGAATGGTGAAATTCTCCTTTGCATTGATTTCAGATATCTCAATCGAGCAAACATTAAAGATAACTACCCACTCCCTAATATGGAGATGTTGTTGCAACAAGTTATCGGTTCTGCACTAATATCCTTGTTGGATGGATTTTCAGGATATATTCAAGTTCTTGTAGTTGAGGAAGATAGACCAAAAACTACATTCATAACACCATGGGGAACGTATGCTTATGTTGGAATGCCATTTGGATTGAAGAGTGCAGGCATAACATTCTAGAGAGAAATGGACCACACTTTCAAAGATCTCATCAGAAAATTCATGGCAGACTACCAAGATGACCTAAAATTTTATTCAAAATTAAGAGAAAGACATAATAAGCATCTCAAACATGTCTTTGAAAGGTGTAGAATGCATGGAATATCCTTGAATCCCAAAAAGTGTTTGTTTTCCATAACAGAAGTAAATCTCTTAGGCCACATTGTGAGCAAATAAGGAATATATATTGATCTAGAAAGAGTAAACAAAATAAATAAATTAAACCCTTCTACATCAAGAAAAGGAGTACAATCTTTCTTTGGAAAGATAAACTTTGTTCAAAGGTTTGTACCAACTTATGCTACAATTGTCAACCCAATAAATAAATTGTTGAAGAAAGATTATAAATTTGAGTGGACACCAGATATTAAAAAATCCTTCACATAAATCAAGCATGCCATTACTACTACCCTTGTTTTTTTCAGCCCTAAATTTCATATAGAAATCATATTGTATGCATTCACTTCAGAAGAAACCATTGTCTCTATCCTTACCCAGGAAAATCAAAGACTTGAAAAACTCCCAATTGCTTTCATGAGTAAAACCTGGCATGATTATGAACTAAACTATTCAATCATTGAAAAGTGAGCTCTTTATTTAGTCAAAGCAATAGCTCATTTTAGGACTTACATTTTATCAACTCACATCATTGCTTATGTTACACATTCACCAGTAAAGATGCTTCTTAATCAACAACTCAGAGAAGGTAGATGGGAAAATTGGTAAATTAAACCTTTGAAATCTATTAAGGGACATGAATTATGTAAATTCATGACTGAAATTGAAGCTTTGAACATTTCCCCTCCCAATGGATTTGATGTTGTAATACAAGGAACAAGTTTAGCAAACTCGGAATGGTATAAGGACATAATTTTATATCTAAAATCTGGTTAATTATGTTAAGAACCAAATAACAAAATAGCATAAAAAAACTCAGTATAATTACTCCACGCCTTGACAAAGAGAGAAATTCAGATAATAATCCTCTTCAATGGGGAAACCTCCTTATACATTACATGAATTCACAAATACAAGATGATTCCAAATGAAAAAGTCTACTTGGTATATATAGGATACTAGGAGGTACAATTACAACTAATGGACCCAAGCTAACATAAATAAAATAACAATACTAATGTAATATGCCCCAATTAAGGGGTAATGTGCCACAATTTAGGGATTAACATGTCCCTCCCCTTCAGACAAGTGTTTTCCTCAACGCTTGAGTATTTATGGATAATATTGTATAAAAGACTCATCTTCCCACGTGTAATCTTCAACAGGTAGTTTCTTCCACTTAATGAGATACTCTGAAATCGATATATTCCTCAGCTAGCGAAATATTGTTTCAGTGATAGCTTCAGGATACAATATGATTTTTCCTTCCTCATCAAGTTATGTAAATATAGTTTGAATTGGGATCTTGTCACCTATAACCTTCTTTAAGCATGAAACATGGAAAATTGGGTGTACTCGCGAAGATGTAGGAACCTCCAATTTTTATGCCATAGTACCAATATTTTACAACACCTTATAAGGTCCATAGTACTTCGATGCTAATTTATTATCCTTCTTAGCTTGCTTGAGGGACATCTGTTTGTATGCTTGTGGTCTTAAAAATACCAGATCCCCTACTTCAAAACTTCTTTCACTATGATGTTGATATGCTTGTTGTTTCATGCGATTATGTGCCATGGTCAGTGATGACTCTGTGTTTTTCCTATTTTTCTGATGCCCAAATCTCTTTTACATATGCAAGTTATACACTCTATGCTTTTATTTATCTCTTTTCGAAGGTATTATCAGGTTTTGTGCATCTATTTTCCATGGGACAACATGAGGTATGTGTAATCATTTTTTTGTGATGATTTTATGCTAATTTATCTTCAATTGAGTGATTACGATTTCTTAACATTTCTCATTTTCTTGCAATAGTGCTAGCAAGAAAAACCCCCCTTAAGACTACACTAGGGTTCAGAATGTAGGTAGATCACAACCGTTTAAAATTCAACTACTTCTCTAACTACCCCAAACATACCCAAGACTCATACAAGAAAAGAAAACATGAGAAGGATCGGGTAACTGTACCTCTACTCTATGTTCGGCGATGATCCTCTCGTGCTTGAAGCTTCGTTGACTGTATGCCTCCTCCCAAGGCTGGCCTGCATTCAAAGACAGACAAACATAAAACTACAAGCATGAAATTCATATACAAATAAGGGTTAGACGTTAGAATATCAAAACATAAACCATTAAAAACATTCAATACAACATGATTTGGGACAAGAAAAATACTTCTTTTATTGATAATTCAATGATTATAACTTTTACAACCAAAGTCGACTACTGCTCCATGAACCTAGTCCGCGCTCCTCTTCACCAAGCTCCAAGTGCACCTTTGTATGGCTTCTCCTATCAACCTTTGGAACTCTTCTTGGGAAGTGAATGGGTTTCTGATGGAGGAAGAAGGGCAAATTAGGGAATTCTGAGGCAATTCTCGCAAAAGGGTTGCAATTACTTGGGGCAAGGAGGGGATGTGAAATGGGCAGATTTTCATTGTTCTTATGTCTAGATGTGTAATGAGACCCCAACACCTCCTTTTATATGACAAAAGGATGGTTATTCGGTTGGGTGACGGGCTATAAGCGGTGGATTAGTTGGGAAACTACCCAATAGTCTGTAATCTCAACGAATTCCTTGCAACTTTTTATGTTTTGCAACTTTTGCAAGTATACGAGGGTTGTAGTGGTGCAGCATGCATATGTACATGGGATGTAGTGGTGCAACAAACGTATGTACGTGGGTAGTATTGGTGCAAGGTGTGTACATCTTCAAAAAATGGGTTTTTTAAAAGAGCAACTCAATGATGGCTTGGAAAAAAATGCAAGTAAGAGGGCCAAAGGCCAGGTATGCATATGTAGAGAAATTTAGGGTTATAAAAGATGCCCCCTAATGTGTGAGGTCAGAAGATCATTTGATGGTCGAAATACATTACAAAATCTTCACCAATGTACGAAACGAGTGAGCCCGGGACCAAAGTTCGGGAGGTGCCATCTGCAAAAATAACAATTGTCTCTCTGAGGCAGGCATACCCATGCTCGGGATGAAATAAATCATGGTTGCCAATCAAATACACTACAGATCCATGCCATATAACTATATAAAGTGTATCCGCGAGCAATGCACAACAGATCTACATCTCAAAATCAAAGATATACAAGTATAGTATCCATCTTCAAGATGACAACAACGCCTGATGGCTGGAGATGAGGTCTTCATAGCTCAAGCAACAACTTCAAGATCTTCAAAACTCGGGTAGGAGTGCAATGTGAGTGTATGAATTCACTACCAAGAGGTATTTGACGGCTCATTAGGAAAAGACAAGAGGATCTCGATGATCAAGCAGAGAACTTCATTGATTTTGAACAAGGACTTGATTGGACTTTTGGGATGGTTTGGCATGAGGTCAAGAGACAAACTGCAGAAAGGTCGACTCAGATTGGGTGAAACTTCCCTTAGACAATATCACGAAAGATGATCAGACTCGAGCAGCATGACATTGACATAAGTTCACGATGTAGGAGGCAATGCAAACTCCCCATATGTTTGGAAGAGTAACCAAACGAAGGAGGACATAGCTCTATGTAGCGAGAACAGCTTCCTAAGGTCATATTAGATCCCAAATCTTGATGAACAAACGAAAGGATGTGCTTTGTCCAAGGGTGACTCATTGTGCTGCCAAAAAAGAATATATATTTCTTGTCCCCTCTTTTTGGATTTTTTTTATTTTTTTTTGTCTTTTTCAATTTTTTAAAGAGCTTGAAAAATAATAAAAGAATGCTATGTTACAGGGGAGGAACGAGTCTCGCAAGCATACTATTTTCAAGCACAAGGAACACACTAATGCTCAGATCAAGGAGACATGTGCAGTAAAAGGACACTCAAGGAAAATTCCTCCATGGGTCAAGGTGTCAGGTCGCAGAGGCAAAGTGCTACAAGGCTTGCGTATAAGGCATGCTTCAAAGGTTTAGTTGAGAGCAATATGGAGCCGACATTAGGCCAAAGACATAGAGATGCAAATGTGATTAGCAAGACACAATGAAACCCCCTTCAATGTAATTTTTAATGAGCCTAGAGAAGGTAATATCGATAGTTTTTTCACATTTAGAGAGTCTAAAAAAACGTAAAAGAAGACTCCAAGGGGTACCTTTTTCGAAAATAGTCTAGTCGGTTCCAAAAAGGGGTAAACTACCACCGAAAAGATGTCTATTCAAATTCATTTTAACGAGTGTGACAAAGACAAGATCACTCGACAATATTTTCAATTTTAAGGAGTCTGAAAAGAGCTTAACTATGGACTCACAGGCTTTTTCTGGATTTAGTCTCCTTAGCCCGAAGAAGTATAAAATTTACTGAGGAGAACTCTCTCGGTGAGACAAATCTCCCGAGGTGTACCTTTTTCCACCATAATCCATAGGCCGGAAAAAGGGGTAAACTTATGCTAGTAGATGTTCTTATGGACCAATTTAACGAGTGTGAAGGAACAAGGTCACTCGACGATCTTTTCAATTTTAGAGAGTCTGAAAAGAGCTTAAGTATGGACTCTGTGGGGGTTCCTTTTCTTAGTTAATCTGATAAGATTGAAAAGAATAAATGTAGTCTCGTCGTATGTTACTTTCTTATTTCAAAGCGAGCTTGAAAGACAACAAAGCATCCTCATTTTTTGGGAGTCCCGAGGGTGAGGCCAAGAGTGGTGGTGCATCATACAAAAGAGGCTCAAACTTGTAATCATGATCGGACTAACAAGGATTCCCAAGCCTAAATTCGTTAGAGACAACATGGATGCCAAAATGAAACAAGGATCTATCTAGGGAATCCATGTAAAGGTAGGCTCTACCATCTAATCACGACACTTCTAAAGCAGCAATGACGGTTTCGTGTCGTACTTCGGTGGGGTCGATCCTATGAAAAGACAACAAGATGCAAAAAGTGGAGGTGGAATCCTAACTTTTACCAAAGGATTTTTAAAGGTGACCCATCTCCCAAAATTTTACCAAACCAAAAAGCAAAGTGCATCGTAACATCCATTAAGAAACTCAAGAACCAAATTAAAATATTTCCAAGCAAGAAAAAACGACAAAAGGGCTCAAAAAATTGGCAAAAAAGGGCAAAAAAATCTATAAGTAGAAGCTGACAGCTCATTTTCACCATTGCAATTTGAAAATTAACCAGAAGGCAAAAAATACCCCTTCACTAAATAAGTTGATTACAGGAGCTTTAGAGGACGAAACAAAATTCCGCTCGGACCAAGTAAGTATAAACTCATCCCTCTTGCATTTGCATTCTTCCTTTTAGCATTCTTTTTATTTTTGGGGGGAGCGTGCTCTCCTAAAAAAGGGCGGCCCTACATGTATGCAGGTTGTCCAAGGACAGCCCGCATATGTCTGTGGGAAGAAAACAATCTGCTCGTGGACATACGCGACTGTTTCCTAAAACAGCTCGCTTACCCCCTCAAAAGCATGGAAAAAATTAAAAGTGCAAGAGCTAACTCCCTTTTGAAATATCATGGAACAGGATGTATGTCCACTGGAGGGAGAGGGAACACGAGAAAATTGATGTCTTGTTTGATGAGGACCTTGCTTCCATTGTCTCATTGAAACAATGCGGGCTATGAAAGTTCTATCAGTGTCTTTTTATGAGGGCACAACCCAGGTTACTAAATGCCCTGGTGGATTACTGGAACCCAGACGCAGAGGTGTTTATGATTGAGGGGAAGTCATTGACTCCAATGACTGAGGATATATACTTCTTGACTGGCATCTCGAGGAGAGGGGAACCAGTCAATCTGCACACATTTCCCCCTGGGCCCTTCAACATCGCAGACTACATCAGGATGTATTGCAAGGCTGGCACTGAGAAAGTAGGTTTTGTTGGCAACCACCAATTCTGTCAATTTTTATCAAAATTAAAAATCATCACAAAGAGATTATATATTTCTGTAGTTGCCACCTCCCTACATTTTTTAAATTCTTATGTCCTGACCTTCAAGGCAATGATTGGGATGAACTTATCTTATGAGTTTTTCATTTTATTTTTCGTTTTCTTTGTTTGAATTTCATGACTGCAAGCATGAAATTCAAACGAAAAACTTATTTTGGGTAATTATTTTAGAGTTTTTGTTTTTCTTATTTCATTTTACCAAAGAAACTACACCTTGAGGAAACCCATATGTTCCTAATATTCAAGCTTTATAAACTCATTGATTAATTCACTATCGCAATTTTTATGTATTATGGGTATCATGACTTAATTAGTTCTATGGTTGATCGTTGGTTTTAATTTCTGAAATGTATGAATGCACAAACATTGGATTAACATTCGATAGGGGTTTTATGCTCTCAACAGTCATGCCAACTTTCATGTCGCTTGGTACTGGTCTGATGTACCCACGACTACACCTCACCTTGTTGTCATGTGCATTAATGAGCCCATTCATTATTTGAATTGGCATTTGATACTGTTGGAGGGTTTGGTATTCATTTTGGGTAATGGTTCATAGTTTTGCGCGCCCTCTGGTGTTCCGTTCTTCCAAAATCATTTTATCAAGCATGGAAGTCTCCAAACTTCATAGTTTTCAGGCCTTTTTAGTTTACACATACCTCTCTCTGCTACTCGTCTATTGGAAGCCGAAGCCTACCTCCTGTGATATATATTGTGTCTATTTCATAGTGGCCATGGCCCCTATGGTTTGAATCGAGCCGAATGGCTTCCAAGCCCTTCTTTCCCACAATGATGCCCTAGATGACCTGAAGGCTCACGGTTGGGATATCTTCCTCAAGAAATTTGAAGGTTACAATCTTGCGGTCGCACAAGCCTTTACACAGACATTTGATGGTTTTAGGGCCAAGGTCGGGGATGTGCAATTGGAGGTCACATAGGATTTCATAGCCCGACCGACAGGACTCCTGCAGGAAGGCGAGAAGTGGTTTAAAAATGCCAAAATGGAGGATGTCCCATCGAGCTTGTTCATGGTTTCTCGCGATTCTACCTGCTTCCCTAAAGGTATTCCTATTGACTTTCTGAAACCTAGATGGCACAACCTTATTTTAATTTTGAAACAGTTTGTCACATGTGAAGGTCGGTATGGTTTGGTCTTTTTATACCACATCTGGTTGCTTATGTTATTCATAGGGTTTAAATTGAACATGTTGTTCTACTTGTTAATGAGCCTATACAAAATGTCGAAACGCTTTAGGAGACATAGCATGAACTCTCTATCGAACCTCTTTCATCACAGGCTCGTAAAAATCTTGTTGTTATCACACCTATCACAGATCGGGGACAATTGGGAGAGTTTCCTGAGCCGAAATGGTTTTGCCCAGGCCGACAATACAGTGAACCCGCCTTTAAATGTAAATCCCAGTTTTGATAGTCCCGGGACCGAAAGTCAGGGTTTCAATTCACCTGATGGCTGTGAAATTCATGAATCTGTGTCTATTGCTTTGAAAACCCCCGTGGTTAAGAAATCACGATGTTTCTTTTCACCCAGAAAATCATTGGAATAGGTAGTGGATGAATTAAAAGGAAAAGCTTCCCCTGTGCTTGCGAATGAACCTAATCAGAACCATAATGATAAACCTATTGTAAGGAAAATTCGTAAGGGTAAAAAAAAGCTAAGCTCAGATTTGAATTTTAGAAATAAGAGGTCTGGTCGATTGATTTCTAGGAGTTTAAGGAATCGAAACAAGGATCATTTGAGCTTGATCTCTATGATCGAGATCAATGATCACTGTTTGGATCAAGAGATAAATGATTTCCTCGCTCAGGAAGATTCGGATAACCAATCTTTCAAGAACGAAACTGTTGCTCAGATTGAGCAATATGATTTTGTCTCTCAGTTACCTCTGTGTTTGAAAGGCCAAGAGGGATTTGTTGGCATTAGCCATGACTTGAAACAATCCATGGGGAAGCAGGAAAAACTCGTTGTTGAATACATTCCACATCGGTCTGTTGTAGCACCAATGCATTGTGACACTTGCTTAGATTGGATAGAATGTTATTACAGGGACATTTCGTTGTTGCAGGCACAATTAAAACATTTGACAGCTCGCAATGCTTTACTTGAACAAGAAAACCAAGAGTTGAAAGCATGTGTAGAGTGAGCAAATAAAAAACCCAAGAGATCTGATAATATAATCATAAAAAATACAACCAACTTCAAAGCCATCATAAATTCAGAACTGTCTGATCCTTCATTTGTTAATTTCTAATGGTAAAAATGATTTTGTTTGATGTTATTTCATTCTGTTATGAAAAATTGAAATAGGAAGATTTAATTTTGATTTCCTTTGTTAATAATAAGACTAGCTATAGAATCTATGATTTTGTAGCCAGTCTATTTCTGAATATTAGTTAGCATTATTTTCTGAATATCAAATTTGTTTTGCTATCTACAAGAAATTGATGATTATGATGTTGATTACATGGAGAAAACATCTTGGATCATACGCTCTATTATTCAGTAGTTTCTTTCTTTTATGTTGACAAAACTTTGTTATTATTTTGACAAGCCAACTCATACAGGAGTGGTTTCTAGTTTTACTATTTTTGTAATACTATCTTGCATGATAAGAGTATGTGAATCCTAAGCTAGTTTAAATATTGGTCACTCTTACTAGTGAAAACATCTTTGGCTGGGACACATTATGGACATATGATTTTGAAGACTAATATGGAGAAGTTGTTCATTACTTGGATTTAGACCTGTGTGACGCTTACCCCGTTATGATTTTTCCTCTATCTTATGAAATGTTATTACATTTGATGCAGCTTTAGTTTGGTTATCGTACGATATTTCATATTATTAAATATTTTGATTATCTTTGTAATTAGTTGTTCCCTTTTACATCTTTGATCAATCTGCCATTTAATTATTGTCGATTTATTCTAGATATCAAATGGTGGATTACATTAATGCTTTGAATTGAGTTTCCTCTCCTTATAAGTATTGATTATCATAAGGTCATCAGATCTGTATATTTATCATTCTGTTGTTATATTCTTGCTCCAATGCATCTTTGAGTTTGTTCTGGGAGTATTAGCATTCTTCTTTTATAGGTTTTCCTCATACACAGGACAATCATGAGTTTTGAATTACACAGGAAGATAATTTCATCTTAGTCGATTAGTTATAGGTTAGTTTACTTGTTATTTAGTTACATTATTTATTGATGAAATAAGAACAACATGAATTAGCTTTTGATTGTTTATCTATTCTTATTTCAATTATAGTTGATCAACATTATTTAGTTTTTTTTTTTTTTTTAGATTTTAAATATTAAACAGAAAAATGTATGTGCTTTATTTATCTCTTTTATAAACACTTCCAAAAACATCTATTTCGCAAGATATTTCGTAAATCTTGCAAGTTGTATATACATTGTTCATAATCATATGCACATAACCATGTTTCTATTTTTGACGCTTGTAAATTATTAAATGTATATTCATAGTATCGTAGCTTTATAGATTAGTTTCATTTCTTTTATTAGTTTTAAGACTTTAGTTGGCCAACAAAGGCCATTAAACCCATCAGGTCATTTCATTCCAAACGGCTTGGGTTATTTAGACAACCTCGGTCTGGATTTGACATTCCAGTTGACGGTGAAACACTTATGCCCATCAACAGAGCGATAGTATCCCACGACAGATCCTCAATATGTGTTCCCCACTACGTTTAGTCCAGCTTTGGAGGGGTTATCTCCGCTGCCTTTCCTCACACAACCTCATGTTTAGCCCCTGTGTTAGAGGGGGGTTTCGGATAACTTTCACGTCACTGAAATTTAACACTCCCTATCTCTGACTCCAATGTTTTCTTTCAAGCCTTCAAGAGTTTCCTCTCCAACCTAATTCAAGGCTCTAACCCTAAACTAGTTTATTGACCCTACAAACATAAAAGTCTAATTAATTTTAAATTTAGCATTCGTTTTAACTCAAAGGATATGGCAGTGAAACTAGTGATGTTTAATGAGAGACTAAAAGAGGACAAATAAACAAAACTCTGAAAGCAAAATTACTTCGAGTGAAAAAATAAAGATTTACAACTAGCTCTTTGTAACGAACTTTTTCATAACTAACTTTTTTCAAGATCTTTAAAAAGAAGACCTAAAACGAAATTCTGCTTGACTACGAGCTACTTGAGTTCTAAGAAATCAGTAAAGAACTTAAAAAATGAACTCTTTTTCCTATCAAGTAAAATAACTAACTCCAACTACTTTACCAAACTAAGAATGAAAAATCTTTTTTTTTTTTTAAATGCTTAAAACAGGAAAAACTTGAAATAAATCATTTTTTTTTTCTCTTTTCTTTAAATCAAATGAAAGGGGGAAAAAGAAATACAAGACAATACTAAAACTGACCTTTGGCCCACTATGGATCACAAGGAGTCACTAAAGACACCAAACAGGCTGATCAAAAAACTCAAAGACTCGCCTAAAACCCTTTCAGAAGTAAACAGAAGAAATCTTCAAAAAGACAAGCAAATTGGCATCTAACCCAAGCTATGACTGTAAAAACAGAGACATCAAACTTTGTCAAGAAACCCTGAGAAGTAAAACCTCAAACAGGAATGAGGTTGGCTACCTCTTTTTCAAAAACAGTTTCTTGAACTAGGTATGCTACTATTGTTTCAGCGGCCTGCATATGTACGCGGGTTGTTTACTAGACAGGGTGCGTATGTACATGGGCTAACCCACTGTAGGGCACGTACACCTCTGTAATTCATTAAAAAAGAAATAAAACAGACTGACTGACAGGGTAGGGAGAGTTGGTATGGCACCAAAAGGTGACCATGATCCCTTAAAAGACTCAACAAAAAATCGAAAGGTACAAAAACCAATCAAACACCCAAAAAATCCCTTAAAACCCTAGAGGATTCCCCAGTATGGTCGCCAGTTCTACTAGCAGGAAAAAACCCCCTTAAGACTACACTAGGGTTCAGAATGTAGGCATATCACAACTATCTAAAAGCCAACTACTTCTCTAACTACCCCAAACATACCCATGACTCATACAAGAAAAGAAAACATGTGAAGGATCGAGTAATTGTACCTCTACTTCGTGTTCGGTGATGATCCTCTCGCGCTTGAAGCTTCGCTGACTGCACACCTCCTCCCAAGGTTGGCCTGGATTCAAAGACAGACAAAGAGAAAAATACAAGCATGTAATTCATATACAAATAAGGGTTAGACATTAGAATATCAAAACATAAACCATTAAAAACATTCAATACGCCATGAATTGGGACAGGAAAAGTACTTATTTTATTGATAATTCAATGATTATACCTTTTACAACCAAAGTCAGCTACTGCTCCATGAAATTGGTCTGGGCTCCTCTTCACCAAGCTCCAAGTGCACCTATGTATGGATTCTCCTCTCAACCTTTGTATCTCTTCTTGGGAAGTGAATGGGTTTCTGATGGAGGAAGAAGGGTAAATTGGGGAATTCTGAGGCAATTCTCACCAAAAGGGATGCAATTAATTGGGGCAAGGAGGGAATGTGAAATGGGTAGAGTTTCACTATTATTATGTCTATATGTGGAATGAGACCCCAACACGTCCTTTTATATGACAAAAGGATGGTTATTCGGTTGGGTGACAAGCTATAGGCGGTGGATTAGTTGGGAAACTACCCAATAGTCGTAATCTCAACGAATTCCTTGCAAATTTTTATTTTTTGCAACTTTTGCAAGTATATGCGGGTTTTAGTGGTGCAACATGCATACGTACGTGGGCTACAGTGGTGCAGCAAGAGTATGTACGTGGGCAGTATTGGTGCAGGTCGCATACATCTTCAAAAAATGGGTTTTTTAGAAGAGCAACTGAGTGATGGCTTAGAAAAAAATGCAAGTAAGAGGGCTAAAGGCATGTTATGCATATGTAGAGATATTTAGTGTTATAACAAACAGGACAAAAACGTGATCCAGTCCTCCATCCGGCCCTTTTCCAGGCAGTGAAATTTGAGCTCAATTTGTGGGAGGATGAAGTTGAATCAGAAAAATTTGGCACATGGGTTTTGTGCCTAATATGCCCACTTAGCTCCTACATGGGTCGTTTCCTAAAATTGTGGATAGATTGAGAGAAGTTCATGGTCCTCGATCTGGCACTCCATCCAACCCTCGATTCGGTACTCCATCTGACCCTCCATCCGGCACTTGGAGCACAGTGCAGTTGGTAGTTGGCATATTGGTAGGCTTCTCTAGGTGAATCAGAAACATGGGTTTTATGCCTACTCACGCCCTCCATCTATGGAACAATCGCATTCAGATTTGAGCAGTTGCATCGGTCGCTATTTTGAGCACACAAAGTTGTTGGAGGAGATGTGTTATGTTGCTAAAACTTAATGAATTTCTATTTTTAGAGAGTGTTGACCCTTTCAGTGGTTGACCTCTCAAGTTGTGTACAATATATATATATATAATTGTTGTTCTATGCCACCAGATACACGATTTTTATGTACATACAGACACTATCTTGGATTTTTTCCCTATAAACTCTGTTTTTGTGATTAATATTAATGTTATATTAATTCTGTGACTGTGTTTTTCATTACAGAAGTGCCACGACTATATGGGGTGCCCACCAGTGGTCTGGATAACTTGTTAATTGTTGTACATTCATATTTTAGTAGCTAACTCTCTTGTATGCATGTTGTTTTCCAAAGTTGTATGTATGTTTATATATTTCTTATAAAT
>JZKD02S2264485.1:0-15242 GCA_000966675.3 Picea glauca
CTATCTATTCCCATTTGAAAGAATAAATTGGAATAGAATGATAACATATTTCCGATTGTAAGGAAATCCATTTTATGGTATTGTGCACCAGAAAAAAATTTCGTTCATGGAATCAATTCATTATTGAATACATCATTGAGAATTTATTTATTCACTAGATAAGAGCAAATTCTCAGAGAAACCATTTATTTAGAGTTGGAAGACCCACATGTCAAGTGGACACAACAACCAACATTTCTCCCCTTGGGAGCTGGAGAAGATTCTTCTAACCATGCACTCCAACATCCGTTGATTCTCAAGATCTACCTATTGTGCAAGCCAATCCTTCCACCTTTAATCAATCAGTAAAATGAGGCCTACAGATATGAAGTGAATGTGTGATACAAAGAATGTAATAGCATCCCTATTGAATAGGCATCATAGGCTCACAAACACAGCGTAAACTCTGCTACAACATAGTTGGCATTCTACTTGACTGAACATTATATCATGCACCTCCAGGCTGAGGCTGAATTTAGATGTATATGATAGTCTGACTTTTTTTAATATATTCCTGAGAAAACAGAAAAGGAGAAAACAATAGTAGGAGCTACCAATGGAAAGGTGGGATGGGGGTGATTGCATCCAAACCCGAGTTTGATTTGCACCTCAGGTTGGTAAGTTAGAAAAATGAATGCTTAAATAATGTACAACAATAGCAACTCTCAATGGAAAGGTGGAGTGGAGCTGATTCCATCTAAACTGTAGTCTGATATTCACCTCAGGTTGTTTGTTGAAAATGAATATATACAATGTAATTGGAACTACTCTACACCCTAGGGTTGGGCTAAGCCATTCTTTTTTTATTTTTTTTAAGATCTAGAGGAATAAGTAATTGGTCGGGATGACCTGGGCGAGGTTTAGGTTCAAATTCAGCTGGCTGCCGCTATAACCCATAGGCTAGTGTTAACAGCCTGCAAGTCAGCGCCTAGCAAGATACTTATGACTTAGCAAGGGCCGAGACACCTCAAGGCACCCAAAGGGCCTCTGTCCTCTGGGACATCTACCCTTCCAAGCCAAAGTCTCATCAAAAATTTGAGCCCGGATGGTGACAGTGTAAGACCTACCTCCCAACCATTCTAACCATTCTTAAAAAGGGAAGCTTGGCTAAGTGGAGGAGCATTAGCTAGACATGTCATTACAAATTAGCTAGATAAGTGGAATACAAGGACATATCTATCTAAATATGCAACTCACTCATTTCCAGACATCCCAATTACATTTTCATATCTAAGAAGATAATAAGAAGAAAACTAAATATAATATGTTGTGTATATGTTTTCTTTATTGCCATGACACTAGCTGCAAACCATGAAAGATTTTGTTGTTCTAGTTTTTGAATCTAGATAAATTAAGGAGATTTAAAATTGTCTCTTCAAGTTTTTATATTTCAATGCTTAATAAATGAGAGATTAAGATGAACTTATGCTAATTAATATAAAGAAGATTGGATCTCAATATTTAAGTCTCCTTAAAGTTGCCAGCCAGTTTTTATATCTCAATGCTTATTTATTACTTAATAAATAAAAGGTTAAGATGACCTTATGCTAATTAATTAATAGACATAAGAGAGAGTAACCAAGAAAATACAATAACAGTGAGCTTCTCTGGAGGAGCCATTAACAAAACCCTTCCAGAGTCATCGACCACAAAACCTGCAGGAGGGCTGGGCAATGGAAGATGATGAACATGACTAATATTATCTTCTGTGTACTCTGCTTGCATGGACCTCCTCCTCCCCTTTTGCGTTTGCACTTGCTTTTTCGTGGGTGTTGGACGCTCACGAGGATTTAATGTCAATTCCCTCTTAGTCTTAACCCTATTCTTATTATGATTACTCTGCTTGGCAGAAGCAAAACATCACCCATGAATTTGGCGTGTTCCCTGTTTTAAGAGCTTTAGTCCTAGTCAACATTGATACTGATCCTGAATGGATAAGAATGAACTTGAATGGATATGAATGAACTTGAATATGAATGAAGAATAGAGGGAAGGGGGAATATTAAACTAGTACAAACCCGGGTATAATTCCAACCAGTACTGAACCCAGCTATAAACAAGCTTTAGATTGCATATGTTTGAGTTCCAATATCTAATATGATAACCATTTCGGTAAACTCAAGAAATGCACCAGAGGTTGGCAACTTCATTGTAGAAACCTGTTGGAGGTCACTGGAAAAAAACATGGTTGCAAAAAGCATAAGGAAAACCGAAAAGCCCCTCGAGGAAGTCGAACTACATTTTTTTCAGAACCCGAAACTGATATAATTAAAACCCACAAAAATTCCATAGCATTGCAACAAATGGGGGAAATTCAAATGGGAAAATCCCAGAACTGTAAGAAAACCAAAAATCCCCTTCATTTTATCATTAGATAGATAAATTTGAAATGAGCAATTCAGGAAACCGAACTTCTTTATCTTCAGAACCCAAAATTGATAGAATTAAAACCTACAAAAAGGCCATATCATTGCAACAGTTTGGGAAAATTCAAATGGCAAAATCCCAGAACTCGGTGCATAATTCGATAAAATCAAACCCAACGAACTGCTAGATAATAGACCAAATTCAAATGGGTGATCATGATACAGACATATTTACAGACACTTAATAAAATGCAAAAAAAGTTGAAGGGGGTGAAATCCCAACCTAAATGTAGCGATGAATTGTCGAATGTATGGGTGAGAAAACCCCAGTTGTGATGCATTTGGCGAAATTGTAGATGAGCTAAGGAGATTGGACTCCCGGGCGTGAAGAAGCGACACAGGAAGCGCCCAGGAGATCATTCAAAACCATTTCGGGATATGAAATTTGGAGGTACGCTAAGTGTCTCGCCCCCAAAATGGCGAGGGATATGAACCAGAATCCATAGTATCTGTGTCCTTAAAACAATCTGTATCTGTGGAAACAATGAGGAGGTAAGGGAAGCCTGGTTAGCAAGGTCGAATCCTGGTGTGCATTGAAGGGATGGTTATCCACCATTCATCGAGTATTCATCCAACGCAGATAGAATGTTTCCGTTGAGATTTTCACGAATAGCGGTGAAAGGAACATAAGTTAAACTTTGCTTTTGAGTTAACTGAGTGCAATTTACATCCTCCTCCTTCATTCCATGATGTGTGAGAACATTGTTGAGTTTTGTGTATTGTATGTGGAAGCATTGATTGCCTATGTGACTGTGTGCGTGAGAATATATATCCTTGTACTGTATATGTTTTTACGTCAATTGCAAAAGATGAAGATATTTGTTCGAATTATAAAAGTAATAAAACAACTAGATTCATGGATGCAGATTCATTCAACCAAGTCAATAATAGAGATCTCTGACTGTCTAGTAGATTGGCCTACGAATCTTTTTATCTAGCTTCCATCAAGGTAATTTTTATGGAGTTTCTTCTACCAATTATAGAACTAGCACATAAATACCAATTTCTTCTTCTTTCACAACAGAACAATAATCCCACTAAAGGAGAAAGAATTCCCTTATCATACACCCTAAGGACACTATATTCCTCAATGATTTGTGTTATCTGTAGGTGTAGTTCATTAAGAAACATGAGCACATGAAAGGATTCTTGGAGTAGCATGAACGGATGATAGAACTGATGGGGGAGAAGAACTACCCCAATAAGCGTTTTCATTTTGGAACAGAGGATCCTGTTGGGCTAACTGCAAGGCCTAGTATTGTTGAGGGGATCACAATTGAGATGGGCCAAATCTCTGCAGAATGTTATGCTACAGAGAATGTTACACTTGCAGAGGTGGTTACTGTGTTGAATAGACAGTATGACAAAGAACCAGAGGAATCTCTCGACCTGTATGAGGCTACCCTAAGTAGAGATTGTTGGAAAAATGATGGTCAATAGGAACAATAACCCACTCGAAAAAGAGCATAACAAGTGGGAAAACGATGGTCAACAGGATTAGTAACCCACTCGAAAAAGAGCATAACAAGTGGTGAATACTGTGAAGAACAAGGAAGCAGAAGCAATTTGGTCAAAGCAATCTGTTATATGCTATAGTGTGGCGTGAAAAATTGGCTGGAAAAGTAACAGTTTTGGCAGAAAATTACAATTTCTGGGCAGTTGCGTGAGAAGATGGTGGATTACAGGTATTTGAAAAATCTTGTTTCATTGTCAAACAAGAATATAACTTCTCTAACCTGTTCACTAACCTGCCTTCTTCTGGGCTCCATATACCAAGTTGGGGGCAGCCACCCGGCCAGGTTGGGGTGGTTCCGCGGGCTAGGAGAAGAAAGAAACGACGGGTTGGCTGGCTGGTACTGTTCTTGTTCGAATTGCTGGCTGGATGGGGTGGACGGGATACAATACCTTTCCATATTGAAATTCCATAGCACTTACATCAACACATTGAAGTCCGGCAAAGTAAGAAGAATAAAGGTTTTCATTGAAGTGACGGAATAATTAAAACTTGCCAAGAAGAAGGGATTGATGTAAATTAATCTAAAGAATCATTAAACACGAATGTCATGAATGAAAATTGTGACTAGTCAAACAATTCCAATCCATATACAACAAGGCAAGATTAAATTCCCCCTTTGAAATATAAACTTGGAAGGTAAATATTTCATGTTGATAAATAACTTGGATAGTAGCTGAAACTTCCATTGTTCTTCCTACCCTAAATGACTACTTGGCCATACTTCCACCAAACCTAAATTCTGATTTAAGTAGAGACAATATTTGGCTTTGGAGGATGAGTCCATTTCCAAGGGTCTTAAGTGGTGCAACTGACAGTAATGACGAGATTTAGATCCATGTGTTGGGGGTAAGTGAGTTTTTTCTCTAGAGCCTACAATGGTGAATTGAATGATTTATTTTTATTACACGTGGATTTATAAATCCACGTATTCCCTCTTAAGAGTTTCTAATGAGTAAGTTCTATGTTTCTTATGAACCATGCATTTTAAAGCTAGGAGAGTTTCTCACACCGTCGTTGCTAAATAAACTTACAATCAAACTCCATTGAACACTTGTAAGTTGCATGTATCTTTGCAACTATGGGTTAAATTATTTGAACCAAGTCTCCATTTGATCTCCTGAGAATTTTTTGTGAAAGATCATGCCTTTTGTTTTGTCATTCCCCAACATGGTATACATAGTTAAGATAAGGTAAGCATTTGGGACTAGGGATTAAAATTTGATAAATAAACCTTCCTTTTTGTCAAATATGCTCTAAATAGATTTAAATAATTCCTACTGTTTGATCAACACTAGCGTGTTTAAAATAATATTTTAAGGTAACAATCACAAAAATGATGATCATTGAAATTAACTGAAAATCTCATTTTCAAACTATATTTTTATTCTTGAAAATGAGAAACATCTAGTGATAACGTAATGTAGCATGTCTTGTGATAGAAAATGTCTCCAAGACATATTTGTGTTTGACAAAAAAATTGATTCTATAATAAGTTTTTTATAATATACAAGGAAAAAAATTCCCTTAACAACCATGGACAAGCAATGATGACATCCAAATCCATGAATTTTTTGAATTTCCCAAATAGTGAAACAAAAAAATACAACATAATATAGAAGATATTTCAAGTAATCTATTCCGTGGGATATTTGGTCATGTCAAAAGATTTGCAATCTATTCCTTGAGATATTTGGTCATGTCAAAAGATTTGCAATCCATTCCTTGAGATATTTGGTCATGTCAAAATATTTGCAGCATAGTAAAACAATTCCTCCTTGAAAAGCATCACATGACAATGATGTCAAAAGATTTGCAATCCATTCCTTGAGATATTTGGTCATGTCAAAATATTTGCAGCATAGTAAAACAATTCCTCTTTGAAAAGCATCACATGACAATGAAATTAAAGTAATAAGATGATTTCATAACCTTATGAATCTCATGACGACAACAACACAAATAGGTTCATCAAACAAACACATTTCTCAATAAGAAGGCATCAAAATGCACATACATAACTAAACTTGAAATCCCTTTATTCATTTAGAATGCATTTGATATGCAATATGAAATTCCAACCTCAAATAATAAAAATTTAAGAGTTTTCCATATGAAATTGAGAAAACATAGAACAAGCATCAAGGCTAGGGACATACTTCCACCAAATCTAAGTTAAGAAGAGATAATAATGGGATAAGGATGATGAGTCCATTTCCAAGGGTGTTAAGTGGTGCAACTATCACCATGATGCATATTTAGATCCACATGTTGGGGGTAAGTGAGGTTTTTCTCTAGAGCATGCAATGGTGAATTGCATGCTTTCTTTTTATTACATGTTTCCTCTTAAATGTTTCTAATGAGTATGTGCCATGCTTCTTATGAACCATGTATTTTAGTGCTTTGAGAGTTGCTTACACCATCATTCATAGATAAACTTGCAACATAACTGCACTGAAAACTGGTAAGTTGTATTTATCTTTGCAACTATGGGTTAAATTATTTGAACCAAGTCTCCATTTGATCTCTTGAGAACTTTTTGTGAAAGATCATGCCTTTTGTTGGTCATCCTTCCACATAGTATACATAGTTAAGGTAGAGTGAGAGCTTGGGGCTTGGGAGTAAAATTTAATAAACAAATCTTCCTTTCCACCAAATATGCTCTAAATAGGAAATTCCAAATGTTTGATTAACACTAGTGTGTTGTGCATTTCTCTTTAAAATAATATTTCAAGGTAAAAATTGAAAAAAAATGATGATCATTGAACTTTATGGAAAAACAAATTCATATTTTCAAAATGGTTTTTACACTCGAAAATGTGAAATCCCAGGTGATAATGTATTGTAGCATGTCTTGTGATTGAAAATGTCTCCAAAATATATTTGTGTTTGCCCCAAAAAATGATTCTATAAAAAGTTTTTATTATATACAAGTGAAAAAGTCCCTCAATGACCATGGACAAGTAATGATGATACGCAAAATCCAGGAAATTTTCAAATTTCCCAAATATTGAGACAAAAAAAATATAACATAGAAGATATCTCAAGTTGTCTATTGTCAATTGGGTTTAGCTCGGGTAGTTGGGATGAATGTTGTTATCCTCCCCATCCATGTTCAATTCTCGCAAGTGACACGTTGAGCTCTTAATGAGTATATTATTGTAATGGATTCGAGCCCTGTTGTTGATTGACCTTGTGCCCTGAAGATTATAGGGTTTACCCTAGGTACCATCCTCAAAATGAAGGGAAGTACTCGGGGGTTATCCCTGGGTAGTGTACCCTGGAAAAGAAATCTCAAATTGTTTATTCCTCGTGATATATGGTCAAGTCAAAATATTGATAGCACAACAAAAGAAATCCTCCTAGAAAATTATCATATGACAGTGAAATTAAAGCTATAAGACAATTTCAAAAAGTTATGAATGTTTTGATGGAAAAAAAAACAAAAATAGGAAGTTCAGGGAACAAACACATTTCGCAACAAAGAGGGCATCAAAATACACATACATAACTAAACTTGAAAATCCATTTTTTCATTTAGAAACACATTTTGACATGGAATATGAAATTCCAACNTGCAAGCCAATCCTTCCACCTTTAATCAATCAGTAAAATGAGGCCTACAGATATGAAGTGAATGTGTGATACAAAGAATGTAATAGCATCCCTATTGAATAGGCATCATAGGCTCACAAACACAGCGTAAACTCTGCTACAACATAGTTGGCATTCTACTTGACTGAACATTATATCATGCACCTCCAGGCTGAGGCTGAATTTAGATGTATATGATAGTCTGACTTTTTTTAATATATTCCTGAGAAAACAGAAAAGGAGAAAACAATAGTAGGAGCTACCAATGGAAAGGTGGGATGGGGGTGATTGCATCCAAACCCGAGTTTGATTTGCACCTCAGGTTGGTAAGTTAGAAAAATGAATGCTTAAATAATGTACAACAATAGCAACTCTCAATGGAAAGGTGGAGTGGAGCTGATTCCATCTAAACTGTAGTCTGATATTCACCTCAGGTTGTTTGTTGAAAATGAATATATACAATGTAATTGGAACTACTCTACACCCTAGGGTTGGGCTAAGCCATTCTTTTTTTATTTTTTTTAAGATCTAGAGGAATAAGTAATTGGTCGGGATGACCTGGGCGAGGTTTAGGTTCAAATTCAGCTGGCTGCCGCTATAACCCATAGGCTAGTGTTAACAGCCTGCAAGTCAGCGCCTAGCAAGATACTTATGACTTAGCAAGGGCCGAGACACCTCAAGGCACCCAAAGGGCCTCTGTCCTCTGGGACATCTACCCTTCCAAGCCAAAGTCTCATCAAAAATTTGAGCCCGGATGGTGACAGTGTAAGACCTACCTCCCAACCATTCTAACCATTCTTAAAAAGGGAAGCTTGGCTAAGTGGAGGAGCATTAGCTAGACATGTCATTACAAATTAGCTAGATAAGTGGAATACAAGGACATATCTATCTAAATATGCAACTCACTCATTTCCAGACATCCCAATTACATTTTCATATCTAAGAAGATAATAAGAAGAAAACTAAATATAATATGTTGTGTATATGTTTTCTTTATTGCCATGACACTAGCTGCAAACCATGAAAGATTTTGTTGTTCTAGTTTTTGAATCTAGATAAATTAAGGAGATTTAAAATTGTCTCTTCAAGTTTTTATATTTCAATGCTTAATAAATGAGAGATTAAGATGAACTTATGCTAATTAATATAAAGAAGATTGGATCTCAATATTTAAGTCTCCTTAAAGTTGCCAGCCAGTTTTTATATCTCAATGCTTATTTATTACTTAATAAATAAAAGGTTAAGATGACCTTATGCTAATTAATTAATAGACATAAGAGAGAGTAACCAAGAAAATACAATAACAGTGAGCTTCTCTGGAGGAGCCATTAACAAAACCCTTCCAGAGTCATCGACCACAAAACCTGCAGGAGGGCTGGGCAATGGAAGATGATGAACATGACTAATATTATCTTCTGTGTACTCTGCTTGCATGGACCTCCTCCTCCCCTTTTGCGTTTGCACTTGCTTTTTCGTGGGTGTTGGACGCTCACGAGGATTTAATGTCAATTCCCTCTTAGTCTTAACCCTATTCTTATTATGATTACTCTGCTTGGCAGAAGCAAAACATCACCCATGAATTTGGCGTGTTCCCTGTTTTAAGAGCTTTAGTCCTAGTCAACATTGATACTGATCCTGAATGGATAAGAATGAACTTGAATGGATATGAATGAACTTGAATATGAATGAAGAATAGAGGGAAGGGGGAATATTAAACTAGTACAAACCCGGGTATAATTCCAACCAGTACTGAACCCAGCTATAAACAAGCTTTAGATTGCATATGTTTGAGTTCCAATATCTAATATGATAACCATTTCGGTAAACTCAAGAAATGCACCAGAGGTTGGCAACTTCATTGTAGAAACCTGTTGGAGGTCACTGGAAAAAAACATGGTTGCAAAAAGCATAAGGAAAACCGAAAAGCCCCTCGAGGAAGTCGAACTACATTTTTTTCAGAACCCGAAACTGATATAATTAAAACCCACAAAAATTCCATAGCATTGCAACAAATGGGGGAAATTCAAATGGGAAAATCCCAGAACTGTAAGAAAACCAAAAATCCCCTTCATTTTATCATTAGATAGATAAATTTGAAATGAGCAATTCAGGAAACCGAACTTCTTTATCTTCAGAACCCAAAATTGATAGAATTAAAACCTACAAAAAGGCCATATCATTGCAACAGTTTGGGAAAATTCAAATGGCAAAATCCCAGAACTCGGTGCATAATTCGATAAAATCAAACCCAACGAACTGCTAGATAATAGACCAAATTCAAATGGGTGATCATGATACAGACATATTTACAGACACTTAATAAAATGCAAAAAAAGTTGAAGGGGGTGAAATCCCAACCTAAATGTAGCGATGAATTGTCGAATGTATGGGTGAGAAAACCCCAGTTGTGATGCATTTGGCGAAATTGTAGATGAGCTAAGGAGATTGGACTCCCGGGCGTGAAGAAGCGACACAGGAAGCGCCCAGGAGATCATTCAAAACCATTTCGGGATATGAAATTTGGAGGTACGCTAAGTGTCTCGCCCCCAAAATGGCGAGGGATATGAACCAGAATCCATAGTATCTGTGTCCTTAAAACAATCTGTATCTGTGGAAACAATGAGGAGGTAAGGGAAGCCTGGTTAGCAAGGTCGAATCCTGGTGTGCATTGAAGGGATGGTTATCCACCATTCATCGAGTATTCATCCAACGCAGATAGAATGTTTCCGTTGAGATTTTCACGAATAGCGGTGAAAGGAACATAAGTTAAACTTTGCTTTTGAGTTAACTGAGTGCAATTTACATCCTCCTCCTTCATTCCATGATGTGTGAGAACATTGTTGAGTTTTGTGTATTGTATGTGGAAGCATTGATTGCCTATGTGACTGTGTGCGTGAGAATATATATCCTTGTACTGTATATGTTTTTACGTCAATTGCAAAAGATGAAGATATTTGTTCGAATTATAAAAGTAATAAAACAACTAGATTCATGGATGCAGATTCATTCAACCAAGTCAATAATAGAGATCTCTGACTGTCTAGTAGATTGGCCTACGAATCTTTTTATCTAGCTTCCATCAAGGTAATTTTTATGGAGTTTCTTCTACCAATTATAGAACTAGCACATAAATACCAATTTCTTCTTCTTTCACAACAGAACAATAATCCCACTAAAGGAGAAAGAATTCCCTTATCATACACCCTAAGGACACTATATTCCTCAATGATTTGTGTTATCTGTAGGTGTAGTTCATTAAGAAACATGAGCACATGAAAGGATTCTTGGAGTAGCATGAACGGATGATAGAACTGATGGGGGAGAAGAACTACCCCAATAAGCGTTTTCATTTTGGAACAGAGGATCCTGTTGGGCTAACTGCAAGGCCTAGTATTGTTGAGGGGATCACAATTGAGATGGGCCAAATCTCTGCAGAATGTTATGCTACAGAGAATGTTACACTTGCAGAGGTGGTTACTGTGTTGAATAGACAGTATGACAAAGAACCAGAGGAATCTCTCGACCTGTATGAGGCTACCCTAAGTAGAGATTGTTGGAAAAATGATGGTCAATAGGAACAATAACCCACTCGAAAAAGAGCATAACAAGTGGGAAAACGATGGTCAACAGGATTAGTAACCCACTCGAAAAAGAGCATAACAAGTGGTGAATACTGTGAAGAACAAGGAAGCAGAAGCAATTTGGTCAAAGCAATCTGTTATATGCTATAGTGTGGCGTGAAAAATTGGCTGGAAAAGTAACAGTTTTGGCAGAAAATTACAATTTCTGGGCAGTTGCGTGAGAAGATGGTGGATTACAGGTATTTGAAAAATCTTGTTTCATTGTCAAACAAGAATATAACTTCTCTAACCTGTTCACTAACCTGCCTTCTTCTGGGCTCCATATACCAAGTTGGGGGCAGCCACCCGGCCAGGTTGGGGTGGTTCCGCGGGCTAGGAGAAGAAAGAAACGACGGGTTGGCTGGCTGGTACTGTTCTTGTTCGAATTGCTGGCTGGATGGGGTGGACGGGATACAATACCTTTCCATATTGAAATTCCATAGCACTTACATCAACACATTGAAGTCCGGCAAAGTAAGAAGAATAAAGGTTTTCATTGAAGTGACGGAATAATTAAAACTTGCCAAGAAGAAGGGATTGATGTAAATTAATCTAAAGAATCATTAAACACGAATGTCATGAATGAAAATTGTGACTAGTCAAACAATTCCAATCCATATACAACAAGGCAAGATTAAATTCCCCCTTTGAAATATAAACTTGGAAGGTAAATATTTCATGTTGATAAATAACTTGGATAGTAGCTGAAACTTCCATTGTTCTTCCTACCCTAAATGACTACTTGGCCATACTTCCACCAAACCTAAATTCTGATTTAAGTAGAGACAATATTTGGCTTTGGAGGATGAGTCCATTTCCAAGGGTCTTAAGTGGTGCAACTGACAGTAATGACGAGATTTAGATCCATGTGTTGGGGGTAAGTGAGTTTTTTCTCTAGAGCCTACAATGGTGAATTGAATGATTTATTTTTATTACACGTGGATTTATAAATCCACGTATTCCCTCTTAAGAGTTTCTAATGAGTAAGTTCTATGTTTCTTATGAACCATGCATTTTAAAGCTAGGAGAGTTTCTCACACCGTCGTTGCTAAATAAACTTACAATCAAACTCCATTGAACACTTGTAAGTTGCATGTATCTTTGCAACTATGGGTTAAATTATTTGAACCAAGTCTCCATTTGATCTCCTGAGAATTTTTTGTGAAAGATCATGCCTTTTGTTTTGTCATTCCCCAACATGGTATACATAGTTAAGATAAGGTAAGCATTTGGGACTAGGGATTAAAATTTGATAAATAAACCTTCCTTTTTGTCAAATATGCTCTAAATAGATTTAAATAATTCCTACTGTTTGATCAACACTAGCGTGTTTAAAATAATATTTTAAGGTAACAATCACAAAAATGATGATCATTGAAATTAACTGAAAATCTCATTTTCAAACTATATTTTTATTCTTGAAAATGAGAAACATCTAGTGATAACGTAATGTAGCATGTCTTGTGATAGAAAATGTCTCCAAGACATATTTGTGTTTGATAAAAAAATTGATTCTATAAGAAGTTTTTTATAATATACAATGAAAAAAAATCCCTTAACAACCATGGACAAGCAATAATGACATCCAAATCCATGAATTTTTTGAATTTCCCAAATAGTGAAACAAAAAAATACAACATAATATAGAAGATATCTCAAGTAATCTATTCCTTGGGATATTTGGTCATGTCAAAAGATTTGCAATCTATTCCTTGAGATATTTGGTCATGTCAAAAGATTTGCAATCCATTCCTTGAAATATTTGGTCATGTTAAAAGATTTGCAATCCATTCCTTGAGATATTTGGTCATGTCAAAATATTTGTAGCATAGTAAAACAATTCCTCCTTGAAAAGTAGTACATGACAATGAAATCAAAGTAATAAGATGATTTCAGAACCTTATGAATCTCATGACGACACAACAACACAAATAGGTTCATCAAACAAACACATTTCTCAATAAGAGGGCATCAAAATGCACATACATAACTAAACTTGAAATCCCTTTCTTCATTTAGAATGCATTTGATATGCAATATGAAATTCCAACCTCAAATAATAAAAATTTAAGAGTTATCCATATGAAATTGAGAAAACATAGAACAAGCATCAAGGCTAGGGACATACTTCCACCAAATCTAAACTTTGATTTAAGAAGAGATAACAATGGGATAAGAATGATGAGTCCATTTCCAAGGGTGTTAAGTGGTGCAACTATCACCATTGATGCATATTTAGATCCACATGTTGGGGGTAAGTGAGGTTTTTCTCTAGAGCATGCAATGGTGAATTGCACGCTTTCTTTTTATTACATGTTTCCTCTTAAATGTTTCTAATGAGTAAGTGCCATGCTTCTTATGAACCATGTATTTTAGTACTTTGAGAGTTGCTCGCACCATCATTCATAGATAAACTTGCAACATAACTGCACTGAAAACTGGTAAGTTGTATTTATCTTTGTAACTATGGGTTAAATTATTTGAACCAAGTCTCCATTTGATCTCTTGAGAACTTTTTGTGAAAGATCATGCCTTTTGTTGGTCATCCTCCCACATAGTATACATAGTTAAGGTAGGGTGAGAGCTTGGGGCTTGGGAGTAAAATTTAATAAACAAATCTTCCTTTCCACCAAATATGCTCTAAATAGGAAATTCCAAATGTTTGATTAACACTAGTGTGTTGTGCATTTCTCTTTAAAATAATATTTCAAGGTAAAAATTGAAAAAAAATGATGATCATTGAACTTTATGGAAAAACAAATTCATATTTTCAAAATGGTTTTTACACTCGAAAATGTGAAATCCCGGGTGATAATGTATTGCAGCATGTCTTGTGATAGAAAATGTCTCCTAAATATATTTGTGTTTGCCCAAAAAAATGATTCTATAAAAAGTTTTTATTATATACAAGTGAAAAAGTCCCTCAATGACCATGGACAAGTAATGATGATACGCAAAATACAGGAAATTTTCAAATTTCCCAAATATCGAGACAAAAAAAGATATAACATAGAAGATATCTCAAGTTGCCTATTGTCAATTGGGTTTAGCTCGGGTGGTTGGGATGAATGTTGTTATCCTCCCCATCCATGTTCAATTCTCGCAAGTGACATGTTGAACTCTTAATGAGTATATTTTTGTAATGGATTCGAGCCCTGTTGTTGATTGACCTTGTGCCCTGAAGATTATAGGGTTTACCCTAGGTACCATCCTCAAAATGAAGGAAAGTACTCGGGGGTTATCCCTGGGTAGTGTAACTTGGAAAAGAAATCTCAAATTGTTTATTCCTTGTGATATATGGTCAAGTCAAAATATTGGTAGCACAACAAAAGAAATCCTCCTAGAAAATTATCATATGACAGTGAGATTAAAGCTATAAGACAATTTCAAAAAGTTATGAATGTTTTGATGGAAAAACAACAAAAATAGAAAGTTCGGGGAACAAACACATTTCGCAACAAAGAGGGCATCAAAATACACATACATAACTAAACTTGAAAATCCATTTTTTCATTTAGAAACACATTTTGACATGGAATATGAAATTCCAACATCAAATATTAGAAACTAAGAGCTATCCATATGCAACTAAGAAAACATAAAATAAGTATCAAGGACTAGGGAACTATTACTCAAAATTATCTACAATAAATCCATCTTTGCTTACCAACTAACTACACATGCCCATGCACAAGAGAAGTATAAAAATAAACCATTATTTAGTTGGATAGACATTTTGGGATGGAAGGAGAGCCAATTTAAAATATAATCTAGAGCTTTTTCCTTCTATGTTTCACAATTTGAACTAAAGTACCAATAATTTAGATAGATAAATAATAAGCATGCTAGTTGCATCAAAACATTGAAGTCCAACAAAGTAAGAAGAATAAAGGTTTTCACTTTGAGTGATGTAACAATTAAGACTTTCACAAGAAGAGATTGATGTAAATTAACCTGAAAAATCATTAAACACAAATGCAATGAATAAGAATTGTGACTAATCAAACAATTGCAATTCATGTACAACAATAAGATAAGATTAAATCCCCC
>JZKD02S2264496.1:0-10420 GCA_000966675.3 Picea glauca
CTTTATCTTCTTACTATGACCCTATATTCTTTTCTTCTTTATATGTAACCAAAGTTTGTCTCCTACTTTGAATGAATTCTTGGTTCTGTGTTAGTTTGGTCTTGTATTTTTCCTGCAACTTCTTCAGTGTCTCATGTACTTTAAAATGGATTCTCCTAATATTTTTGACACTTTTTTCTTCTCTCAATGCATCTCCTATGAGGTCCTCCCTCACTCATTCTTGATGTATATATAAAACATCCAATTTTGAAGGTGGAAAATATCAAAAGTTAACTTATTGGTAGAAGTGTGGACTACTTTATTATAAGAGTGTTGTATGTAGATCATATTTTCATCTCGGGCATTCATATGCTTTTGATTGGAACCCCTCAAAATTTTCAACAAATTCTCATTACCTATTTCTATATTCCCATCTTTTTGTCGATGGAAGGTTGTATATCTCTTTAACTTAAAGTTTCCATCTTCTCCCACAATGTCGTAAAACATGTACTTAAAAATGTGCTCTCCTTGTCTAAGATGATTATGCTTGGTATTCCAAAGTGAACATAGAATTGTTCAAAGAATATGTTTGTTTCTTTTTTTCAATTGATTGTCTTTTTACAACGCATGAGAATGCAGATCTTGTTGAACCTGTCAATTACGACAAATGCAAAGTCATATCCCTTCTTGGTTATTCGTAAACCGTCCATAAAATCCATGTAAATACTTTCCCAGGATCGAGTGGTTACAACTAATGGATGGTATAGACGTTTCTTCCTATTATTGGTCTTTTTGATACCATAAAGTATACATCCTCTAATATACCATGGTACATCTTCTTGCACTCTGGGCCAACACACATACCTTGGTAGGTTCTAAATTGTCTTCCCAACACCAAAATGTCTTGCAATGTTGGATGTGTGAGCCTCTCTGATAAGTTCTATATGTTCACCTTTATGGAAATATATATTCTTGATATTGTAGAGTAACCCATTCTAGAAATGATATTCATCCTTTCCATCACCTTATTCTATATGAATTTGTCACTATAGTTTTTAAACACCTCCTTGAAGTCCTCATATTTTGTATATGCATCATGGGTAGAAGGTTGTTGGTTCATTTCACGCTTGTTCATCTAGAATTGACCAACAAATCCCAAAGAATCAATATATCAATATTTATCCAAGGTCGAACAAGGTCTCACCTAAGACACAATCAAGATCACATAGACCATTTGGTCTTGTGATAGGGATAAAGGACTAAATACAGATGGATCCATGTAGGATAAAATTCATACACTCCATTAACAACAAATTACTATCATTAAAATGTAAAACAATACACACACATATTCAAATAGCACATGAGTGGCATACTATAGATCATAACTATTTCCATTTTATTACTCCTTCTATTCCATTGAACACATGCATACATTAAGAAAACTATATTCAATAGTAATAGAGTCTCATGTCTTATTATATAATACCCTATAATTACACCGTATTTCACCATGCACATCCCTTTAGACCTCAGATGCATCATAGACTCAAACCCCATTCAAAATAATTACAACAATACTCTACTACAAAGGCTAAAAGCGAGCTCTGGACAATAAATAACTAACAAAAATGACTTAATGCATCCCATGATTGACTAACTCTACTTTTGATGTCATTTCTCCATTTTATATATTTCTCTACTGAGGAGCTTTGTCTCTTTCAACTATGCTCCACTTGCTCTACTAAAAAACTCCCTCACACACTTTTGGCACCTACCTGCAGTCCACATAGCCTTCTAGAATCAGGGAAATATGAACTGCCCTGTCAACTCATATTTTTATAGTTCCATATTCCCTTCTGTTGTTCGGAGTATTTATTCGATAAAATTTCCTGACAATTCTTTTCTTGATTTCAGTGTGTGTCTTCTTGATTTTGGATGCAACTAACAAAAATCAGGCTGGCATGGAATATAAAAAATTGTTTTGTCACACACATCTTTTCATTTTCCATGCATTCAATTAGAATCATGAAAAACTGGGATGGGCGCCCACAACTTGATTTGTTCACATGAGAGAGATTAACCCAAACCTTTGGGTGCCAATAGGCCCCTACCACTATTACTTGGCTCGTCTTAGAGCCAATTGCATTATGTGGTGACTTCCTCAATGGATGGGACAATATATTTGAGTTCTTGCACAAACTCCTTGAACTAACATCAGGCTCATTGAGGTAGCCTTGGATATATTGGGTAAGATGGACAGTTGCATCAAGGTTGACCATTGTGACCCGAGGAGTTGTCAGGTTTGTCGTGTTTATCTTCTCAATGATGGGGATGACAATGGACTATGCATCTTAGAGCTATGTAATAAATATCAAGGACTTATCAACCACATTTGTGATGAGCTATGATATGCTCTACTACTCATCCCAAGATGTAATTATCTCTTGTGTCTTTGCTGCAATTGATAACATTCGAATAAAACACTATTTAGGAGTCAAGGAGGCTAGGTCATGAATTTGTTGGGCGGCCTCAGGCTCAGCTTTGTGTACTTTATTGTCAACTGTGAACACCTCAGGCGGATTCTGGATATGATTCCATAGATAAAAGTTGCAATCCACCATTCTTGAAAATTCCTTAGCCCTGTTCCAATAGTCCTAGACAGTTTCTTGAGTCAACTGAATATTTTGTTGGAATGGAGTCGGTTTTGGATTGGCTTGGTGGAGTGTGGGATGAAGAGCTATGATTTGGGACTCGAGAATATCCAAGAGATCCTTTATGGTAGAGAGCTTAAAATCAGGGGGAATATCCTGCCCCTGCATTCAAGTGGTAGGAATTTCCACATACATGTTGTCCAAAGCTCCAAGAATATCAATGAATTTTGTACTTAGCTCAGTGTACTGGGCCCAGGAGAATGCACATGCCACAATGTCTATTTCATACCTACTCTGTGATGCAGGAGAATCTCTCCAACTGATCAATGTGTCAGGAACCAGCGCAACAATGTACTAGGAGGGAGCCGATCCTAAAGAGAGAAGCACTAACTTTCTCAATTTTGAGTTCAAATCCCAAAATTAACAAAATTTAATGTAATTAAAGTTTGAAAAGGATCAAGGAAATCCAATCCACTGTATTTGTATAAGTTGAGTCTAAAGTCACCTTTAATAAGATGTAGTTGTGCATATATCGAGCATCGACTCATATATGATATTTAATTACCCATTTAATGTAATAAAATTAGTGGTAGGTTTCTTTAATTACGAAAATAAATCACTAGAATAATCTGGAGGGAAGGCTTGAGAATCCCCTCATGTATAAATCAATGTAATATATGCCCAGTTTACAGTTAGTAAAAATCATTGAGGAGAATAGAAGAGGAGAGGAGAGGAGAGAGAGAGCTGAGACTTAGTTAAAGTCCAGTCTTGTACACACTATAAATAACATTTGGTATTAATACAAAGAACATATTTCCCTCTATATGAATTTATGTGTATTTTTATATGTGTTTTTTTAATGCACTTGAATGGTTACTGTGTATGTTTATAAATTTTGGTAGTGCTTGCATGTTCCCTTAGAAGGAATAGATAGAATACCCTATCTCTGTAGTTTCATGATTGTTTCTGGGCTCTCACGACTGTGCAAAGAGTGCACCTTAGAGTTGTTAGAAAACTCTAAAAGGAAAGTGCAAGGAATGCGTAAGAACTCATTTAGGAGTTTTGTGACTGTGAGGAACGTACCAGGTGGGCACACCAGAATCACTCTCAAGCTCAGAAGGAATAGTGCAAGGATTGCATATCAGATTTATTGAACACTCTTAGAGTCGACGCAAGGAGTGAGGAGGTGAGCCTTTGAGGTTCAAGACTCAAAAAGAATTGAGTGCAAGGAGTGCATGAATGCAACACACTGTTGATGTGTTGGTAAAGTGCTCGAGGAAGATCAAAGGTTCTCAGGAGGGAAGAAGAAAGCATTTGGTTGAAAAAAGGGTCGACACCCCTTTGAGTTTCAAAGTAATTACTAGCACAAGAGGAATAGTGAAAGTGTGCACAAAGCCTACGCAAGGTGTGCAGAGGTTGAACCATCTATAGGTTCGAAAGCTCAAGAAAGATAATATGAATTTATGCAGAGATGAGTGCAAGGAGTGCACAGAGACAAGAATTTGTCAATGTGTTAGTCAATCTTGAAAGGGTAATCACAAGAAGTGTGCTAGACTCCAAATTATTTCAAGTGTTGAAGCTCAGGAGAGGCAGCCTAGGAAGAGACCAAGCAATCGATACTGCAGAGGAAGAAGCAAAGGTCGAGCCTTCAAAAAATATTTGGAAACCCTTCATTTGGAAGGAAGGTGTGAGAACAACAGAGGAAGAGAGACACCAACTGTCAGATGGGCTGTAGAGAAATTTGGTCCACTGGATTTAGTCCTAGGTAGGATGAGGGATGTGCACGAAGGGAGAACTGATCCAAGTCATTGGATCTGAGTGTGAGGACTAACAACCATTGGATCCAACTAAGTAGCATGGCCATTAGCTCCTGAAGTCCTTCGGACTTCGCATATTCATAGGTTTCTGTGTGTTGGGCTCAAAGAAGGAAGGTTTCCCGAAGTCCTAGGAACCAGAGAAAATTCATACAATCCAATTGAAGGGACATGTTTCCACATATCAAACATTGTTCTGAAATTCGAAAATTCATAACAATTTAATTTTACCTACAAGAGTCTGTGTGACTCCTGAAATTTTGAAGCCCCAAACAAATCCTAATCCTCGATGCAGGGATCCACACATCAACATATCTCGGAGTTCAGATATCTAGTAATCCAGAGGAAATGGAGGTGTAAGTTTGTTTGGGTCGACAAATCCCGAAGTCCCGAAGGATGGCGTAGATCTCGACCATCTATCGAGAGGGACACGTGGATCGCAGATCCAGTAGTTCGTCAGTTCGTAATTTCGACACTCCAGAAGGAAGTGTGGTTCAAGTTGTGAATATCTCCACATCCTAGAGCATGAAGTAGATCACCGATTCAGCCTTCGAGTGATTTGTGTTGTTGTTGGGACATGACTCCCGAAGCCCGTAGTCCTCAAATCTCTTTGAGTCGTAGATATTGGCGTGGAGTATGAACCACCAATTCCCATAGCAGTTCTAGAATTCATGAGTTCATGTGTTCGGAGGAGTTGAGGTGTTGTATTGTTAAAACTCCCAGATCCTGAAGATACAGAGCACCGAAGTAGCACCTGTTAGCTAGGAACCTAGTTTTAAGATTGTGGTCATATGCGATTTCCACTGAAACAAAGGGCTAGAGCCCGAATATGATCCTTAAAGGTGAAAGGGGCCAAAATAAGTATACTACATGGTTCATATTTGTAAGGACCTATAGTAGAGGAGGGGTTTTAGAGGGCTTTTGTGCATTAAACATGGATCTAACAGGGATGTGATATCTAATTTATCTTTGAAGATGAACAATCCTAGACTAGGAGGTTGTGCGAGCCACAAGAGGTGGTGGGGGTTTGTGTCATATGGTATCAGAGAGGATTTGTGTTTGTAGACATCAGGAAAGGGATAAGAATATATATTATTGAGGCTCTGTTTGTGAAGAAATTTTTTCATGTGTGCAACAAACAACACACTTTCCAAGAGGGAAGGGTAAAGAGGAGATGGACAAAGAGCTCAAGGAGTCCCAAGAAAGGTTCGACGGGTTGATGTAAAAATGGGAGCAAGGAAGCTGGAGGTATCAGTGGCCTGTGAAGAAGAAATTGAAGTGTCTTATCTTGCAGCTGATTTCCAGGAGGAAAAATAATATGTTGCGGAGGTGGTTGAGGCATGTGGAAACCCTTAGTAACATAGAGGAAGAAATAGTTCACGTTTGTGAGCCAGAAGTTAGAGAAAGCCTTGGTGATGAGGAAGAGATATAAGTTGAATATATTTCATATTTCCAGGAGGGAAATGAGAAGAGATCAATCGAGGATATCATAGACTACAAGGAAGGAAGAAAAGGAAATTCAGGTTTCCGGGTGGGAAAGGAAGAGGAGATGAGACTGTATGAGATTATCATGAACTCAGAGAAGAGTTCATATCAACAAGAAGTGACTTTTGGAGAAGAGGAAGATCATGGGTGTGTTATGATCATTGGGGGAATCAACACATTCATGTCAAGTAGTCCAACAGAGGATGGTTTATGTGTTGCAGGTGAAGAAGAAGGACAACCAACAAACACTGTCATGAAGAACGAGAAGGAGTAGACATCAAAATGTGTCCAAGAGAAGAAGGAAGAGGATCATTTAGATAAAATTCTCACTTAATGGGAGAAGGAATTGAAGATGTTGGAGGATTGGTTAAGAAATCTAGAGACAAAGGAAGACTGCTATAAGGATGTGTTCGTGAAGAGCAGAGAAAAATTCCAGCATGAGGAGAAACCAGAAAATGCTAAACTTATGCCAGTGAAAGGAGATAACATGAGAGCAAAGGAACTGGCACAAATAAAACTGTCAGGGGAGATGGTTGAGAAAAACCTCAGTAACATCGTTTTAGAATTGGAGTCTGCAGTGGAGTGGCAAGCGAGAGAAACAAGTGATGAAGTTAGCATGGGAGATCATAATGATCTTTCCCTTGATCTGTGTGGAGAGGAGGAGATGCGGCAATAGGGAAGATTGCATGAAAGAATCCAACCCATGAACAAGATGGACAAGGAGATAGATGAAATAAGGAGGGTGATGTTGGGGTCAGCAAAGAAGATAGTCAACAACAAGTAGAGGCTGACAAGAGGAAATCCTACATCACCAGGACAACAAAAACAACAACAGGGTAGAGGAGTAGAGGGACAACTCCAAAATGAAGTTTGGGACCCAGAAGGATCTTAATAGCAGCATTAGAGTATCCATGAGCAGGAGCTCCTAATTTTTTTCATCAGAGGAGAATGATCTAGGAGAATGTGACATCTACAAAAAAAAATAAAAAAATTATTACTTTTGAATTTGAAATTTATTAGGAAAATGATTCTATTTTTGGTAAATTTAAATTTGGAATTTTTTTTTAATTTATGGAAATTATGAACTTTGAATTTGGTAAATTGTAATTAATGATTTTGACTTTTGGGAAGAGACCTGATTTGACCCAACTAACTATTTGACTATGACACTTGTATGAAAACAGAATATTTATAATTATTCTAGGAGGAAAAATGGAACAACCATGTTAAAATCAACTGACCACAACTCCATGAGTGGGGAACATGTTGGAACTACCTCAGAGATGATTGTTACAAGTGGAAAATTAGGGAATTGGCCATTGGCATCCCCTAAAAATCAGGGATTTACAAAGCTGCAAAAATTCCCAAGGGAGGGAAAAAGACCTAGGAAAAAAGATTGTTTTGATATATAGCATATGCGAGGAGGCAGGACGCTACCTAGTATGTTGGGGAAAGAACTACTGATTACTTGTTGTTATGAAAACTGATTGTTGAGTGTGAGGCAAGGAGAAGACTACTGATAGAGGAAAACATTGTTGAAGAGGATATTCCAATTTTTCCCTCATGGACTCATGGTCAGGCTAGGGGGTGAATCGGGAAAGTGATTTGGCTGCCTTGTTCTACGATTGGGAGGAACGTGGTTGTTCCCTTTGTCTTCCCTACAAACTACTTCAAATATGTTAATCTTCTCCTTCTCTATTTGGATTATTATATATCTGATGTAATGGATGTGTTAATTCTGAATTTAATTATTTTCCATTTCTTTTTAAATGATTAAATCGTTGATATGGTGCATCTATTACTTTTGAATTGATATGACAACTGGGGAGATCTATCTGAGTGAACAAAGAATAAATATTGACATAATTCCCTTCAAATCCAATTTAGAATGACTCTTACGGTTGGACTTAATTCTGAACAAATGCTAGATCTTACCTTTTAATGGTTATGAGGGAATTAAATAATTATGTATGGTTAATTTATGGGAGCAATCACCTATGTAAAGAAACTAGAGTACTACTATATGAGAGTAACAGTAGGATAAATTATAGTGCATCGAAATTTCCTTTTCAGAGCTTCCTTTGTGTAAATGCTTTTGGAAAACTAAGTTTAGATACAAAGCCTTGATATTATCAACAGGTAAAATATTAAGATCATTTTTTACTTATTCGAGACCTCCTTTTCCACATAGGCTATAATTAAAACTAGTACAAAAACTAGTATTCCACGAGATAATTATATCCTTAATTAAAACAAAAATACAAGCCTAATTACTATTGGCAATCTGCCTAGACATCATAGGAGAAAAATTGAGATTGAATGTCTACAACAAAATGTATAAATATTTGATTTGTTCCTATATTATGTCCATGATAGACTATTCTGACAGACATGTAAATGCAATCATATAAAACAAATGCTAGAGTGGAGTCCACTAGATTTATTCTGAAATAGAGAAACTAGAATTTTAATGCATTCGTAGATACAATGCGAGCTGAGTTTTCTTTTTCCTAGCCTTAGTGATACATTCTTTTTATTTTCAATATAAATTGAATACAGTAAAATAGGGGAGTACCCATGACTCTATGACCATAGTGAAATTATGGTAATTATATTAGTGTCGGAACAGAAAGTTTGAGCCCATGTAAGTCGAAATATCTTGACTGTAATAATTTTTGTAACAGTATGTGGTACTCGAAAACCTAGAGACAAAANTGTTAAAACTCCCAGATCCTGAAGATACAGAGCACCGAAGTAGCACCTGTTAGCTAGGAACCTAGTTTTAAGATTGTGGTCATATGCGATTTCCACTGAAACAAAGGGCTAGAGCATGAATATGATCCTTAAAGGTGAAAGGGGCCAAAAGAAGTAGACTGCATGGTTCATATATGCAATGACCTATAGTAGAGGAGGGGTTTTAGAGGGCTTGTGTGCATTAAACATGGATCTAACAGGGATGTGAGATCTAATTTATCTCCTAAGACGAACGATCCTAGACTAGGAGGTTGTGCGAGCCCCAAGAGGTGGTGGGGGTTTGTGTCAAGGGGGTTTGTGTCATATGGTATCATAGAGGATTTTTGTTTGTAGACATCAGGAAAGGGATAAGAATATAGATTATTGAGGCTCTTTTTGTGAAGAAATTTTTTCATTTGTGCAACAAACAACACACTTTCCAGGAGGGCAGGGTAAAGAGGCGATGGACAAAGAGCTCAAGGAGACCCAAGAAAGGTTCGACGGATTGATGTAAAAAAGGGAGAAAGGAAGCTGGAGGTATCAGTGGCCTGTGAAGAAGAAATTGAAGTGGCCTATCTTGCAGCTGATTTCCAGGAGGAAAAAGAAGATGTTGCATAGGTGGTTGAGGCATGTGGAAACCCTTACTAACATAGAGGAAGAAATAGTTCATGTCTGTGAGCCATAAATTAGAGAAAGACTTGGTGACGAGAAAGATATATCAGTTGAATATATTTCATATTTCCAGGAGGGAAATGAGAAGAGATCAATCGAGGATCTCATAGACTACAAGGAAGGAAGAAAAGGAAATTCAGGTTTCCAGGTGGGAAAGGAAGAGGAGATGAGACTGTATGAGAGTCTCATGAACTCAGAGAAGAGTTCATATCAACAAGGAGTGATGTCTGGAGAAGAGGAAGATCAAGGGTGTGTTATGATCATTGGGGTAATCAACACATTCATGTCAAGAAGTCCAATAGAGGATGGTTTATGTGTTGCAGGTGAAGAAGAAGGACAACCAACAAACACTGTCATGAAGAACGAGAAGGAGCGGACATCAAAATGTGTCCAAGAGAAGAAGGAACAAGATCATTCAGATAAAATTCTCACTTAATGGGAGAAGTAATTGAAGATGTTGGAGGATTGGTTAAGAAATCTAGAGACAAAGGAAGATTGCTATAAGGATGTGTTCATGAAGAACGAAGAAAAATTCCAGCATGAGGAGAAACTAGAAAATGCTAAACTTATGCCAGTGAAAGGAGATAACATGAGAGCAAAGGAATTGGCACAAATAAAAATGTTAGGGGAGATGGTTGAGAAAAACCTTAGTAACATCGTTGTAGAATTGGAGTCTATAGTGGAGTGGCAAGAGAGAGCTACAAGTGATGAAGTTAGCATGGGAGATCATAATGATCTTTCCCTTGATCTGTGCGGAGAGGAGGAGATGCAGCAATAGGGAAGACTGCATGAAAGAATCCAACCCATGAACAAGCTGGACAAGGAGATAGATGAAATAAGGAGGGTGATGTTGGGGTCAGCAAAGAAGATAGTCGACAACAAGTGGAGGCTAACAAGAGGAGATCCTACATCACCAGGACAACAAAAACAACAATAGGGTAGAGGAGTAGAGGGACAACTCCAAAATGAAGTTTGGGACCCAGAAGGATCTCAATAGCAGCATCAGAGTAGCCATGAGCAGAAGCTCCTAATTTTTTTCATTAGAGGAGAATGATCTAGGAGAATGTGACATCTGTAAAAAAA
>JZKD02S2264496.1:10432-23319 GCA_000966675.3 Picea glauca
TGAGTTTGAAATTTATTAGGAAAATGATTCTATTTTTGGTAAATTCAAATTTGGAATTTTTTTTCCATTTATGGCCATTCTGAACTTTGAATTTGGTAAATTGTAATTAATGATTTTGACTTTTGGGAAGAGACCTGATTTGACCCAACTAACTATTTGACTATGACACTTGTATGAAAACAAAATATTTATAATTATTGTAGGAGGACAAATGGAACAACCATGTTAAAATCAACTAACCACAACTCCATAAGTGGGGAACATGTTGGAAATACCTCAGGGATGATTGTTACAAGTGGAAAATTAGGGAATTGGCCATTGGAATCCCCTAAAAATCAGGGATTTAGAAAGCTGCAAAAATTCCCAAGGGAGGGAAAAAGACCTAGGCAAAAAGATTGTTTTGATATATAGCATATGTGAGGAGGCAGGACACTACCTAGTATGTTGGGGAAAGAACTATTGATTACTTGTTTTTATGAACACTGATTGTTGAGTGTGAGGCAAAGAGAAGACTACTGATAGAGGAAGACATTGCTGAAGAGGATATTCCAATTTTTCCCTCATGGACTCATGGTCAGGCTAGGGGGTGAATTGGGCAAGTGATTTGGCTGCCTTGTTCTACGGTTGGGAGGAACGTGGTTGTTCCCTTTGTCTTCCCTACAAACTAGTTCAAATATGTTAATCTTCTCCTTCTCTATTTGGATTATTATATATTTGATGTAATGGATGTGTTAATTCTGAATTTAATTATTTACCATTTCTTTTTAAATGATTAAATCACTGATATGGTGCATCTATTACTTTTGAATTGATATGACAACTGGGGAGATCTGTCTGAGTGAACAAAGAATAAATATTGACATAATTCCCTTCAAATCCAATTCAGAATGACTCTTACGGTTGGACTTAATTCTGAACAAATGCTAGATCTTAGCTTTTAATGGTTATGAGGGAATTGAATAATTATGTATGGTTAATTTATGGGAGCAATAACCTATGTAAAGAAACTCGAGTACTACTATATGAGAGTAACAGTAGGATAAATTATAGTGCATCGAAATTTCCTTTTCAGAACTACCTTTGTGTAAACGCTTTTGGAAAACTAAGTTTAGATACGGGGCCTTGATATTATCAATAGGTAAAATCTTAAAATCATTTTTTACTTATTTGAGACCTCCTTTTCCACATAGGCTATAATTAAAACTAGTACAAAAACTAGTATTCCACGAGATAATTATATCCTTAATTAAAACAAAAATACAAGCCTAATTACTATTGGCAATCTGCCTAGACATCATAGGAGAAAAATTGAGATTGAATGTCTACAACAAAATGTATAAATATTTGATTTGTTCCTATATTATGTCCATGATAGACTATTCTGACAGACATGTAAATGCAATCATATAAAACAAATGCTAGAGTGGAGTCCACTAGATTTATTCTGAAATAGAGAAACTAGAATTTTAATGCATTCGTAGATACAATGCGAGCTGAGTTTTCTTTTTCCTAGCCTTAGTGATACATTCTTTTTATTTTCAATATAAATTGAATACAGTAAAATAGGGGAGTACCCATGACTCTATGACCATAGTGAAATTATGGTAATTATATTAGTGTCGGAACAGAAAGTTTGAGCCCATGTAAGTCGAAATATCTTGACTGTAATAATTTTTGTAACAGTATGTGGTACTCGAAAACCTAGAGACAAAACATGTTGTGAGTTACTGTGTCATTCCGAGTACATACAACAAGGACTATAGTTCAATATCAAAGAAAATTATTACTTAGTTTTTCAAAACTAAAAAATGGAACATGGATCCCTTATAACACTGAAGGCGAAAACAGGACTAATTGGAATGGAAAAACTGGATGAATCCATGACCTCCATTTCCTAGAACCTGTAGAGCTAAAGTTGAGAAGTGATGGGCTCGGAACCTGAATACCTTTTTCGCCAAGAACAAGGGTGGATATCTAGAACTTGTGCAGACTGAAGCTCTGCAAAAACATACCCTGAAATTATTAATAACATGTAAATGAAAGAACGTTAACGAAACTTTAATAGAATGGACAAATGTTGAACCAATAGTTTAATTTTCCCAGAGAGACACTCATCTTTTGATGCGCAATATCAGATCCTTGTCTTGTCTCTTTCTATCTGATAGATGGTCGAGCTGAGGAAAGAGGGTGCAGTAAACCCCTGATGGGTACCTCGCATCAACAAGGCCCATGATTAGTGACTTATACCAATACTTTAAACGAAATGAAGAAAAATAAGAAACAAATACAATACAGTAACCAATGAATTTAAACAAAGGAGACGACAATGTTAGTTTTTCCTTAATACATAAACATTATAAGTCGAGTTGTGCCAAAGACTTGTTCTAAACCTGTCCAGAATCAAATTCACAAAAAGTAACAAGGAATCAAACAGTTAATGTAAAGAATGTCATAACCAGACCCTGAGGAATCTCCGTGTAGCTTACAGGTTTACCAATACAAAGAAAATATTGATCAACTTTCATCCAACGAAAGAAATTTACTTTTCAAATTTACCCAGAGCTATCAACTCAAGGGTCACCCACTGTAAGGAATATTTCTATAGACTATACGAGAAAACCTAAGATGGATTCCTCTGTTATACCCAAACAAGAATACTTGATCCTTTAAAGAGAACTTTCTGGCAAAAAAACCAGTTAAAAGTCTTCGTAAGAGCACCGACGGAGAAACACACCCATCACGAAGGGAAAAATGAGAAGCAACATAGAGGGTTACACATAGGTCGAAAAATAAATCTAACGAAACTTCCTAAGCATTCAACACTAGACCACGACATATAGCCATAGAGTAAGAGTGAGAAGGAATAATGATTTTAGGACCCAGTGGAAACCTAAGTGCCCTTTTTCCCGGAGATTTAACTGGCATTTCTCCAAAAATAGAACGAGTATTCAGAGTGTTGTGAATTTCATGAAGGGCAAGACAGGGATGAACAAATAGTCCAAATGGCTTCAGTACAGGAACTAATCTCGAAGCATAGTAAGATTTAGCAATAAGGGGAGAATGTACTTAAACTCGGAAAGGAACTACAAAATTAAATGACCATCACTGTAATAAACCGTCGAAGACTCTACTCTGTTGTTTAATAGTATGTTGAAACTTACTAGGTAGATGGACATGGTCGACTGGTTCGCTGAGTAATGGCCTCCAGAACAATAGTTTTCCCACTCCGAAGGATTAACACACAGATCCAATGTCTAAATAGAGATACACGAGAAAGGATTGATAACTAGAAGCATCCGTGAGATTTTTTCACAGGAAATACAAAGAGCCAAAATCAAAATGGAATGGTAGTCTTTGGATAACCATCGGCTAGTCTCTTTGTTGTTTAATGAGTGTCTGTACCTAAGCTTCATAGTTAGGGAAAGTTGGTGAATTTTTCAGTGGCGCACTTTAAAAACGCGACAGTGTCAAAGGAAATGCATTCAGAATGCCTTAATTGTCTTGGACAGAACCCATTAATCCATTACGATCATACCCAAGATAATCCGCCTCATATCCAAGGAATAATCATGATGGAAGACAGGCTGAAATTTCTCATTTTAATCCTTACCTTCAGTTTTGGTTAGGGTTCCCTTGCGATCATCAAATTGGTTAAATAAAAGAAACCTTATGTCAGAGTTGGTCCGGATAGGAACGACTGCTAGGCATAACTTTTTAACAAGTATAACTAAACTTTAGAAACCTCTGTACATATCATAATGCTCGCATGGGAGAACTGTCACACTAATCGAAATCCATTTATTTAGTATCTATCTCTATTTCCGAGGAAATCGTTTTAACACCTCAGTATTTAAAGCTGAGCATTCATGGATACCCCATGGTATGCCTTCCTTGTGCGATCAGGAGCATAAGTTATGGTGAAATACCTATGAAAATAAATAGTTTGGTGAGGTTAGAAGTTTTGACTATATTATGGTAGCATATACATATACATATATAAATATAAATAGTTTTGTGGAGGCCGGTAGTATAGTTTATATGAAGGATAAATATGAACTACTATACAACTGCAAATAGATCCTTGTTGTGAATTCAA
This sequence comes from Picea glauca, assembly GCA_000966675.3. Lineage (NCBI taxonomy): Eukaryota > Viridiplantae > Streptophyta > Pinopsida > Pinales > Pinaceae > Picea > Picea glauca. Next base: position 14,529 of record JZKD02S2264496.1, read on the forward strand.
ATACATCCACCCCCCTTGTGGTTATGTTTAGGTAAAGTCCTTTAATTCACCTTACTAAGTAGCAAGAAGGTTCGATATGGGTCTTAACGAAGTAATGAAGTTTAAGGTCCTTAAGAGGAAAGAAGGGGATTTTTTTTTTTTATGAAAATTTTATGGAAACATTACATAGAATCTCTCCAACTCATCAGCACATATGAAACTAGCATAGCAACTCACTAGGAGGGAGCGGATCACAAAGATAGAAGCGTCAGTTTTCTCAATTTTGAGTTGAAATCTCAAAATTAATAAAATTTAATGTAATTAAAGTTTGAAAAGGCTCAAGGAAATATTAACCATTGTATTTTTATAGGTTGAGTGTAAAGTAGCCTTTAATAAATTTTAGTTGTATAGATATCAATTATGGACTCATATCTGGGATGTAATTACCCATTTAATGTAATAAACTTAGTGGTAGTTTTCTTTAATTGCTAAATGAAAAGCACTAGAATAATCTGGAGGGAAGGATCAAGAAGACCCTCATGTATAAATAAATGTAATATATGCCCTGTTCACAGTTAGTAAAAATCATTGAGGAGAATAGAAGAGGAGAGGAGATAGAGAGTTGAGACTCGGTTGTAGTCCAATTTTGTAGACATTGTAAACAACATTCAATATTAATACAAAGAACATATTTCCCTGTATATGAGTTTTTGTATTTTTTTATATTTGTTTTCTAAATTCACTTGAATGGTTGTTGTGTATTTTTATAAATGTTGGTAGTGCATGCATGTTCTCTTTGTAGGAATAGATATAATCCCTTATCACTGTAGTTTCCTGAGTGTTTCTGGGATCTCATGACTCTGCAAAGAGTGCAGCTAAGAGTTGTTAGAAAACTCTAAAAGGCCAATGAAAGGAGTGCATAAGAACTTGTTTAAGAGTTTTGTGAGGAGCGTTCCAGGTGGGCACACCAGAATCACTCTCAATATCAGAAGGAATAGTGCAAGGAGTGCACATCATATTTACTAAACACTCTCAAAGAATGTGAGATTTTAAGGTTCAATACTCAAACAAAATTGAGTGCAAGGAGTGCACGAATACAACACACTGTTGAAGTGTTGGTAAATATATGGAGGAAGAGAGATGGGTGAAAGGAGGGCACAAGAAATCATTTGGTGGAACAAAGTGTTGGAAGGTTTACAGTTGGGAGTAAGCTTTTCATTGATGTCAAGAATAGTGATGGCAAAGATCAATGATGGCAAAGATCAGTGATGGAAAAGATCAGCGATGGCAAGATCAGAGTAAGCAGAACAAAGTAAGCTCGAGAGGAGAAGCAACATTTTTTATCGTTGGATCCGACTCCACTTCAGAGTTTCGCAACTCGCGACATGGAAAGGCCAGAAATATAACTATCAAAATTGCAATATGAGAAATCACGATTTAATCACAGTCGTCAGATCAAAGTTTTGTTCTGGACCGTTGATCCAGCTTCATCTCGGAGTTTCGTGACTCGCGACATGGAGAAGCAAGAAACATATCTATCAAAATCGCGATATGTGAAATCGCAATTTAATCACAGCCGTCAGATCAAAGTTCTGTTCTGGACCATTGATCCAGCTTCATCTTGGAGTTTTGCAACTCGCGACATGGAGAGGCAAGAAACATAACTATAAAAATCACAATATGCGAAATCACGATTTAATCGCAGCCATCAAATCAAATTTTTGTTCTGGACCATTGATCCAGTTTCATCTCGGAGTTTCGCAACTTGCGACTTGGAGAGGCAAGAAACATAACCACCAAACTCGCGAGATGAGAAATCGCAATTTAATCATAGCCATTAGATCAAGGTGTGATTTGAACCATTGATTCGGCTCCATCTCGGAGCTTCGCCTATCGCGACTTGGAGAGGCAAGAAACATAACCACTGAAATCGCGAGATGCGAAATCACGATATGATCTAAGCCACTGAATTAAGATCAGATCTGGATCGTTGAATCATAGGACAAGTCACTGACTTTGATTCAATGGAGCCTGGTGTGGATACTCGCGAGATGCGAGATTGCGATAAGATCCGGACCGTCGGATCTATGGATATTTCAACCGTCGATCAGACTCAATGAAATTTATAAACTTGTGAAATATAAAGCACCTTTTTTGGCCAAACTATGGTCACCATTGGTGGTCATGAGAAGGGAAGGAGTCAGTTTAGATAAGCTCCATTTTGGGGTTTCATGGATCGCAACTTGGAGAGTCGATATGCCTCATCTCCAGACTCACAAAATGCGAATTCGCGAAAAGCACTTTTTTCATAAGTGCTTGGTCATGGCCACGGTCATATAGAGGAAGGAGCTAGTGCAGAAAAGCTCTGTTTCAGAGTTTCGGAACTCATGACATGGAGACTCAAGATGTCTCATCGCATAATCTTCGAATTGCGGAAGTGCAAAACTGGTAAATAACACAAGAACCCATTAGAGTTAATCCAATTATGCAGGTGATTCTGAGTATAATAGGAGAGCTATTGTTGCACGTCATAGTGTAACTGCCAGAAACCACTGATGGTTTCTGCCAGAGGACTCGAAGACACTTCGGGGTGATTGACAAAGGAGATGAAGAGTCTTTGGGAATCTTCAAGAGGGATGAATATGCTCGTGGAAGTGATTGATAGCTGTATGAGAATTGAAGCTTCTAACTGGAACAGAGAAGGTGAGCTCGATTGTCACAGAGAAGACGAAGAGTCTCAACTGGGAGAGAGGCTGAGGAATCTCATCATAACATACAGTGATGTTGAACGAGTGGAAAAACGGCCAGAAAAACTGAAGAGTCACAATGATGATCAGATAGAGAACTCGAGTTGTGGAGGATATTGGTGCAGTGTGAGTATGCAGAGGTATTGCATGCATTACATGCACAAGGTGCACACAAGCTATATATACACAGTACAGAGAAGAGATGTGGTTGTTGTTGTTACTGGGATGGCAGTGGATGTTGTTGAAGGTGATTCATGCATGAAGAAGGAACAAAGTGCAATAGCTGAAAAGAACAGAAGAAGAACTATGCAGCGAATGGACATGGTGCACAGAGAATAAAAGCAAAAGAACAGAATGGGCAGCGGATGCATTCTAGAAGACAGCGAGGAAGTCTGAGTAGCAAAATCTTGAAGAACAATGATGAGACTAGTAAGATGTTATTGAACACTATATCACTGTTATAGGTTTCAGTATTTCATATTCATAAACCAGGGAGGTTGGGAGGTGCTAGGGAGGACTGGTGTCCTCTGAGGTTCAAGTGGGGGCTTGAACACATGGAGTTGGTGTTTCCTTCTAGTTGGTGCTAGAGAAACCAGGGAGTTGGTTCTTCCTTCTAGTTGGTGCTAGAGAAACGAGGGAATTGGTGCTTCCTTCTAGTGGGTTATAGAGAAAAACAGAGAGTTGGTGCTCTCAGCAAGTTGCATCTTGCAAAACAGATGTTGTATCCTCATAATGAGTTGGTGCTCAAATGTATGATAATGTAAAGAATGTAAATAATACTTATCATATAAAGAAGAAGAGGTTTTTACCCTGTATGGGTTTCCTTGGGAAATATCTATCTCTGTGTTTCTCATATATGTGACTGATGTTGAATGTGCCATTGTTCATTTCCTTGCATTATTGTGATCATCATTGAGATCCTATTAAATATTTTAAAAGAAGCATAATTGTTTAAGCACGATGACAATTGATTCACCCCCCCTCTTAGTTGTTCAACAGTTGGTATTAGAGCCAAACCCTTTTATCTAAGGGTAGATCCTAGAGCTTAAACATGTCAAGCCATGAAGTAAATTCAACCAATAAGTCCACTCTGTTCAATGGAACAATCTTTGCCTTCTGTAAAGTTAGAATGAGAACCTACATAATGTCGTTAGGTGCAGATGTTTTGGATGTGGTAGATATTGGTTATGCAAAGCCAGTTGTGCTAGCTAATAAGGATGACAAGCTAGAATTTATCTTCAATGCTAAGGCTATGAATTCTATCTTGAGCGGGCTTGCAGAAGCAGAATTCGTAAAAGTTATGCACCTAGGAACTGCCAAAGAAATGTGGGACAAACTCATTAGCAGCTATGAGGGTAATGAGAAAGTAAAGGATGCAAAGCTTCAAACCTATAGAATAAAGTTTGAACAGTTAAGATGAAGGAAGATGAAATTATTGGAAAATACTTTCTAAGAGTAGAAGAAATGGTAAATGCAATGAAGGCACTTGGTGAAACAATTGATGAACCTTCTCTAGTTCAGAAAATCTTGAGATCTCTCCCAGATAGGTTCAACCCGAAGGTCTCTGCTATAGAAGAACTTGATGATCTAAAAACCTTGGGGTTTGATCAACTGCTAGGAACATTGACCGCATATGAAATGAGAATAGTTAAATATAAACCTACCTCCATAGAAGCATCATTTAAAGTAGACAAGAATGAGGATTCTGAGCCCGATGAAATTGAAGTAAAATTTGTGAAGAGACTGAAGAAGGGATCAGACAAATACAAAGGTAAATTGTCTTTCAAATGTTTCAACTATGGTAGGATAGGTCATTTTGCAAATAAATCTCCCCACAAAGGAAAGGATCAGACATGTGATGATGAGGAGAATTACAAACACATAAATTTCTTTAAAGAGAAAAACTTTAAGAATAAAATTCTATGCATAAACAATGACGATGATCCTTCAGATGATGAAGAAAATGACTCCTCTATTGAATATAAACTAAATGACTTCATACTTATGGCCAAAGAGGATTATGATAATAAAATCATAGGAAGTGATGAAGAAGAAGTTGTGGTTGACATGGAAGGAGAACTGATCAGTGCACTAGAAGAGATTGACATACTACGAATCAAGAACAGAAAGCAAAGACAATTGTTGATACAGTTCGAGAAAGACAATAAAGAACCTGATGAAGACCTTGTCCTACTAAAAGTAGAATTGGAAGAGGCAAAGAAAATCAAAGAGATTCTGAAACAACAACTATCAGAAAAGAAGGCAAGATGTGAAGCATTAGAACAAGAAGTAGTGAAAACAAGGAAAGAAATGGAGAAGTTTCAAGCCTTGTATAATTAGAATCTATCAAGTATCAAAGCCTCAGAAGGATTGGCCAAAATTCTGAATCAGCAAAGGAATCCAAAGCTGAAAACTGGCTTCGGGTATGAAGAGGGATCAAGTAGTGGTAAGCCAGGAAATGAAGAACTCATCAAGTTCATTAAAAGTACAACTAATGACAATAACAATCCTGCAGAAACAAAGGAAGACAATCAACCACCCAGGCTGAGTAAGGAAAAAGATGCCAGATATGAATCTGTAGAAAAAATAAGTAATGTGCTCACTGTTGAACGACGTCATTAGTCTGGAAGAAATCGATTTGCTCAAAGAAGACAACCATTTTCCAAGTACAAAGAATTCTTCTATGGCTATTGTTTCTACTATTCTAACTTTGGTCACAAAGATGTAAATTGTTCCTTAAGACTTAGACATGAGAAATTAAGATTTCAAAGGAATAAATACTTGCCACAACAAAGAATGATGCAGCCAAGTAACAAACCTTCATTGATTGCCAACTGCCAAATTAAGTCCAAGGACATGCAACTAAAGAGGTAAAGAAATAATCAACAGTCAATGAGTAGATAACGGTGCACCAATATGTTTGACCTGTTGAACAATGAGATTGAATGATACATCTGTCATAACTATGGACACAAATCTATTGACTATCATTTAAGGGAATATGAACCAGATTCAAAATCTCCTACTGGAAATGTCAAGTTTTGGAAGAAGAAGGAAAGTGACAAGTGTGGATCAGTGTTGTCTGCTCAAAGAAAAATGAACCCTTGGTATATAGATAGTGGATGCTCCAAACACATGATGGGAGACAAAGGCAAGTTTCTATCTCTAAGCGAAAGCAAATCAGGAAACGTAACCTTTGGAAATGATGCTCCAGGGAAAATAAAGGGCAAAGGGATGGTGAGCTTAAGTAATGGAAAAGGAAAAGCCCAAGATGTTCTATGTCAAATGTGTGACAAAGGATGCAAATGATGTTCTAAGTAATGGAAAAGGAAAAGCCCAAGATGAAACATAATCTGCTCATTGTAAGTCAAATGTGTGACAGAGGATGCAAAGTCTTGTTCACATCCAAGGACTGCAAGATAAAGTTTGTAAACTCAGGACAAGTGGTGGCCAAAGGCATAAGGACAAAAAATAATGTATATGTGCTGAAAGAAAATAGAGAAGAATGTCATCTAATAAAACATGATGAAAGTTGGTTATGGCATAGGAGACTTGGACACATAAACTTTGACCACTTAATCAAACTCAAAAACCTCGAGGGAGTAAAAGATCTTCTGAGAATATCAAATCCCCAAGATTCAATGTGTAAACCCTGTCAAGTAGGGAAGCAAAACAAGACACAGTTTAAGTCCAAGAGCTTTACTTCAACAAAAAAACCACTCCAACTAATTCATATGGATTTATGTGGACCATCAAGACAGGAAGGCACGTGGAAAGAAAACTACTTCATACTGATTATCGATGATTACTCCAGACTTACTTGGGTTTCGTTTCTCAAAGAAAAAGATGAAGCATTCGAGAAGTTTAAAATATTTTAGGCTTTAACAGAGACTCAAATAGGCAAGAGGTTAAAGGAAGTAAGATCAGATTGGTGAGGATATTTTATGTCAAGAGACTTCAAGGAATTCTGCGATGAACATGGGATCAAGAGAGAATACACAATCCCAAGAACTCCACAACAAAATGGAGTTGTTGAGAGGAAAAATAGAACAGTGCAGGAAATGGCCAGGTCAATGATGAATGAGAAGAACAATGGTCAAACCTATTGGGTAGAAGCAATACACACAATAGTCCATGTGCTTAACAAATCCCACCTCAGACCACAAAGTGACAAGACACCTTATGAATTATGGTTTGGAAGAGTTGCCTCAATCAAACACTTCAGAGACTTTGGGAGTAAATGCTACATAAAGAATAATGATGAGAAGCTCAGCAAATATGATGACAAGGCTGATGAAGGTATATTCTTAGGGTATGCTACAAACAGTAAAGGATATAGATGCTATAATAAGAGGCTGCATAAAATGGTTGACTGTATTGATGTAAACATTGATGAAGGAATCCCAACAGGAGAGGTATACAGTAATGAGTCTTCTACAGAAGACACAGCTAAAGCTAAAGATGAACAGGTACAAGAATATGAAAACGAATACTTTGAATCAGATGAAGACTCAGACACTCAGACAGACTCAAATCAAAAATCAACTACAAATTCCTCTTCCAGAATCATTCAAAAGAATCATTCTGCAAGTCAGATAATTGGAGAAAAAGACAAAGGTGTACAAACCAGGAGAAAGCTAATCAAAACCACCAAACAATCTCATATAGCTCTCATATCCATCCTGGAACCAAAGAATTTCAATGAAGCTAGCAAATATGATCACTGGGTTAAAGCAATGAATGATGAACTTGATCAGATTGAGAAAAACAATATGTGGGAGATGGTTCAAAGACCTGAAGGTAAAAACATCATTGGCTCCAAATGGATCTTTAAGAATAAATTGAATGAGCAAGGACAAGTTATCAGGAACAAAGCAAGGTTAGTCTGTAAAGGCTATGCTCAGATAGAAGGACTAGATTTTGGTGAAACATTTGCGCCCGTAGCGAGATTAGAAGCTATCAGAATGTTTCTTGACTATGCTTGTCATAAAAGGTTTAAATTCTACCAAATGGATGTCAAGTCAGCATTTCTAAATGGAGATTTAAGTGAAGAAGTCTATATGGAACAACCAGAGGGTTTCAAAATGTCTGACAACCCTAACTTAGTATGCAAGTTGAAGAAAGATCTATATGGTTTAAAACAGGCCCCTCGAGCCTGGTATCACAGACTGGATACGTATCTCAAAGAAAAAGGGTTCAAGAGAGGAACAACTGACAACAATCTATATATTAAAACAAAAGATAATAATTTGCTCATCGTACTGGTCAATGTAGATGACATCATCTTTGGATGTAATAAGGACTCATTGGTACAATGGTTTTCTTCTGCCATGGAGTCTGAATTTGAAATGTCTATGATAGGAGAACTGTCATTTTTTCTTGGTCTGCAAATTACTCAGAGGTGCGAAGGGATGTTCATTTCTCAAGAAAAATATCTAAGAGTAATGTTGAAAAGGTTTCAAATATAAGATTCTAAACCTGTGGGTACACCTATGGTAACTGAATGTAAATTAAGAAAGGATGATGATTCACTTGATGTTGATCAAATATCATATAAATCAATGATAGGAAGCCTGTTGTACATCACAGCATCTCGCCCAGACGTAATGCATGTTGTAGGAATAATAGGAAGATATCAGGCTGCACCTAAATAGCGTCATTTGCAAGCTGTCAAAAGGATATTCAGGTATTTGAAAGAAACAATGACTTATGGTCTGTGGTATCCCAGAAATCAAAATCTTCAGCTGACTGCTTATTCATATGTAGATTGGGAAAACTGTGTTGATAAGAAAAAAAGCACCAGTGGAGGAGCATTCTTCCTAGGTGACTCCTTAGTAGTCTGGCTTAGTAAAAAGCAAGGTTCCATTTCTTTATCAACCACAGAGGCATAGTACATTGCTGTTGCTACCTGTTGCACTTAGGTATTATGAATGATTCATACACTTGCAGATTTGGAGGTAAAATACACTGCACCTATCCCAATTCATTGTGATAACACTAGTGCCATTAGTGTGTCTAAAAATCTTGTATTCCACTCCAAGACCAAGCATATTCCCATAAAATAT
>JZKD02S2264496.1:35349-51971 GCA_000966675.3 Picea glauca
TGTTCCAGCATTCTTGTGCGTGTTGACATCCTTGACTGCTCCATAACCGATTGCCATCAATGACAACCTTAACCATCTGCGTCAGTCTTCTGTTATAGCCATATCTCCAACATAGGGTGCCAATGGAATACAAACTGTGTTTGAATCTATTGGAATGGGTGTTGACGGGTTGAATCAAAGGATCTTAGTAGGGTTACTGGACCAATTCCTCAAAACTGAAGACTATGGTAGAATGTATGATATTGATGCTAGGTAGTTGAGTTGCCGATGGAGATGCTCGATGTTATGAATATATTCTGAATGTATTTTTTGTTCCAGCAACAATTTCCTTCGAAGAACATTTATTAGTGTTGTGAATTTTAGTTCCATCTCGATGAAGCCTTGTCATGCTGGGGGGTTAGAATTGTAGACGTTAGGTTCATTCCTTTGTCGTTTTGTACTCATGAGGTTGGATGCACGTGTTTGCTTCTACACAGGGTGTGGGTCCTGAAGGTGTTTGAATGAACTAGCATATTTGGATGCCCATGGGGAGAATCGTGCATTGCTCATGTATACGCACATCCTCATAATTCTTACAATCTTGATTGTTCTTCTTGCATGTTTCTAGAATGCTTATTTCTTTAGCTAGTAATGGTTGTAGATGTGCATGCCATTCAGTGATGAATTATTGGATGTCCTCTTCAATAACAAAAAATTACAGTAATGTTATCACAAGCCCCTAAGGATGTCATCACTAAGATAGATAAACATGTTATGAAAAGTGCATTCAAATAAAAGGTATCGCTGATACCTGTCCATAATGGGGTGCATGATGCACACTTGTGAAACAGTTTCCTGAATGAGTTGTTGGCACCAATTTTGAAAAAAATCATCATTGGAATCTCGGTTGTCAGGATCCCTTCTCTCATAAAATCAAATAAATCCAGGAGATTCGAAAGCATTCCTACTCCCAATGAATTGCTCGAAACCTAGAGGGTGTCTAAACAACACCATGGAAAGAAGTGGAATCTAGCTATATTGAAACTATTTCCTAGAGGTTCCCTAGAAAGGACACATCACTTCTTTGATGTCTGAGATGACTAGAGCTTTATACATTTGATGATGACAATAACACCTCTGTACATGCACACTTATTAATCACCGAAGGCTTCTCACATGCGTTTGTGTATCCTGATAGAGGGATATCTTTGGTTACTTGACCTCAATGATCCACGATGGGCTACATCACCTCTTCACACATTTCCAACCTCTTAGCTTCATCCACTGAGATATCTTGTTTGTCCCTTCTAGCTTCAATGGCCACCATTGATTTTCCCTGATATCTTTATTCTTGTGGGAATTTCATGTTTGTTCAATGGGGTTAAGGGGGATTGAACCAGTAATATTTCATTCTTCTATCACATATTCTTTAGAAGAAACCATTCTTTGTGTGTTGGGATTATTGTTGTGCTCTAGGGAAAAGAGAGGAACCAAAGGGACATATTTCCTCCTAAGCGGCTCACGTGGGGCCTTGAGGGACCGGTTCCACTTCTCCTTTCCTTGCATGACTATCCACCATCATTCATAAGAACACATCTAGAAAACAATATCAAAATATGGTATGAATCTTTCCCACATAGATGATTCCACTACTACCCACTCTCTGTCAATGTTGGTGGTAGCATCAAACAAATAATTACACATTGGCATATGTCTAGCATGTGGAATTCATCAAAGAATCTTATAGTCTTGAGTTTAATTTAGTTAAAAGGAATTAATTAAAGTAAAATTGAATTTTTTAGTGAATTGAGTTATTTAATGAACATTCATAGCATGCAACATGTAATCTAAATCTTAAGTGAGTGTTAGAACTAATATCAACCATATATAACTTTTGATGTAGGAGCATCGTCAGAAAGCACACACGGTAGGAAAGCTCAGCACTCAGGAATCATTTTGGAACTTCAAACGTTGGGGGTTACTACGGATATTTTTAGGAGATGACAAAGAACATGGGAAGATCAAATGCTTGGAGGGGGAATGATCATGAAATGTCATAGAATTTCACTCCGAGTCTTGAATGTAACTGAACTTATGTAAAAGTTAGAGGTTTTTTTTGTTTTCTGAGTAGACGAGTAGTCAGGGGAACGTTAAGGACCCTCTAAGATAAATAGAGGTTTTTTACGCCCAAATGAGGTTGTTGCGGGTTAGTAGGAATTTTTTGAGTTTTGAATTACTTTTTTGATATTAGCTATAGCCATTTACTTTTGAATGGATATGACAGAGGAAAATTGACTCAGATCCATAACACTGTTACTGTTTGTAATTCTCTATTATTGTGTTTTCATAAATGGATGAAATTTTTTATGAATGGATGAAACTGTGAATATTAGTATAAGTTTCAATTGTTTCTCTTATGTTGAGTGAGTGCAAGGTGTGCACATAAAATGAAAGGAGTGTGTGATGGGATATGTTTCGATTCCGAAGCTCAGAAGAGATAGAACGAAAATTTCTCTTTGCAAGGATTGCAAAGCGACTGCTGCAAGGTGTGCAAAGTCACTCGCAAGAACAAAGTCTTCTGTAAGAATATGCTTCAAGGAATGCATAGATTTAGGATTCAGATAAGTGTTGAAGGGACTCTATGAGAGTCAAAACTGCGAAACGCGAAATCCTGACTTGATTACAGTCATTGATCCAAGGAAAGATCTAGTCCATTGATCTAGCACCATCGTGATATCGAATATTGGGAGAATGGAGGTAAGGAGACTCCCAGAGATGCAAAACGTGAAATCCCGACTTGATCACAGTCATTGATCCAAGAAAAGATCTGGGTCGTTGATATAGCACTATCATGATTTTGAATATCGAGAGAATGGAGGTAAGGAGACTCCCAAAGTCGTGAAATGCAAAATCATGAGTTGATCTGAGCCGTTAGATCATGGGGAGTCATGAACCGTCGATCTGACACTCACAAATATCGATAAATTGGGGATTGAGAAAATAGAGGTGAACCAACATCTAAAGTCATGAAACACGAAATTGAAACTTGATCGTACTCATCGATCGAGGGAAGGTTGTGGATCGTAGATCTAATCATATCCAGAGTTCCTGATACGCAAAATCCTGACACGCTTGAGAGTCGAGCCCTAGGTCATCACCGAAGGTCACATTGAGGGAAGATAAGGGAGGGACTAGTACACGCTAGGCTCCTATCGGGGTTTCGAAGGTTAGGCAAATCAGGGTGATTCACATGCAAAGACCCAATGTGCGAAACTGTGAAACACCTTTTGGGTTAGGGTTAGGGTTACAACCAATGGTCCTGTGAGAGAATCTTGCGCCTGATGCTTGTTTTCACGATGGAGTTTCATGAAAATGACCTCTGGACATTTATTGAATATTCTAGCAGGGAATCGAATAGGTTATCTAGAGCGAAGATTGAGAATATCCAGAGACCGGGAGCAGACCCTACTGAGGTGGGGCACTACATCAAGTGGTATCATAGGTGAAATTTCATCTATATATTTCAGGCGAAGGAGATAAAGGAGACGAAATAACTCGAAGCTACACTCTGTGTGTGAGATATAGTTGACACAATACCACCAAGGAGACAAGTGGAACAAACTTTAGCCAATCGGGTGGTAGAAAGAGAGATGCGAGAACTTCACACAAGATTAGAGGCTACAGAGGCAGCACAAAGAAGAGAACTTGATACTGGAGATATTGACATTGCAGAGAGCGAAGATGTATAAGTCGAAGAAGTTGTAGAAGAGAATGTTGTCAAAGAATGCTTGCTAAGAGCAGTTGTCATATTGGGAGCTTGAGCCAAGATAGAGGTCCAAATGTACGAAGTAAATTTGGATGATGAAGAACTGTTGGATTGGGTAAGAGCCATGGAAAAATATTTCGACTATGAAGACGTAGATGAGGAGAAAAGGTTGTGACATGTTGTCCCCGGACTAAAAGGAAATGCATCATTGTGGTGGGATGAACTACAGGCTGAGAGGAGGAGCAAAGGAAAATAAAAGATAAATAATTGGGACAGAATGGTAGCCAAGATGAAGGAAAAATGCATGCCCAAATATTATCAGATTAATCTGTTCAGGAAGCTACAGAACCTGAGACAAAAGGGTATGACAGTTAAAGAATACACAAAGGAGTTCTACAAGATGAACATCAGAACTGGACAAAGAGAGAAGGATGAATAAAAAAAATCCAGGTATATAAACGACCAGAGGTATGAAATCCAATATGAGATCAACATGATTTCACTAAGGATAGTGGAGGATTCTTATCAATTTGCACTGAAGGTGGAGGAGAATTTGGCAAGAAAACAAAACCAGCGAGGAAGAGGTAGAAGCCCAGTTCTAAACAAAGGCAAGGGAGTTTCCCAAGACAAGGCACAAAAATCCAAATATGATACTGAGAAACTTCATAGTCACTCAGAAAGAGGAGGAAGTTCATGAGGAATACAAGATGGTGAGAGAAGTTCTTCTAGAGGAAGCGAAAGAGGCAAAGGAGGAGAATTGAGATGTTACACCTATGGAAAGGTAGGACATAAGTATTGGGAATGTCCTGAGAGAAATAAATATGGAGAAGTTTAAGCTCATATTTCAGAATCATAGAGAAGAAATGTTGAAGCAAAAGGAGCATAGGATGGAACATCCCTGATGTTGAGAAAGGTTCTCTTAAAACCAGAGGCAAAAGTTGAGAAGCCAGTGCAGAGAAACAACCTATTCAGGACAACCTGCAAGACTAAAGACATAGTGTTCAAGGTTATAATTGGCAGTGGGAGCACTGACAACTTAGTCTCCAAAAATATGTTGGAGAAATTGGAGCTGGAGACAACTCCACATCCGAAGCCATACAAAGTCTCATGGTTGCAGAAAGGACACCAAGTAACAATTACTAAATAATGCTTGGTTGAATTTAAGATAGAAGAATATAGAGATGAAATATTATGTGTAATTGACATGGATGTATGTCATATTTTGTTGGGAAGACGATGGAAGTTTGATAGGAATGTCATTCATGATGGAAGGAAGAATACATACACCTTGGAGAAAAATGGTAGGACACACATGTTGTTTCCAACAGAGGAAAAAAAAATGAAAGAGGAATCTAGCACAAGCATACTTCTTATGAGTGGGAAGGAATTCCTGAAATAAGTTAAGAAAGGAAAAGAGATGCAGTTTGTTGTGGTGAGTCCTTACAAGTACTCCAATGGATGATTTGCCTGAAGAAATTCAGGAATTGTTGGATAATTTTGTTGACATAGTGGTGGATGGGATGCCTAACTCATTTCCACCCATCAGAAGTATCATGCATCATATTGATATGATACCAGGAGTAAGTTTGCCAAACAAAGAAGCATACACGCTGCCACCTCGAGAGAATGAGGAGGTAAAGAATCAAGTCCAGGGATTGTTAGACAAAGGTTTGGTCAGAGAGAGATTGAGTCCATGCATAGTGCCAACTTTGTTGAGTCCAAAAAAATATGGAGGATGGAGAATGTGTACAGACTCAAGAGCCATTAACAAGATCACCATCATGTATAGATTTCCTTTGCCAAGAATGGACGATTTAATGGACGGTTTAAGTGGACCAAATTAATTTTCTAAGATAGATTTGAAAAGTGGATATCACTAGATAAGAATGAAAGAAAGTGATGAATGGAAAACATCCTTTAAGACAAATGAATGTTTGTATGAGTGGCTTGTTATGCCATTTGCCTTAACAAATTCTCTGAGTACTTTTATGAGGTTGATGAATGAAATACTGAAAGACTTCATTGGAAAATTTGTGGTTGTATATCTGGACGATATACTGATCTTTAGCAAGACTAAAGAGGAGCATTTGAGGCACCTGACACTAGTGATGAGAAGACTACAGTAGGAGAAGATGATGATAAATTTGAAGAAGTCCTCTATTAGGAAGAAAAAACTCATTTACTTGGGTTTTGTGATCTCTTCAAATGAACTTAAGATGGATCCAGAAATGGTGGGAGCAATCAAAGAATGGTTGTCACTGAGAAGCATGTTTGAGGTAGGAAGCTTCCATGGATTAGCAAGTTTCTATAGGAAATTCATCAGAAACTTTAGTGGAATTTTTGCACCAATGATGGATATAGTAAAGAAGAAGCACAAGTATTTTAAATGGACAGAGGAGGCTGAGAGGAGCTTCAATACATTGAAGGAGAAAATAACAGAACGACCGCTTCTGGTATTGAATTTTTTTGAAAATATAGTTCAAGTGAGATGTGATGCAAGTGGAGTTGCAATTGGAGAAGTTTTGAGCCACGATAATAGACCGATTGCCTATTTTAGTGAGAAGTTGAGTGAGACTAAGAGAAAATACTACACATATGATAAGGAATTCTATGCCATAATCCAAGCCATGAAGAAGTGGAGACACTACCTTGTCCCATGAGAATTTGTCTTGTATAGCAGTAACCAAGCTTTACAATTCATAACCAAACATGAAAAATTGAATCAGAAGCATGCAAGGTGGATTGAGTTTATGCAGAATTTCACTTTTGTCATAAAACATATTGTTGGAAATGCTAACAAAGTTGATGATGCATTGAGCAGGAGATGTTTGATTATGCAAGAATTTAGGGTTAAGACCTTGGGGTTTGAACACCTTAAGTAAATGTACAGTGATGATCCAAATTTTAAGGAGGCATACGAAGCATGCATGAATCATGTGCTGAGAGATAGGAGACAATGGGAAGAGTATATGATTCAAGAGGGATTGTTGTTCAAGGGAAATCAATTATGCATACCAAAATGTTCAATGAGGAACAACCTTTTGAAGGAGAAGCATAGTGGAGGATTTGCTGGACATTTTGACCATGATAAAACATTCGCACAGTTGAGAAGTTAATACTATTGGCTAGGTATGAGGACAAAAGTGGTGAAATTTGTGAACAGATGTAGAATCTGCCAACATGCAAAAGGAAAAAGACAGAACACTGGATTGTATCAACCATTGTTGATACCAGAGAGGCCTTGGGATGCAATAAGAATGGATTTTGTGTTGGGACTACCAAGAACTCAAAGAGGTTGTGATTCCATATTTATGGTAGTAGATATATTTTCAAATATGGCACACTTTATCCCATGACAAAATACTAGTGATGCAACACATGTTGCAAATCTATTTTGCAAGGAAGTTGTGAGACTTCATGACCTACCCAGAAGCATCATCTCAGATAGAGACACAAATTTTTTTGGTAATTTTTGGAGAACACTGTGGAAGAATTTGGGGATGGATCTATCCTTCATCTTAGCTTATCATCCTCAGATAGATGGACAAACTGAGGTGGTAAACAAAAGGTTGGGAAACTTGTCGAGGAGTCTGGTCACTAAGAATCATAACCAGTGGGATCATATTCTACCACAAGAAGAATTTTCATACAATGAATCACCAAACATAATAAATGGAAGGTGCCCATTCTAGATATTGTATGGAATGCAACCCAGGGGAGTATTCGAGTTGAGAGACTTGTGACAGAGTGAGATCAGAAGCACCAAAGTAGAATATTTTGTTGTAGAAATGCAGAAGCTCCATAGCTAGATGAGAGGAGAATTACATAACTCTATCCAAGAGTACAAGGGCAGAGTTGATAAACATCGCAGAGAACTTAAATTTGAGGTGGGAGATCAGGTTTTGGAACATCTCAGGAAAGAAAGGTTCCCTAGGGGAACGCATAACAAGTTAAAAATGAAGAAGATAGGGCCATGTAATATCTTGAGGAAGTTTGATGCAAACGCCTATGAGATTGAGATGACAGATGATGTGGGCATATTTCCCATATTCAATGTTTCAGACCTATATCCTTATTGGAAAGATGATGCAGGGGGATCAAAAGATCAAGATAAGATTCAATGGGAGAAACAAATGCCTGTAGTAGAAAAACCACAGATGGAGATGATCATTGATCAGAGAATTGGCAAGAAGACCAGGAGGAACACCTATCTTGAATATCTATTTAAGTGGAAGGGACACCCAATAGAATATGCCAGTTGTGAAAATGAAGTTGATATCTAGAAGCATGGAAAGTCGGTGAAGGAACTCATGGACAAGAGTCCATGAATTTTTGTCTAGGGCGAGTATGATGCAGGAGCATCATCAACAAGCACACGCAGAAGGAAATATCAGCGCTCGGGAATCATTTTGGAACGTCAAACGTTGGGGTTTACTGCGGATATTTTGGGGAGCTGACAAAGAATAGAGGAAGATCAAATGCTTGGAGGGGAATGATCATGAGCGATCAGAGAGTTTCACTTTGAGTCTTGAATGTAACTGAACTTAGGTAGTAGTTAGAGTTTTTTTTCATTTTCTGAGTAGACGAGTATTCAGGGGGAACCCTAAGAACCCTCTGAGATAAATAGAGGTTTTGTACACCCAAATGAGGTTGTTGCTAGTTAGTAGGAATTTTATGAATTTTGATTTATTGCTTTGATATTAGCTGTAGCCATTTACTTTTGAATGGATATGATAGAGGAAAATTGACTCAAATTCATAGAACTGTTATTATTTGTAATTATCTATTATTGTGTTTTCATAAATGAATGAACTTTGTTATGAATGGATGAAACTATGAATGTTAGTATAAGTTTCAATTGCTTCTCTTATGTTGAGTGAGTGCAAGGTGTGCACATAGAATGCAAGGAATGTGTGATGGGATAGAACAAAACTTTCCCTTTGCAAGGAGTGCAAAGAGATAGAAGCAAGGTGTGCACAGTCACCCGCAAGAATGAAGTCTTGCGTAAGAATCTGGTACAAGGAATGCACAGATTTGGGATTCATCCAAGTGGCGAAGGGACTCCATGAGAGTCAAAATCGTGAAACGTGAAATACTGACTTGATCACAGTCGTTGATCCACAGAAAGATCTAGGTCATTGATCTAATTCCATCACGATTTTGAATATCAAGATAACGAAGGTAAGGAGACTCCCAGATCCGCGAAACGTGAAATCACGACTTGATCACAGTTGTTGATCCAATAAAAGATTTGGGCTGCTGATCTAGCACCATCACAATTTTGGATATCAGGATAACGGAGGTAAGGAGACTCCCAAAGTCATGAAACATGAAATCGCGACTTGATATGAGTCGTTAGATCATAGGGAGTCGTGAACCATCGATCTAACGCTTGCAAATATCGAGAAATCGGGGATCGGGAGAACATAGGTGAACAAACTTCCAATGTCATGAAACATGAAATCATGACTTGGTCATGGTTGTTGATCGAGGGAATGTCATGGACCGTAGATATAATCATATCAAGAGTTCCTGATACGCAAAATCCCGACGCTCTTAAGAGTTGAGCCCCAGGTCATGAACATAGGTCACATTGAGGGAAGATAAGGGAGGGACTAGTACATTCTAGGCTCCCATTGAGGTTTCAGAGGTCGGGATAATCAGGGTGCTTCACATGTAAAGACTCGATGCGTAAAACCAAAAAACACCTTTTGGGTTAGGATCGTGTTCACAGCCAGTGATCGTGTGAGAGAATATTGTGCCTAGTGATTGTTCACATGGTGGAGTTTTGTGAAAAGGACCTGTTATCACTCCAAGAAACTCTTTAGGGTTGTAGGCCAAAGTTGCTTGGTAACTTATGATTATGATAAATTGTATGCTTGGATCAATGGGATAACTCAATGGATAATGAGAAGAACAACTTATCATTCATTCGAATAAGACTGTTCTTTTAGAAATCAATGATCAGACAGAGTAATTGAAATAGGGTATGAAGAACACTAGTCTAGATAACCAAGTACAACAGTGTGTAGGGTCATACAAGATAGTAAGAATTCCTTTAATTCAAGTTCACGAGCTTAATAAGAAGATAAAAATTCTTAGAAGCTGAGCTAAACTGAAATAAAGTAAAGAATAGTGAAGTACATTAATAAATCTGACATTGACAACAAAAGAAGACTGTGATTCTATTATCAAGATAAGAGTCTTAGTACAAGAGAAAAATGTATCCAGGATTGAACCCTTAGTTCATCTCATATCTTCAGCTTTATAGATTTACAATAAAAGTTCAGATTCTAGAAGAATGGATCAGATATGCTAAAGATAGAAAGTCAAAACAATTTGACAAAAAGAGAGGAAGAGATTATCAAAATGAGGTCAATTCCTCATTCTATGGTCTTCAGATCATGTAGAACCTTTGTGCTGTGTAGATAAGCCTTCCAAGGTTGTTTGATATCTCTTCAGGAAGATGAAATTTGAATTTGTAGAGTTTGGAAATAAACCCTAATTCATTGCCCCCAAAATAGGTTCCAAATCAACTTGAACACCTTCTCTAACTCCTTTGCATCAAAAGTGGATCTTATATTGGACATTATAATTCAATATCTATCTTTAGAAAGAGTTTTCAAGAGATTTGGCTGAGTAAAACTTTGATTTGAGAAAAAATACACCTTCGCTGGCTGTCTCAGGTTTCACCATCTCTTTTGTCCTGAATCCAACCCTTTAGCTGTTGAAAAGTAGATATTTCAAAAGCTAACTAGCAAAGTTCAAGGAGAAATAGTTGTTGAAAGCGCAGATTTTTTAATGAAAACTGGCTTGGGAAAAATAAAATTTTTGAGTCATGGATAGTTCGTTTTACATGCTTGAATAGTCTATTGACATATATAAATCCTAATATTTCCAATGGTACTTTCAAATATCCATTTAGATATATATAAGGTAGTCAAAAGTCCCCCGCAATATCAGGCATCATTTTTCAAAGGTTCTTTTCAGATCAATTTTTATCCTCCCTGTGGCATCTTGTGAACCAATATCTTCTGAAATAATTGGTGCTTCTTGATTCTAGTCTATTCTACATTATTCCTTGGCTTCATCTGATTCAAAATCTCTTCCTCAAACTTTGCCTCTTCCAGCTCAGAAATTTGTGATGAAAACATTGAAACCCTGAAAATTGTTGCTACCAATTTGTTGAGTGTTCAATGGAGGGGCGATCTTCACCTATGAAATCATTCTTGATATACAGGTTTAGCTGCTAAGAAATTAAATATATAGATCATTAGAAAAGAGATCATGGTTTTGGTGTTTCGACCTATAGATCGTGTCGTGGCCAACTGCTACCGGACAGATCCTTTCCTGCATTCATGGCTTGATATGCTTTTCCTAATGAAGAGGCACAAGTGGTCATGTATTTGTTCTTCATAATGGTAGCCAAAAAATTTTAAAACCTAGATACCCATTCATCTTTGAACAGTCCTGTTGATATTTTTACTGGTGAAACATATGATCGGATAAATACCACTTCTGTCTTTGTAAAGATAGACATCGAGATCAATCTTTGCACAAACTTTTGAGACCTGTAACCTGAAACATGTTTACTGGGCGCAAGACACCTTAACCTCGGAAATCATGTGGCATTGATATAATCATTTGATTCAGCTTGGCGCAAGGCACCTACAATCTCAGACATTTGTCATTATGTACTTTTGACCTCTGCGTATGACATCTGAAAATGATCAGTGATCAATAGGGCACCTACGATCTAGCACTTGGCAGCCTCTGCATTTTTTTATTATTTATTTGTGGATAAAATCCCACATAAATCGAGATACCATATATTATAGCCTTCATATGTACCAAT
Source organism: Picea glauca (assembly GCA_000966675.3). Taxonomy (NCBI): domain Eukaryota; kingdom Viridiplantae; phylum Streptophyta; class Pinopsida; order Pinales; family Pinaceae; genus Picea; species Picea glauca. The sequence goes on from JZKD02S2264496.1 coordinate 46,950, forward strand.
AATTTTATTGTTATGTCGATGAGGTGTGGACATGATATGGAGCTCTGTGTTGGGCTTGTATGTTGCATGGATTAATACATAGACTTGTGGCTTGACTACTAACTTGACTCGAGAATTGGCATATGGTTTCCCAAATTTTAGTGAAATCGATTAAAACCAGAAGCTAGATTGGACTAGGCATATGATAATATATTTTTAAGTTTACTGAGCCACTTAAAAGCACACACCTCTCTTGTTTTGATAATTTTTTACAAAACCTTAATAAAAACTAGGAACACATCCAAATCAAAATCTCGGGTAGGATTGATCATGTTTTGATTTTGCAGGTCAATATGGTAGATCCAAAATACCTTCTGGGAAATGATGAGGTGTATCAAGTTTCGATGGAAGATTCAGAGATCATGACAAATGGCCAAAAGACCAAAACTTTGACAAAATTTAATGTAAATATGCTCAAAACACTTTCAAATATTGAAGACAAATTCAAGTGATAACATCTGGCTCCAACTAGGATGGAGACCTCCCTGTGAGGTTTCCAAGAACCCAACAGACCATGTGCCTTGTCCTTTGGGCTATGGAGTCATCTTGCCTATGCAACTGATCCCTTACAGTTTGTGCCTTATCCGTTGGGCTATGGAGTCATCTAACCTGTACAACTTATCTTCGGACAACCTATAGCCTACTTTGCTTATTCAACCAATAAATGAAAACAATCTAAGTACTCATATGAAGAGCTTATTCTTCTACCTACCCCTATTGCTAACCAAATCTAAAATTTGGTCAGGTAAACGTAGATTTCCATAACAACCATTTGAGAAACTTCAAAACCGTGATGACTTTATCTCTATCACAGCTTAATAGAAAATAACTGAAACATATCAGCAGTAGTAAATAATCTTTCAAAAATTCATACTCACCCGTGGAAATTGATGAATGAATGAAATCTAGAACTTTCATAGGGTCTGAAATAAGTAATTCTATGAAATTGGCCACTGGGTCTCTAAAATCAAGATCAAAAGAATTCTGATTCATGAAAAATAACTGCCCTTCCATGATTGGCTCTATGTTTGTAGATAGATGTCTTCCTTGGAAGTCTTCTTGTTGTCCCAACTGAGAACTGAAATCCTGCTGCTTGTTGTCTTCACTAATGTCAATACTGAATGTGGATTGTTCTTCCTCTGTCAAATGAAAATACAAACTCAATTGTTGATCAAAAACTTTTTGTTCCTCACCTTCTTCTTGATATCTTCTGAAAACCACTTTTTTCTGCAAATCTGGAAACTCAAGGCTTCCCTTAGTATTTGTTGAAGATATGAAATTATCTCCTGCTAATATGTCAATCTACCCATCATTTTTCAAATTTTCAAAAGGGATAATCGAATCTTCATCACAACCATCTTTAAAAGATGCATTTAATACAATGTTAAAAGCATCACAATGGTTATCATAATGTGAATCATCAATTTCTCGATAATGAAGAGTATTCTCTATAGTAGCGTACTCTTCATGAACGTCTAAATCTTTTGTCAATAAATGAAATTCATGACAACATTCAGGATATAGAAGATCATCTAGAAAATGGTCTTTACAAAACACATGAAAAGGAACATGAAAATCTGCCAAAGAGTTTATACTGGCATAAGGCAGAGACTGGTACCAATCACGAGCAATTCCCTCTAATGAGAAACAAAAGAGCTGGATCTGAACATCCTCATGCACAACTTGCAGTCGATGCATGTAATCATGAAAGATCAACAAATGTTCAGCCGACACTTCCCACTCTTCTCCTCGAAATCTAGGAAGACTATTTTCCCATTCATCTCTACTAGGCACTGGATTAGGGAAACCAACAATTTTTGAAAAATCACAGAACGCATACCTCTTAGTAACAATCTGGTTCATGTCACACCAGTGGAATCACCAATAGATTTCTGAACAATGGAGTTGTCATTGAATCATCCTTCATGGAGTTGCCAGATAGATGATTACAACCAAATGATGTCTAGGCTTTGTATATCATCAAAGTTGGATATTTGTTGTCTCCCAAGGAAGCTAAGTTTCGATCTCCTCTCCCCGACAACAACGCCAATTTGTTATCACTCCAAGAAACTCTTTGGGGTTGTAGGCCAAAGATGCTTGGTAACTTAGTATTATGATAAATTGTATGCTTGGATGAATGGGATAACTCAATGGCTAATGAGAAGAACAACTTATCATGCATTCGAATAAGACAGTTCTTTTAGAAATCACTGATCAGACATAGTAATTGAAATAGGGCATGAAGAACACTAGTCTAGATAACCAAGTACAATAGTGTGTAGGGTCATACAAGATAGTAAGAATTCCTTTAATTCAACTTCATGAGATTAATAAGAAGATAACAATTCTTAGAAGCTGAGCTAAACTGAAATAAAGTATAGAATAATGAAGTACATGAATAAATCTGACATTGACAACAAACGAAGACTATGATTCTATTATCAAGATAAGAGTCTTAGTACAAGAGAAAAATGTATCCAGGATTGAACCCTTAGTTCATATCATATCTTCAGCTTTATAGCTTTACAATAAAAGTTCAGATTCTAGAAGAATGGATCAGATATGCTAAAGATAGAAAGTCAAAACAATTTTACAAAAAGAGAGGAAGAGATCCTCAAAATGAGGTCAATTCCTCATTCAATGGTCCTCGGATCATGTAGAACCTCTGTGTTGTGCAGATAATCCTTCCAAGGTTGTTTGATATCTCTTGAGGAAGATGAAATTTGAATTTGCCAAGTTTGGAAATAAACCCTAATTTATTGCCCCCAAAATAGGTGCCAAATCAACTTGAACACCTCCTCTAACTCCTTTGCATCAAAAGTGGATCTTAGATTGGACATTATAATTCAATATCTATCTTTAGAAAGAGTTTTCAAGATATTTGGCCGAGTAAAACTTCGATCTCGGCAAAAATACACCTTCACTGCCTATCTCAGGTTTCACCAGCTCTTTTGTCCTGAATCTGGCCCTTTAGCTGTTGAAAACCAGAGCTTTCAACAGCTAACTAGCAAAGTTAAAGCATAATAGTTGTTGAAAGTGCAAATTCTTTAATGAAAACTGCCTTGGGAAAAATAAAATTTATGAGTCGTGGAGAGTCTGTTTTACATGCTTGAATAGTCTATTGACATCTAGAAATCCTAATATTTCCAATGGTACTTTCAAATATTCATTTAGATATCGGGAAGGAAGTCAAAACTCCCCCGCAATATCAGGCATCATTTTTCAAAGGTTTTTTTTAGATCAGTTTTTATCCTCCCAGTGGCATCTTGTGAATCAATATCTTCTGAAAGAATTGGTGCTTCTTGATTCCAGTCTATGCCATGTTCTTCCTTGGCTTCAAATTATTTAGAGACTCTTTCTCAAAATGTTCCTCTTCCACCTCAAAAAGTTGTGATGAAAACATTGAAACCCTGAAAATCATTGTTACCGATTTGTTGAGTGTTCAATGGAGGGGTGATCTTCACCTGCGAAATCATTCTTGATATACAGGTTTGGCTGCTAAGAAATTAAATACATAGATCATTATAAAAGAGATAGAAATCAACACTTGTGGTTTTGGTGTGTTGACCTATAGATCATCTCGTGGCCAACTGTTACTGGATAGATCCTTTCCTGCATTCATGGCTCGATATTCTTTTCGTAATGAAGAGGCACAAGTGGTCATGCATTTGTTCTTCATACTTGTAGCTAACAAATTTTAAAACCTAGATATCGATTCATCTTTGAACAATCATGTTGATATTTTTACTGGTGAAACATATGATCGGATAAATACCACCTATGTCTCTGTAAAGATAGACATCGAGATCAATCTTTGCACAAACTTTTGGGACCTGTAACCTGAAACATGTTTACTAGGCGCAAGACACCTTAACCTTGGAAATCATGTGGCACTAATATCATCGTTTGATTCAACTTGGTGAAAGGTACCTAAAATCTCAGACATTTGGCATTATGTACTTTTAACCTCTGCGTATGACATCTAAAAATGATTAGTGATCAATAGGGCACCTGCGATCTAGCACATGGCGGCCTCTGCATTTTTTAATTATTTATTTGTGGATAAAATCCCACATAAATCAGGATGCCATATATTACATCCTTCATATATACCGATAATTTTATTGTTATGTCGATGAGGTGTGGACAGGATATGGAGCTCAGTGTTGGTCTTGTATGTTGCGTGGCTTAATACATAGAGTTGTGGCTTGACTACTAACTTGACTCGAGAATTGGCCTATGGTTTCCCAAATTTTAGTGAAATTGATTAAAACCAGAAGCTAGATTGGACTAGGCATATGATAATATAGTTTTAAGTTTATTGAGCCACTTAAAATCACACACCTCTCTTGTTTTGATATTTTTTTACAAAAAGTTAATAAAAACTAGGAACACATCGAAATCAAAATATCGGGTAGGATTGATCATGTTTTGATTTTGCGGGTCAATATGGCATATCCAAAAGACCTTCTGGGCAATGGTGAGGTATATCAAGGTTCGATGGAAGATTCAAAGATCATGAAAAATGGCCAAAAGACCAAAACTTTGACAAATCTTAATGTAAATATGCTCAAAACACTTTCAAATATTGAAGACAAATTTGAGTGCTAACGGGACCTATGGACATTTCTTGAGGACTCCAGCAGGGAATCGAAGATCTTCCCCAGCTCTAATATTGAGAAGATGAAGAGATCGGGAGTTCAACATACCCTGTTGAGGTGGGGCATTGCATCAACTTTTATGGTTATAAATAGATTGTAACTCGTGATTATAAAAGAGAGGCTAGGGTGAAGGAGGAAGTAACTTGTGTTGAGGGAGTTGACATAGTCAGGACTTGTGTGAGTTAGACTTGTGAGATACTTTGAAATGAACTCACTTTTGATAGGAATTCAAAGTGAGAGACCTTGGTGAGAGACTAAGGTTGAGGATAACAAATAAGGACTTTTTGTAGTGTGAGGAGTGTAGGAACAAAGAGGGACTTTG
>JZKD02S2264496.1:65650-105668 GCA_000966675.3 Picea glauca
AAAAGATATGCATGAATATCCATACATCTTATGAAACCAAAGGTTGAGTAGGCCAAATAAGAAGTCAATCCAAAATTAATGCATTGCAATTTCAATGAAATCCAATCACACAATCAATCTAATAATGTCCAATGAGTATTCCAATGTGTGCGAGTGTTATACCATAATGTTCAAACATCCGACATGCAGTTCAAAACCCAAAATCATGTTCTCACTAATCAAACGTTTATTACATGAAATTGATATGCCAAGAGCTATGATAAAGATCAACAATAAGGATTACAAAAGATAAATCAAGACCCCCATGCAATTCAATGAATCAATGTTTAGGCAAATCATACAATGCAAATCCAAAGGCTAAATGTTTTCAATAAAACTGAGTTATATAATCCATTGAAGTATGAAAACCGATCAAAGGATATTGCCGATCATGCAAAAATCAACAAAAGATAAGTGGAATATGCATAATGACGCAAAAGGTATTGGTAGTTTAGATAATGATCGAAATGTGTCCTTGAAAGGAGAAATCTTCATGCTTACACTCGTGAAGACTTAGTGAAGGTAGGCGTGCGAAAAGGCGCAAAGAAGAAAATTGCGACAAAAAATCAATGTTTGTGAAACATTGGTGTAGGCAGTTTATGAGACAATGAAAAATGTGAATTGGCTGCCAACACACGTGGCATGGATGACGTCAGCAGCTGACGTGACAGAGCAGTGACGTGGAAGACGTATGGTGACAGGTGGCAGGCATGGGGACCAATCGACAACTAACACATGACATGTTTTGGTTGGTTGTTGAGGTGCCATGTGGCCCAGTCACGGGCTGCCACGTGGCACCCTATGGTTGGTTAATGGTTATATGTAAAATTTGTATGGGTTTCGCCAGGGTCGAACCCGCGACCTCCTGTCCGGGCAAAGGACTAGCAGGGCCGGGCTAGCCAGCCCACCCTCATTTGGTTCTTGTTATATGAGTCACATTAAAATTATTTGAATTTGTTTAAAGTGCTAGCCGACGGGGGAAAAGGTCAGGGCTTAGCCCCAGCCCCCGCCATTACCATATAACCACAACACATAACCGGGAGTCAACCAACGGGAGCGCGGAATATGGATAGGGTTGAGCAGTCGGATCCTAGGAAGATCCCACAGGACTGGGGCTATAGCCACCGAAAGGGCGCGGGAGTTATGGGGCATAGCACGTGGGCTTCTTCCAATGCACCACAAACTAGGAGCTAGCGTGAGACAGGGGGTCAACGCTTAGCCTATGGACTAGCGCTTAGCCAAAAATAGCATTCATACAATCAATTTTAGGGGCGCGTGCACAGCATAAGGGGATTGTGCCCAAATTAAATCCAAAAAGTGGTTATTTTATATAGTTTTGGGTTTTCTATTTGATTTTTTCCTGATATTAGTTGATTTTCTCCATTTTTGGGAGATATTGGGCATTTTTGGAGCCCAAATTTTTGGAGGAAGTTGGAGATGAGGAACCAACTTCAAAGATATATAAACTAGTCCTATTTGAGGCCATTAAGTAGTAGTCATATCGGAGTTATGCTGAAGAGAAGCCAAGCCAAAGCCATTTTTATGCAGGGAAGATTTTGAGGAGCAGACGTTGTCGGGCCATTTCTGGGAGCTCCGGACGTCCGTTTTGCATGCCATTTTCTTTGCAAAGTTCTTGAGATCTGGAAGAACATGACCAGATCTATATTATAGCCATTTGGCATTGCAGTGATGTACTTTTTATATTTTAAACAGAAATAAAGAAGCCCCCCCCATAGAGACAAAGGCCCGGAGACGTAGGCAAAGTTGTGTCGAACTCTGTTATCAATCTGCGTGTTATAGTTTGTTGTCAATTATTTCATTTAATATCTGCATATGTGTATATGGATTTCATAATTACTCTTATTTCCTCATTCTTTCACTAAGATTCTCAAATGGTTAATTAACGCATGCAAAATTAAAACTCAACCATAGCCATTAAAAGATCCTACGGATCAACTCGTATCAGAGCTAGTTGACGTTTGGATTTGAGTTTTGCATGTTAACCAGGGAAAAGCTACAGTGTGGTGAAGGAGAGATTGTTGTAGAGAATCCAATAATTTGATTGAGAAAGATATCTTCTCATAGCGAGAAGACGACATCCGAAGAAGGGATTTCTCAAGATGAGAAAGAATTCTGGAAAACATTCCATGCTATGTCGGAGATGGTCAAAGTTTTGTATGAAGATTAATTGGAACGGAAGTGACCAGTTTTGGGTGGATCTTCAAAGGGAAAAAGTGAAGAGGAAGAGGACCATCCTCACATTCCCCCTTCACCTCCATCAATGCCTCCTTCTTCTCCTTCTTCTTCAAGTTCAAGTTCTAAATCTAGTGGAAAGAAAAATGTTTATAAGCATAAAAGTGAAATTCCATTGTTAAAAATTGATGTAAAATTTGAGTTGCCCATATATGATGGTGAAGTAAATGCAGAAAAACATGACAACTGGATCAGGAAGATGGAGGTATACTGCAGTGTGCAACAGATGAAGGACGAGGCCACAGAACTTAAGTTGGCATATTTGAGACTTGCAGGTACAACTCTCATCTGGTGGCAAAGCAAGCTGCAAAAAGGAACACAACATGTGGGTAATGTATTTCCATCATGGAAGAGTTTCATTTCTGCACTTAGGAAACAATTCTGTCCTTTGGGTTATAAAGAAAAAGCAATAATTGAATGGCAATCTTTAAAACTAAGAAAAGGACAAACAGTGCAAGAATATACTGATGGATTTCGAAAAATGGAATTAATGTTAGATATCCCTTTGCAAACACAAGAAACTCTTATGAAGTATATAGGAGGTTTGCCTGCGCATATCAGAAACACTGTTTTCATGTTTGGACCCACTAACCTTGATGAGGTTTCTGTTCAAGCTACGTATATTGAAGCATGGAAAGCAGGTGTGTCAGGGGGATCGTCGTCTTCAAAGAAAGAAGACAAGAGGAAAAGGCATGGAAATAATGCAAATGCAGTGACAAAGAAGGAAGGAAAGCCCTCTTGCAAGCATTGCAAGAAAGAGGGACATGATGAGGACATATGTTGGCAGTTGCATCCCGAGAAGAGGCCAAAGTGGTTCAAATAAAAGAAGGGAATGCAAACAGTGGCAACAACATCAAAACCTATAGACTTGGGATCAGATTCAGGTGATGAGTCAAAGATTTCATTGGTTGATATGACAGGTAAATTTGGTGAAGACATTGATTGTAGAAAAAAGTTGTTTCACATAAGGGTAATCATGCGACACACTAAGATAGACACATTAATCGACAGTGGATCTCAATCTAATCTAATCTCAGAAGAATTGGTTAAGAAATTTGGATTAAAAACACAAACTCATCATAAGCCTTACAGACTTAAATGGATAAGTAATCATCATCAAATGCACATAACAAAGCAGTGCACAATCAAATTTGCAATTTCATCTAAGTATGTGGATGAAGTAACATGTGATGTAGTGTCATTAAGAGAATGTGGAATGGTCTTAGGTAGTCCATACTTATATGATCGTAAGGCAATCTTCTACGGGACAAAGAATCAATATCAATTCACTAAAGCAGGTCAAGATTATGTGGTTCATGCTCATCGTGTTAAAGAAAATAAAACACTTCAAACAAAGGAACAATTAATGAAGGCAGTGAAAGAAAGAGACAAACCAATAATTGTTTCAAATGAAGTAATTGATCTTAAACAAGAATAAGACATGGTTGTTGAATGGAAAATCAATCATAAGTTGCTTCAAGATAAGCTCATGTCGTGCAGATATCTCAAGTATATCAGCTCATTTTCAGTCGTCTTTTTGATGCTGTCATTCGCAATGTTTTCTACATGGATGATAGTGGCTTCAGTAAGATGTAACAGGGTTCAAATGGCTAACAATATACTATCAGTTGTCATGATTGTGTTACCGTTGATCTTGATGAGACAAGTGCACAGGACAGAGATCAGAAACAACGGACAAGTCGGGTGGCCTATCCTAAGATTGTTGACTGGTCAATAACCTTTTGGGGACCAAAAGGTATTTTTGTGGGGAGGTGTGATCCGAAATAGGATCCAGGAGCCTGACAGGGTTTAAAAATGCTCAATAATGAAAGTGCTCAGAATGCGATGAAACTTGCACCATTGCGTTTGTCCCGTCTTCCTGATTCCGACGGTATATTTACTTCGTCAAATGGGCTCCGTATGAGAAAGATATCGCGTTCTGTCTGAAAAGGAAAACAGGCACAAAAAAAGGGGATGACTATACAATCCATACAGTCTGTACAGGCTGACGTGGTAGCTCCTGAAGGCAACACATGGCAGCTTCTAGAGACGACATGTGGCAGCCTTGGGTGATCACCCATGGCAGAACGTGGCAGGTTTATTTGGCATACAGCTGGACCTATCCAGGGGTGACACGTGTCACCACTATAAGGGTAACATGTGGCATGGAAGTGACGTGGCAGATGTACGACGACAGGTGGCAGGAACATGGACCAATCGACAACTGACATGTGACATGTTTTGGTTGTTTTTTGAGGTGCCACGTGGCCCAGTCACGGGCTGCCACGTGGCACCCTATGGTTGGTTAATGGTTATATGTAAAATTTGTATGGGTTTCGCCGGGGTCGAACCCGCGACATCCTGTCCGGGCAAAGGACTGGCAGGGCCGGGCTAGCCAACCCACCCTCGTTTGGTGCTTTTTATATGAGTGGCATTAAAATTATTTGAATTTTTTTAAAGTGCTAGCCGGCGGTGGAAATGGTTGGGGCTTAGCCCTAGCCCTCGGCATTACCATATAACCACAGCATGTAGACAGGAGTCAACGCACGGGAGCACGGAATATGGATAGGGCTTAGCCCCCAGATCCTAGGTGGATCCCACAGGATTGGGGCTACAGCCACTGAAAGGGCGCGAGAGTTATGGGGCATAGCCCGTGGGCTTATGCCAACGCACCACAAACCGGGAGCTAGCACGAGACAGGGGGCCAGCGCTTAGCCTATGGGCTAGCACTTGGCCAAAAATAGCATTCATACGACCAAGTTTAAGGGTGCGCACACAGCATAAGGGGCTTGTGCCCAAATTAAATCCAAAAAGTGGTTATTTTATAGAGTTTTGGGTTTTCTATTTGATTTTTGCCTGATATTAGTGGATTTTCTCCATTTTTGGGAGATATTGGGCATTTTTGGACCCCAAATTTTGGGAGGAGGTTGGAGATGAGAAACCAACTTCAAATATATATAAACCAGGCTTGTTTGAGGCCATGAAGCTGCAGTCAGAGAAGATTTATGCTGAAGAGAAGCCAAGCCAAAACCATTTTTATGCAGGGAAGATTTTGAGGAGAAGACATTGTCGGGCCATTTCTGGGAGCTCCGGACGTTCGTTTTGCATGTTGTTTTCTTTGCATGGTTCTTGAGATCTGGAAGAACATGACCAGATCAGTCTTGTAGTCATTTGTCACTATAGCGATGTACTTTTGAGATTTTGAACAGAAATAAAGAAGCCCCCCCCACAGAGACAAAGGCCCGGATATGTAGGTAAAGTTGTGTCGAACTCCGTTATCAATCTGTGTGTTATGGTTTGTTGTCTATTATTTCATTTCAGATCTGCATATGTGTATATGGATGTCATAATTCCTCTTATTTCCTCATTATTTCACTAAGTTTCTCAAATGGTTAATTATTGCATGCAAAATTAAAACTCAACCATAGTCATTAAAAGATCCTACAGATCAAGTGGTATCAGAGCTAGTTGAGGTTTGGATTTGAGTTTTGCATGTTAACCAGGGAAAATCTACAGCGTGGTGAAGGTGAGCTTGTTGCAGAGAATTCATTAGTTGGATTGAGAAAGAGATCTTCTCACAGTGAGAAGATGGCATCAGAAGAAGGGATTTCTTAAGATGAGAAAGAATTCCAGAAAACATTCCATGCTATGTCGGAGATGGTGAAAGTTTTGTATGAAGATTACTTGGAATGAAAGCGACCAGTTTTGGGTGGATCTTCAAAGGGAAAAAGTGAAGAGGAAGAGGACCATGCTCACATTCATCCTTCACCTCCATCAACACCTCCTTCTTCTCCTTCTTCTTCAATTTCAAGTTCTAAATCTAGTGGAAAGAAAAATGTTTATAAGGATAAAAGTGAAATGCCATTGTTAAAACTTGATGTAAAATTTGAGTTGCCCATATATGATGGTGAAGTAAATGTAGAAAAACTTGACAACTGGATCAGGAAGATGGAGGTATACTGTAGTGTGAAATAGATCAAGGATGAGGCCACACAAATTAAGTTGGCATCTTTGAGACTTGCAGGTACAACTCTCATCTAGTGGCAAAGCAAGCTGCAAAAAGGAACACAACATGTGGGTAATGTATTTCCATCATGGAAGAGTTTCATTTATGCACTTAGGAAACAATTCTATCCTTTGGGTTATAAAGAAAAAGAAATAATTGAATGGCAATATTTAAAACTAATAAAAGGACAAACAGTGCAAGAATATATTGATGGATTTCGAAAAATGGCATTAATGTTAGATATCCCTTTGCAAACAAAAGAAACTCTTATGAAGTATATAGGAGGTTTGCCTGCGCATATTAGAAACATTGTTTTCATCTTTGGACCCACTAACCTTGATGAGGTTTGTGTTCAAGCTACGTATATTGAAGCAGAGAAAGCATGTGTGTCAGGGGAATCATCGTCTTCAAAGAAAGAAGACAAGAGGAAAAGGCATGGCAAGAATGCAAATGCAGTGACAAAGAAGGAAGGAAAGCCCTCTTGCAAGCATTGCAAGAAAGAGGGACACGATGAGGACAGATGTTGGCAGTTTCATCCCGAGAAGAGGCCAAAGTGGTTCAATGAAAAGAAGGCAATGCAAACAGTGGCAACGACATCAAAACCTACAGACTTGGGATCAGATTCAGGTGATGAGTCAAATATTTCATTGGTTGGTATGACATCTAAATTTGGTGAAGATATTGATTGTAGAAACAAGTTGTTTCATATAAGGGTAATCATGCGACACACTAAGATAAACACATTAATCGACAGTGGATCTCAATCTAATCTAATATCAGAAGAATTGGTTAAGAAATTGGGATTAAAAACACAAACGCGTCATAAGACTTACACACTTAAATGGATAAGCAATCATCATCAAATGGACATAACAAAGCAGTGCACAATCAAATTTGCAATTTCATCTAAGTATGTGGACAAAGTAACATGTGATGTAGTGTCATTAAGAGAATGTGGAATGGTCTTAGGTAGTCCATAGTTATATGATCGTAAGGCAATCTTCTACAGGAGAAAGAAGCAATATCAATTCACTAAAGCAGGTCAACATTATGTGGTTCATGCTCATCGTGTTAAAGAAAATAAAACACTTCAAACAAAGGAACAATTAACGAAGGCAGTGCAAGAAAGCGACAAACCAATAATTGTTTCAAATGAAGTAATTGATCTTCAACAAGAACAAGACATGGATGTTGAATGGAAAATCAATCATAAGTTGCTTCATGATAAGCTCATGTCGTGCAGATATCTCAAGTATATCAGCCCATTTGTACTCATCTTTTTGATGCTATCATTAGCAATGTTTTCTACATGGATGATAGTGGCTTCAGTAAGATGTAATATGGTTCAAATGGCTAACAATATATTGTCATTTGTCATGATTGTGTTACAGTTGATCTTGATGAGACAGGTGCACAGGACAGAGATCAGAAACAATGGACAAGCCGGGTGGCCTATCCTAAGATTGTTGACTGGTCAATAACCTTTTGGGGACCAAAAGGTCTTTTTGTGGGGAGGTGTGATCCAAAATCGGATCCAGGAGCCTGACAGGGTTTAAAAATGATCAAAAATGAAAGTGCTCAGAATGCGATGAAACTCGCGCCATTGTGTCCGTCTCGTCTTTCTGATTCTGACGGTATATTTACTTCATCAAACGGGCTCCGTATGAGCAAGATATCACATTCTGATGCAAAAGGCAAACATGCAAAAAAAAAGTGGATGACTGTATAGTCCGTACAGTCCGTACAGGTTGACGTGGCAGCTCCTGAAGGCAACACGTGGCAGCTTCTGGAGATGAAACATGGCAGCCTCAGGTGATGACACATGGAAAAACGTGGCAGGTTGATTTGGCATACAACTGGACCTATCCAGGGGTGACATGTGTCACCACTATAAGGGTGACACATGACATGGATGACATCAGCAGCTGATGTGACAGAGCAGTGATGTGGCATACATATGGCAATAGGTGGCAGGCACATGGACCAATCGACAAATGACGCATGACATGTTTTGGTTGGTTGTTGAGGTGCCACGTGGCCCAGTCACGCGTTGCCACATGGCACCCTATGGTTGGTTAATGGTTATATGTAAAATTTGTATGGGTCTCGCCGAGGTCGAACCCATGACCTCCTGTCCGGGCAAAGGACTGGTAGGGTCGGGCTAGCCAGCCCACCCTCATTTGGTTTTTGTTATATGAGTGGAATTAAAATTATTTGAATTTGTTTAAAGTGTTAGCCGGCGGGGGAAAGGGCCGGGGCTTAGCCCCATCCCTCGACATTACCATATAAGCACAGCACGTAGTCGGGATTCAATACACGAGAGCATGGAATAAGGATAGGGCTTAGCCCCTGGATCCCAGGCGGATCCCACAGGACTGGCACTATAGCCACCGAAAGGGCGCGAGAGTTATGGGGCATAGCCCATGGGCTTATGCCAACGCACCACAAACCGGGAGCTAGCGCGAGACAGGGGGGCAACGCTTAGCCTATGGGCTAGCGCTTGGCCAAAAATATCATTCATACGACCAAGTTTATGGGCGCGCACACAACATAAGGGGTTTGTGCCCAAATTAAATCCAAAAAGTGGTTATTTTATATAGTTTTGGGTTTTCTATTTGATTTTTGCCTGTTATTAGTGGATTTTCTCCATTTTTGGGAGATATTGGGCATTTTTGGAGGCCAAATTTTGGGAGGAAGTTGGAGATGTGCACCCAACCTCAAAGCTATATAAACCAGGCTTTGTTGAGGCCATGAAGCAGCAGTCAGAGTAGATTTATGATGAAGAGAAGCCAAGCCAAAGCCAGTTTTATGCAGGGAAGATTTTGAGGAGCAGACGCTATCGGGCCATTTCTGGGAGCTCCGGATGTCCATTTTGCATGCCGTTTTCTTTGAAGGGTTCTTGAGATCTGGAAGAACATGAACCGATCAGTCTTGTATCCATTTGGCATTGCAGAGATGTAATTTTGAGCTTTTAAACAGAAATAAAGAAGCCTCCCCCACAGAGACAAAGGCCCGGAGACGTAGGCAAAGTTGTGTCGAACTCCGTTATCAATCTGCGTGTTATGGTTTGTTGTCTATTATTTCATTTCCTATCTGCATATGTGTATATGGCTGTCATAATTCCTCTTCTTTCCTCATTCTTTCACTAAGTTTCTCAAATGGTTAATTAACGCATGCAAAATTAAAACTCACCCATAGACATTAAAAGATCCTACGGATCAGAATCACTTACTCACATATAAGATATTCAATCGAATGTGTGTGCGAGTGTACTTATGAGTGACTTATTTAGGTGTATATATACTTTTTCTAAGTAACCTATTTCCTTAACTTTAGGGTTTCTTGAACTTTCTTTTTGCAACCAATTTACCATTTCATTAATTACTTGCAACAAATTAAGGGATTCTTATCCCATCTTTGGGGATTCATTAGGGGGATTTTTAACCCATATTTGGGGCTTCCAACTTCATGAACTCATAACTACTCAACTGTGAGGAACTATGTGATGTTCCAGCTACCATTGGAAATAACATGATGAGGACTATCCATCTATGTGTGTGTTACCTGCATTTTCATTGACCTTCATGTACTTATTCCTAAAACAACTTTGGGTCTCATGACTACAACTTTGGGGATTCTTGTATAATTCATCAAATGAACCCATCACATATGCTAACATCCACCACCCATGTTGACATCACTGAAAATTAACTCACCATCAATCCGACCATAACTTTGGAGTATATCGAATTCTCTAAGAGTTGATATCAATAAAAATTAATTGTCCAACAATATCCTCCTTTGGCATTGA
This sequence comes from Picea glauca, assembly GCA_000966675.3. Taxonomy (NCBI): domain Eukaryota; kingdom Viridiplantae; phylum Streptophyta; class Pinopsida; order Pinales; family Pinaceae; genus Picea; species Picea glauca. The sequence continues at coordinate 75,760 of JZKD02S2264496.1, forward strand.
TGGAAACTCCTCATGATCCCCCTGTCTTCATGCTTCTGTTCTTTCTCTTCACATGTTTCTCTCCTCATGTTTGTCTCCAAGTTCCTCTTCTCCTTTTATAGAAAATAGTCTCTCCCTCTGAAATTATACCTTCTCTTGATAATCATTTTATGACTTCGTACGCTTGACTCTTACTCTTCTAATATTTCTCTTTCTCTCCCTTTTACATCACGAGAAAAAGGATAACTCCCCCTGTCTGTAATATTTCATGTTGATTAATGTACAAATTCCTGTGTATGTTTCCTTTCATGTATTCTAGTGTTGCTTATTTTCAATTGGTGCTTCCTCTTCCGACTCTATGAAATATATAAAAAGAATTCAAATTTTTTACTTGAAATATTCATGGTCTGTTATGTTCACTATTTACACATCAATGACAATACTGTTCAAAAATTTCCCTATGATGATATAGATTCTACTGAAGGTTTCTCTTTCTCTGTTTTGTTATTCCTTTATCTTTCTCATGACCAACTAATTCCACCAATTCTAATTGTAAATATGCCTTGTCATATATCTATCTAGACCTTCCAATGATCTCATAAAAAAATCTATGTACATATGTCGTAAATTGTCCATAACTCTGTTACTCTACTTTCAACAATGCTGACCCATCTATCACTGTACTATCATGAAGGATTCGTTTCTATAAATGATCACCACATATTCCTATTTCTTAGACTGAGTCAAATATGTCCACTAATCTGCAATACATCCTTGAACCTGTAATGAATATATCCTTTCCTGGAAAGTGTGTCAATGATATTCCTCTAATATTTGCATGGGCACATTGCTTCTCAATCGGTCAATCTATAATTTTGTACTTTTTCTATCTAACTTCTCTAAATTTATCTATACAAACACTTCAAACTGCTCGAAGGATGGTTCTCTACTCTATAGTAGATATTGCATAAACTCTGCCCATTCAATATTCATATTTAACAGAAGTCTCCAAGCTAAATGGATCAGAACAATGGAGGAATGCATCCTAATGCAGAGTAATCTTCTTCTTCATCTATAGACTCATCATTTCTCTTAAATCTGACTTCTTCCTTTTTTCCTGTGTATTCATTATGATCATGCACTGCAATTACTCAAAGTACAATCTCTTGGGCTTGTTGTTTACTCAATTACTCTTATTTTCTTTCTTGCACTACTGCATATTTAGTGATCTCTGGGACATGGTCTTCATTCTCTTGTTCTTCATGTTTTTCATTTATTCTACAAACCTTCATGTATATTATATCTTCCTTTTTTCCTATATTTTTTCCTAATCTTGAAGTATTTGCAATCCTGAGAGTATGACTTCTAGGTGTCCTTCATTCATTTGTTGTTCCTTTACCTTTTCTTGTTTTCTTTTCCAAATGTTCTTTTGTCTTATATCAGTGTTTTATTTCATAGAAGTATCCATCATGGTTCTACAATCAAAAGCTATATGTCCATAGTTATAGAATTTGTAACATTCAATATTATATGGAGTCACATATGCATTTCTTGCTTGACCATTTTTCCATAAGCTTTGCAATATGCAGCTCTATGTCCAAAGTTAGTACAAATAAAACAGTGATCGTAAAACAAATTTACATACCTGGGAGTGAATGATCTTCCTTCTGGTGTAGTCCTTCTAAATTCCTTCCTTAGCTAATCATGATCTTCTCTTTTGTTGATTCCTTCATCATGATTGGAGCTTATTTGTTACTTGAATGTGGAAGGTATTCTTGAATATGCATCTCTATTATACTCATTCCTCTTTGATTATTGCTGACCATGATTCCTTCCTTTGAGTACTTCTACATAACTCTTACACTTTTCTTCATCCTTCCTTTCTAAAAACCTAGAGTTCTTCTCTTCAAGATTCTTTACTGATTATGTGGATATTTCTCTCTCTTCAACATTCTTACTAAGTTTGATGATTTTAACTCTCAATGTGACAACTCCTTCTTCAAGCTTCTCAACCTCTTCTTCTTTCTTCATCATTTGAATCTTCATGAATTATTTCGTTCTCTTTGCTTCTTCAAGTTCGATCTTCAAGGAGATGATTTAATTTTCAAGTATTCTTTCTTGTTGAATGAATTATGCTTCAAGATGATTTAAATCCTCCAATATTTCCTTGAGATGATATGTCAAAATATTCTCTCTTATTTTCTTCCTTTCTTTCTGCTACTATTTTGGCTTCCAACCATTGCTTCTCTTCCATATAACTTTTGGATGTCTCTTCAATCCTTATGTCATATTCCAGTTGATATTTTATATTCATGATGACCTATTGGGTTTCTTCAAAACTTTCATGAGAATTCTTCTTGACTAATTATTCCTCAAGAGACTTGTTTTTCTTCCTTTCTTTCGTCAATTCATCTAAAGCATTGATTAATTCTACTTTATGATCTACTATTCCTTATTCAAAAATTCATCTTCTGAATTTGTCTAACATCATGAGCATATTTATTCTTTTTATGTACCTACATCTTATTTTTTATAATAAATATGCTTTGGCCCTATGATAGGATGAGATTTCTTTGAATAGATATTTTGTAGCTTTTCCCAAAGTTCTTTGGTTGATGAACATTTCCCCACTTTCTCCTTTACTGAATCAGGTAATCCTTCCAAGATGAAATACATTGTTATTTTCTCATCTCTTTTCAATTCGTTCTTGGTTGTAGTCTTCGATTTCTTAGTAGCAGTATAATATATAAAAATTGATTTCCAAACATTATAACCATGTGCCTCTAAAAAGAATTCATATTGATACTCCACATTTCATATCTTTGACCATCAAACCGTCATATCCCATACATAGCGTACTCCAATATCTTCCTTCTAGTGGTTAAACTATTTCCTGAAGGAACCTGCTCTACTACCAATTGCTGGAATACGGAGAGGGGCATGTTGAATAAGTATGAGCACTTTTACCACTTTTAACCACAATATACAAACTTCAACTTTATAATCTTTTTATAATAAATGTATCATATATGATTTCATTATATAAATAATCAACATATAATCATAAGAAACATATCAACAACATCACATCAAATACACAGTACACCAAAATTTCCGTGGAAACCCAAACATGAGAAAACTAAGAAATGATTTCTTATATATTGTCAAGAATACATTTATTGGAAACACCAACTTCCCAATTCTCCATATATAAATAGAAGGAGGATACAAACCCCTATTTATAGGCTCCAACCTAAAGCAAGCACCAACTCCCCAAGTTCTTTGGCAAAAACTGGAAGGAGGATATGATTCCATGATTTAAAGACACCAATATGAAGGAAGCTCCAACTCCCTGAGTTCTCCTAAGCCAACCAAAATAAGGCTACAACCCCTTTTTCTTTCCCCATCCTATAGCCCTGAAATATGTGTAGACTCACTTTCACTACTAGTGATCAACTCGTAACTACCACTTTCAACCAACCTATCATTGTCACTGTCACATCAACCAACCTATCATTGTCATGTCAGATAAACCAACCTGTCACTATCACTGTCACATCAACTAATCTCTCACTGATATACCATCATCAACCAAATATAACCAAATCCAATCACATGGATACCAAAACCATACCATGTACATCAACCATGTACTAGAACCTGTACCATACCATGTACATCAACCATGTAACATAACCTATAGCATACCATGTATATAAATCATTTACCAAAATGTATACCATATCATGTATCAACCATGTACCAAAAGTTGCACCATAACAATTTCCTCAACCATATACCATATAACTCATGATATGTATTAATCATGACATATACCATGTACCATAAATAATATCATCAATGATGTGCCTCAACCATGTACCATAAACATAAACCTCAATAACAATTGTAAACCATAACTTTGATCATGTAATAGATCTGATACACAACATTACAGAATTCTATCTATTGGTCAGCTTCATGAACAAGAGATTAACATCTTCATCAAACTTTACCTCAGTCTCACGAGACTAGTTTTAGATCAGTCACAAACCCTAAATTTTAAAAATAATAAATATGTATATGTTATTTATTAAGGTCTGAAATTTTAAACACAGATACTTTGAGATCGTTCTTCCATCTCCTCAAAATTTTAGTGTTTAAACTTCTCCGAACAAAAGTTATAGCGAAAATGGTAGACCTTGCAAAATTCTATCATGTTCTAGAGAGTGAACTTGTACATCATTCCACACACTCAATATTTTATATATGATTCTAAAACTCACATGAAATATAATATATACTTTTATATTTCCATTGAAATTTTTCTAACAAAATTGGGGTCCTCTATGAAGAAGTTATGATTGTTTTATCCGGAGCACTGATTTGAGACTAGTTTCAAGACTAGTCAAAAACCTTATCATCCAAAGAGTGTATATCCAAAAATACAATGAATCAGAAGATGAATTTTTTACCACAGATACCTTTACATGACTTTTCAACGTCCTCCAATTTTTCTCTATCTGAATCATTCTATAAAACAATTTATAGAGAAAATGGTAAGATGACATTTAAATAACATACCTTAGAACACATCATCACAAGACTTCACCCTCCCTTGGAATTTATCCCTTATTCACTTAACGTTTTCTTTGAAATTCACCTCATATCATGGATACATCAAATAAGAATCACTTAATCACATAGAATATATTCAATAGAATGTGTGTGTGAATGTACTTATGTGTAACTTCTTGAGGTGTATATATACTTTTTCTAAGTAACCTCTTTCCTTAACTTTAGGGACTCCTAAAATTTCTTGTTGCAACCACTTTACCCTTTCATTAATGACTTGAAACCAATTAGGGGCTTCTTAACTCATGTTTGGAGATTCCATAGGGTCTCCTTAACCCATGTTTGGGGTTTCCAAATTCATGACATCATAACTCCTCAACCGTGAGGAAATATGTGACGTTCCACCTACCATTGGAAATGACATGATGAGGATTATCCATCTATAAGTGTGTTGCATTCATTTTCACTATCCTTCATGTAATTGTTCCTAAAAGAACTTAATGTCTCATGACCGCACATTCTAGGCTTGATGTAGACTTCATCAAATGCACCCATCACATCTGTTGACATCAACCACTCTTGTTGACATCAAAAAAACTTAAATAACCATCAATATTGATTACAACTTTGGGTTATCTTGAATGTTATAAAAGTTGACATCAATGAAATCCAATTATCAAACATAGAGAAGAACTTCCATACAAAGTTCATAGAAGTTAAGGAGGAGAGAGAGAAGAAGTAAGAACAAGTGGTTTTCATTGAACATAAGCCACAAGAAAAATTCAGATCCTACGGAGCCTGTCATATGGACTTTTTACAGAGATACATGATTCACAGTGGGTTGAATCACATATATACATAGATCACGAGAGGGAGAATCACATATGCCTCAGGAAATGTTCCAAAATAGGTTGTACAATAGCACAAGAGTTTCCAGGTTTTTCTACAGTGTATAATTATCTCAGTGGACCATTTTCCCTGCTACAAGAGCCCTAATTCGATCTTAATAAAAACATCATTGGATTGGTTTTCCATCTAGGGGTTTTTCGAGGGTTTATACTGAAATATATTGGTGTTTAAATGTTCTTGATTTGGTTTCCTTGTTTATGTTTCTGCTGCAAGTTTATTTTATTACTCACTTGTGATTGTAGTAGATAAAATGATTTTATTTTGAGATAATTTACAGGTGTTGAGTAGAGTGGTAAAGTATCAACATGGTATTAGTACATAGAAGGGGTTGAATCCACTGGAAAATCGACATGGTATCAGTGATGAGGCCTTGAAGGAAAGAGGGAGCCTAGTTGTTTAAGGGAGGAAACCAAGAGGATATATATTATCAGGTCAATAACCATCAATGGAAATCGAAGGATAGATTTCATGGAAATGACAGTTTCAGCAGAGGGTTATCAGATCAAATCTTGGAGATGGTGAACACATTGAATATTGGGGACAGGTTAGAAGGGAAAAAAAAATTCCGGGCATGGAAGGAAAGGGTTCTTCTTCTGTTGGAGTAGAATGACCTCAAAGTGTATGTTGAGGTTGTGGTTACAAGTCCTAAAAATCCACATGAATTGGAAGTTCACAAGAATAAGGAAGTAAAGGCCAAGGAGGTGTTGCTAGAATCTGTAAAGGATCACTTGAGTCTACACATTGTTGAGAATAAATATTCCAAGGAAGTGTATGAATTTTTTGTGATTCTATACCAAAACAAGAATACAAGAAGGTTGCTACATTTGAAGCACCAACTTAAATTTGTCAATATGTCCAATGAGGACATGGGTTTGAACTATATTATGAAGATTACATAGATCCAATATCAACTTGCAACCATTAGTGAGATAGTACAAGATGTTGAGTTGGTGAATGTAGCATTAAGAGGTCTTCCCAATTATTAGGAAACTTTTATGTAGGGGATTTGTTGTTATATCCCTAAAATTCCCTACTCATTCATACATGGCATTAGCCTTCCTACTTGCATAATTTGCCAATTCACTGTCGATGAACTCTACTTAAAAAACCATTTTTTGGAGCATGTACGTGCCCTTCTGCACTACTTCCCTCATACATACACTTGTTTCATGCTATATAGCTTGCATACATACGCTAGTTGCATAGTAAAGAACCTGCGTATACCTTCAAAAGTTGCAAGAAATTTGGTGGAATTTACGGGCAATTGGAGGTCTCCCAACCAATTCACCTACTATAGCCCGTAACCCAACCGAATAACTATCCTTTTTTCATATAAAAGGAGGTCTTTGGGTCTCATTCTAGAATCAAGCATTACAATGGTGAAACTCTGCCCAAATTCCCTTTCCTTCCTTGCCCAAGTATTTGTGGCCTTTTGAGAGTTTTTGGCTCAGCATACGCTCTCAAGTCCTTTTTCTCCCATAAAATCCATTCCCTTTCCTTGAGGTGATCAGTAGACTATGAGAGAAGGCATTTGGAAGGTGCACTTGGATCATTGTTAAGAGGAGCCCAAACCAGGTTTGTGGAGCATCAGCCAACAAAGTTTGTAATTTCCAATCTTTGAGTATTGAATAAAATAATCTCTTATCCTTGTCCCAAATGATGGTTTTTATGTCTTTCTTTAATTTATACATAAAAAATTATATCTAACCCTAATTCATGAATAGAAATAGAATGTTTGTAGCCTTCTTTTCCTAGTGGTGGGTGCAGGTCATGTTTGGGAGGAGACTTGCATCCTTGGGAGCTACAAATCTTGAGGAGGTCAACACCAAACGCTGGATCAAAGGTACAATTTATGAATTTCTCTTTCATTTCTTTCTATTCATCTATTTTGGAATGTTTGGGTAGTGTAGAAATTAGATTTACTTTTAGGGAGTCATTTCTTTGTCTATACTTAGAACCCTGGTATAGTTATAGGGGTATTTTCCCACTAGAATAATTGGCGACTCAAATGGGGAGTCTCTCTAGGGTTTTAGAGGGAGGTTCTTTGGGTTTTTAATTGGCTTCTTGATTTCCTTTTGAGTTTAAGTCAAGTTTACTAAGACCTTTAAGGGTCTCTGTTCACCTGCAAGGTGCCTACCATTTTTCCCTACCTTGTCAATATGCCTTGTGTTTTTATTTTTTTAAAGTCTTAGAGGTGTACGCGCCTTATTTTGGGTCAGCCTACATACATAAGCGCTATGCATAGTAGACAACGCACGTACATACGTAGTATGTTGATGAAAGAACATGTGTCTTTGTGTCTTGAAAGTGTTTTTTAACAAAGAGAGGTTTGTCTCTTTCCTGATAGAATTTTAGGTTTCTCAAGACTTTGTTGAACCTATCAGAGTCTCTGTCTTTGGCCATAGCTTGGGTTAAAGTTTCGGTTAACTTGTTGCTTAGTTTTATTTTGTTTTCCCTAAAGGTTTAGAGTAAAATTTCATGTTTTAGGTCCTCCTTTTGGTTTCTTGTTTGAATCCATACGTTTATGTAGTTGGTTAGGGTCTCTATCATTCTTGGTTTCATTTTTCTCTTTTTTCCCATTTCTTGCTTTGAAAACAAAAAATCACTTCAATTTTTTTTGTTAAAGAAGTTCGAAAAATCAAAAGAAGAATTTATTTTCTTGCATTTAGATTGGTAAATAATCCAAAAATATATTTTACATGACTATGGTTGAGTTATTAAGCATGTTTTGAATAACCAATTAGGAAGCTTAAAGAAAGAGGAAGAAGTATAGAAGAAATGTGGCAGCCATATAAACATGTATAGGACTAAAATGAAGCATAAAAAAACATCAAGCCATAACACCAATTTGATAACAGTGTTCGTCAATCTCACCTACGTCTTCGGGCCTTGTCTCAGTGGGATTTTCTTATTTCTATTTGAAGCTTTAAATCTACATCATGATAGTTTCAAAAGGTTACAAAAATGCATTGGTCGTGTTCTACCAAATCTCATGAACCCATCAAAACTGACGACACCCATATCAGATGAATGAGGCTCCCAAAAATGGATTGCAAAGGTGCGCTCCTCAATAGCTTCCATGCATAACAATGGTCTTTGGCACAACAATCAAGCAACATAAAACCATTATGAACCACCATTGATATCCCCATGGCCTCAATAAGGCATGGTTTATATAGATATGAAGTTGGTAACCATCTCCCAACTTCATCCCAAGATCTGGCCTCAAAAAGGGCCAAATATCTCCTAATATTAGTCAAAATCTCCAAAAACTACCCCAAAAATCATAAAGCATCACTAATATATGGTCAAATAACCACTTTTAGGAAAATAAAGGGATAATCCCCTTTTCTTGGGCGTGCTCCCCCTATACATGGTAACATTAATACATGTGGCCAAGTGCCATCCCCCTAGGGGTTGCACGTTGGCCCCTTCTTTGTAAACATTGGTCGCATGTGCTTTGGTGGAACCATAGCCTAGACCCCCACGCTATCAAATAACACCTATACTCTGGGTCATATGGAAACACATATTCCAATATCCAATATAAAGGCCATATTCCGTGTGCTATCTATTACCATATCTATACTCTGGGTCCTATGGCGGATCGTTGGAACCGGGGGCTAGCCACATATCTTGCGCTCGTGGCTTATCTCTGAAGTGGAGAGCCTCCCTAATGGAATCTGGTTGTATGGAGTGGTAAAAACCATGGTGCGACTAAGGGCTTGGGCTAGCCCCAACAGTTTTCCCATCCAAACAGACCAGCATACAACTTCAAATAATAATTTTTCCATATAGCTAATAAGAACCACCCACGGGCGGCCCGGCTAGCCCATCTTTGCCAAGAATTTTTCCCACGCCAAGGTCTCTAGTTCAAACCTATCAAATTCCATAACTTTTACATAAATCATTAACCAATGATAAGGTTCCACGTGGAATCCCATGTCTGGGCCACGTGGCACCGCTTTATATGCTTGCCTATTGCCACATGTCCAACACTGGATGGTCCACCTGTTTGTCGAGAGTACCTGACCTATCAGCTAACCATGCCTACCACTGGACCTGTAACTTCCATGTGTAGTATGGATCGTATGAGTCTTCTACGTCATCCATGCCATGTGTCACCACTGCAAGGGTGACACGTGTCACTTTCTAATTGGACCTCTGTACCTATCCATGTCACCTGTCCATACGCCTAGTCACCCTACCATGTGTCACCTCCAGAATATGTCATGTCAGCTGTAAAAAATATGCCATGCCTATGAAAACTATGCTGCCACATCATATGTATGGTCGTACGACTTGTACAGTCATTTTCCACATGGCACTATACAGATTGTATGCATTGTACAATCAACATTTTTTTGCATGTTTGGAAAAATGATCAGAACACGATATCAGGAGAATACGATGTTCATTTGAGCCCATTCAAGTTGCATTGGGTTCATGTTGATGATGCCTACAGACACATCCATTTTAAAGAGATTCTGAGCACTTTTGGTTTTAGGCCTTTTTGAGCCCCATCAAGCTCTTGGATCCAAATCTGGATCACACCTCCCCACTAAAGGATCTTTTGGTCCCTAAAAGGTTACAATAATGGACTTTGAATGAGTACATACTCACAAGGACAAAAAAAAAACATGATGTTGTAGAAAAATTATGTTATAATAGGTCATCATTCAACATGTGTGATTACATTAATGGAAGCAAAATACAATGAAGTTGTGACATCCACTTCTGGAAAAACCAAGTGGTTGATTTATTTCCTTCATGGTGTTCCTCTTTCCTCACTGGTAATCCTTATTCCTTCATGAGTACATGTGGCATATTTTTGTCCTTCCTTGGATGAAGCTCCGGATTAAGCTTCCAACAATTAGCCTTTACATTTCCACCCCTGTTGCAAATAGTGCAATGTGTTTTTGGCATCCAGACTTGTTTACCATTCTCTTTCTTCCGTTGTGGAGTTGAGTCTTTATGTCTTATTTCCTTCTTGGTCAACATAGGTTTTCTGTACAAAGTTTGTCTCTTCCAACACTTGGCAACACAATTCTTTTGTGAATGACAATAAGTACATGGATAAAAATTCCACAAGTTCTAGATTACTTGATTATGCTTATTATAATCAAAAGGAGAATTGGTAAAAACATCACCATTATACCTTCCATGATGATCTTCACTTGAATTTGGAGTTGACTTGCATTCACTACCACAATCCTGGAGTGATGCACCATTTCCCTTCATGAAGTGTTCCTACAATGTTTTAAGTTTTCCATGTGAATCATTACTTGCTTCCAAAGTTTTGTAATCAATCTTGGAGGATGCTCCAATATCCACTTCGCAATATCCCAATCCCAAATATCGATGCCTTTCAAAAACCATAATGGGACTAACGATACCTTGGCCCTCAATTCAAATCCCCTTTCATTCATATCCCATCTTGGTTATCAATTTCAAACCTACACATTTTGTATGTTTTTCAAATGCACCAAAACCATCTTGATGGGAACAAGGAGAAATTGATGAATGACCTTCACTGCATACCTAAGAGATGTTTTCTGAAATAGATGTAGAAGGCACTTCCTTCATTACTTCTTTGAATTTGTTGTTCTTTGAAGATGTCACTTGAACCGATCTCTTTCATTCCAAGTAGTCTTCATACAACACTTTCACCATCTCGGACATGAAAAACACGAAATTTCTGAATTCCTTCTCATCTTGAGAATGTCCTCCTGTGGATGCCATTTTCTCCCTTGAGATAAGATCTTCCCTTGTTAACATGCAAAACTCAAAACCAAACGTCAATTATCTCTGATACCACTTGATCGGAAAAGATCTTTTACATGAATATGGTTGAGTTATTAAGCATGTGTTGATTAACCAATTAGGAAGTTTAAAGAAAGAGGAAGAAGTATAGAAGAAATGTGTCATCCATATAAACATGTACAGAACTGAAATGAACCATAAAACAACAACAAACCATAGGGAAAACCTTAGGAAAAATAAATCCTAGGTGTGTGTGAAGTATTTCCAATAGGGTCGACCACCTCCACGACCCATTCCTCAAATGTACACATTGTGCAATCAAATACTCAGAAGGATCCTCAGTAGCCTGAACAAAAGAAGAAATTCAAGGGAAAGAAGGGTAGTGGGGGAAATGAAAAAAGGCATAATAAGAATGTTGAGGGGTAAAAATATGAGAAGAATAAGGTGAAGTTCTTGTGAAACCTTTATGGGGGAGATCACCTTACCCATCAGTGACTACAAATGGAATAAGATTAGTTCCTGATAAAGTTGAAACAACAATGACAAAAACCTATTGTGTTGAAGAATCCTTTCTTGAAAGGGAAGAATATGTAGACTGGATTTTCCAACTTCAACTAGAAAGGGGTCACATTGTGTGCACCCTAGTCATATGGATATCAAGCGATCGTGAATATGGTCAATCACACGAAATAAAAATATGTGGAACTGTCGACCATATTCATGATTATAGTAATCTATAGTCTAAAGAAAAAGGAAAATACAATTCAAATCCTCACGGGCCTCTCCACATAGAGAAACCTGAGAAATAAGTGATGTCGTACATACCAAAATGGGTGTACAAGAGAGAATCACACAACCCTAATTGTTGAGCTCCAATTTTTTTTTCCATTGTTGAGGATTTATCTCAAGCATTGTGTGTGATGTTTGCTTTAGAGGTGATTCAAAGTTTCCCTGTGCAACACTCCATGTTGTTATATGTGATCGAAGATTCTAATTCCTCCAGCCAACTCCTTATGAAGTTTGACACTACTGATGTGAAGCATTGTATTCCTTATCTTGTAGCCTTCTAGACCAATTTCATTATGATAATTTTCTGATTGGGAGGACCATTGTTGATGAGGGGGATTTGACGTGTGTCATGTCCTTGTCTTCTTGGAAAGATATTGGTTCACCAGACTTACCCCTTCTCCCACTCTCTTGACTTATTTTGATGGATTATCATTTCGACCACACAAACTTATTTCTTCCTTCCCGGTCCAGTTAGGAGGAAAATAAATTTTTGTAGAGGTTAAAGTAGTCGATGTGTCACTTGAATACAATTTGTTGATAGGAAGGAGTTGGAATTACACCATGAAAATTGTCGTCTCTTCAATGTTTCAAATTATATAATTTCTCCACGAGGGGAGAATAATAACCATTGACCACGTGGCTTCCAACCTTTCTTATTTCATGAAAAATGCAAGATCCACAGTCCCGTGGATAGAAAACTCTCAGATGGTAACTGGGAGTATAGGTTGAGGAATGTATCCTTCACTCATGGGATCTATTAATATTAACTCACTGATTTATTATATTCGAGCCACCCTGGTCAACTATCAAAATTTGAGTTCCCTGAATCCCTTAAAAGAGTTTTTTCATTCAAAACATTGTATCTGCAAGATCCATGGGTGTTACCCTCACCGTGAAAGTCGGTTGAAGGTCACAAACATGTTGGGATGACTATGCCATTATTTACATCTTAGATCGCTTATCAAGCAATTCAACAAGCTACTCTAGACCTAGATCAAACTCTTTCATTGATACAGGAGGATGATTTTTTTTCGGATCCCATCCAAGTTGATAATTATTCAATTTCCCAGGACTGTCTTGACACTGTATTGCCTTTAGATGAAGCTATTATTAAGGAAATTAATGGACCTGAAAGGTCATGGGAGGATATGCATCATATATCATATTTCCTCCCTGAAATCAGTCATGTTGAAAGAGGAGAGTTCAATTTAGTCATGAGTATAAATGTTGGAGAGATGATAAACCCCTTAACTAAGAATGGTGTATATGCCAAGGGTAATATGGAGAATATATTGAAAAATTTTCGGATCAACATTTATAGAACCCCTGATGTTGTCAAGAATGATTTTTTTGGGGTAGAATTATGTCAATAAGAAACTCATCAGTATACAACACTTTTTAAGGAATTTCGAGATGTTTTTGTTTGGTTGTATGAGAAAATTCCTCGCATAGATCCTTGGATTGTTGAAAATGATATTAGAACTTACGCCATTTCTAAGCCATATCAACAAAAGTTGCGACCAATGAACCCAAGGAAAGAAACAACAATTAAAGTCAAGGTTGATTTTTTTTTGAAAGAAAGCTTCCATTGACATAATAGATATCCAACCCCATTCTAGTCAACAAGAAACAAGGTACGATTCAAGTGTGCATGGATTTTCGCGACTTTAATAAATATTGTCCAAAAGATAAATTTTCTACATCATTTATCGATCAAATTCTTGATGAATGCACATGAAGTGATATTTTCTCATTCATGGATGGTTTCTCGGGTTATAACCAAATCTAGATCTAGCCTGAAGACCACCATCAGACAACTTTTATTTTTCCTTGGGAAACCTTCACATACAATAAAATTGCCTTTGTCCTTAAGAATGTTGAAGCAACGTTTCAACTAGCCATGATGTTTTATTTCCATGATCTTAAGCGTATAGTGGAGGATTATTTGGATGATCTTACCGCTCATTCTTGCAAAAGAGAAAAACATCTTTTACAACTCCTCCTTTTCTTTGAAATATGTTGTCACTATAGAATTCACTTGAGCCCACATAAGTGCATTTTTTGTGTAACTTCTGGACATTTTTTGGTTTTTAACATTTCAAAAAAAGAGATCATGGTTGACCGTTTGAAGATTGAGGAAATTACACAGTTCCCTCCCCTTCACATAGTTCGTGAAATTCAAAGTATACAAGGAAAGGAGAATTTCCTTCGACGTTTTGTACCTCACTATGCCAATATTACGAAAGGATTTATGCGCCTTTTGAAAAATGGGGTCCCATTTTATTGGGATGAGTTAGCACAATTTTATTTGATGTGTTAAATAAATATCTCATTTCGACTCCCTTTCTTATCTGTAATATTGTGGGTTAATTTTTTTCAGGGTAGAGACGTATTCTAACATCTTTAAGCTACAGATATATGTCGTTATGTGCATAAACCCATAGTTGAGGGATTCATACACACATGAAATACAAGTGATACTTAAGCACACATTTGTTGGCCACCCTTGTAACCCCTGTTGGTACCCCTTCGAGTGGTAGTGCATTAGATAACACATGTATACAGATCGACCTAGATTTTCGGAAGCCCTCTTTAGATAAACCGATCGACCACCTGACTACCATAGTTACACCAAGAACAACACTCGGGAAGATACTCTCTAGTACCTGGGTAGTCAAGTAGTATGGCTAAGGGCATGGTCTAGCCTCCTTAGTTGGTGTCGTGAGATATTTTTATGAGTACTACAGTTGGACCCCGCATGTATATCAAAGAGCTATAGCACAGGGAAAACCCTTGTCTCTAGAAACCTTCAATACCTAACCTTTGGGGACGGAAACAAAAAAAACCAGACAAGATCTATTTCCACACAACTGTGTCTCTTGCATTCGATTTTCCAAATCAATACACATTTTTTCCCGATTAATCATTTGATAATTTCATCACTACAATATTCCTTAGACCGAAGTATAACTCTGCAGGTGTAAAAAAAATAAAAATAAAAATAAAAAGTCTAGATTTGGTTGCACCATTATTTGAGACCTATTCCATTGGATTTATCTCTTCGCCCTTATCAAATTCATACGTATCATTTTTCAAAAAAAAAAAATTACCCCACCTGCCCCTTTTTGGTTCCCTTGTCATCATGGCCCATACCCATAGCCAAGACTTGGAAGCTCACTTCAATACCTTGCAAACTAATTTCACAGAGACCCAACAAGAAGTGAGACAACTCATTTCTAGTATTGCCACCATCAATAAAAACATGCATTCCTCCATCGATGCCTCAATCGAGGAACTCAAAGAAGACCTCAAACAAGACATTACTACCCAAATTGAATCTTTCGCTTCAATGATCTGCACCAAGTTGCATATCCCTGTAGATCCCCCTTTATCTGACCCATCTTTGCATACCGAAGTTGAAACTTCCTCCCATTCCCATAATTTTCATCCCCATCACTTTCAGCGTGACCTACGCCTTCTGCGTGTGGATGTGACCAAATTTGATGGCTCGGATCCCACTGGTTGGGTAACTGAAATGGAACATTATTTCTCTTTGTATGACATTATAGATGATTTGGACATACTCTGGTATGGTGTTCTCCTTCTAGATCAAGAACGTTGGAAATGGTGGCAATGGAGAAAAAGTGCCCGTCAAGGGTATGTTGCTTGGACACACTTTGTGACAGAGATTTATGAACGCTTTGACACTAAAACCAACCATTTAGGCCATTTGAAAAATTTTAAACAATATGGCACAGTGGAATACTTTATAGATTTTTTTGAGCAACTAGATTTTTGTACAGAGGCCATGCCTGATGCTTTTTTCTGAGAATGATTTATCAGTGGCCACAAGGATGAGATTCATGCCCATGTCCTCATGGATCGTCCTCAAAGTTGGGTGGAGGATACTAAAAGAGCTAAGGAAGCACAACATGTTGTCTCTTCTCAAAACCGAAAACCTCCCTTTATTCCTTGCACTAAACCAGTAAGTCCCACTCCTTCTACTCCACCAAAGATCCAAAAATTGACCGAGACTAAAATGGTTGAATGCCAACTCAAAGGCCTTTGTTATAATTGCGATGACAAATATTTTTCGAGACACAAGTGTAAGTAACAAAATATTTTTATGGCCATCTCTAAGGATGTTTTGGAAGAACATGTTGAATCCCTCCTTGTGTCTATGTCACCTAAAGGCACTGACATAACTCCTCCCTCAAACCCTCCCGAAGTAGAACAGGTCATTTCCCTAAATTCTCTCACTGGCTTCTTTGCTCCCCAAACCCTCAAGATAATTGGCTACATCAGGGATATGAAGGTCATCATTATTGTTGATAGTGGAAACACCCATAATTTTATTCATCATTGCGTTTCCCAAGAAACTAATTGCTATATCCATGTAGTCAATAATTTCCAAATCATGATTGTCAATGGTGGGTCCATAAAATGTGGAGGGAGTTGTGAAAATGTGCATCTCCAAATTGGTGACTACCACCTGAAATATCATATGTTCGCTATCAACATGGGTGGTTGTCACATTATGTTGGGTGCAGACTGGATAAGGACTTTGGGTCCCATTCTCATGGATTTTAAGGAATTAACCATGCAATTCGACCAGTAGAGCCAATAATATAAGTTCCAAGGCATCACCACGAGAGATCATTAATTCCCATCGCATGGAAAAGATGCTCAAAAAAGGCCATTCGGGAGTTATTTCCCAACTCCATGCCATACAAGCAATTGAGACACCCTCTGTGTCGCAGGACCTCCAATCCATCCTCTCTAAATATAAAATGGTTTTTTCCACTCCCCAGGGACTCCCTCCTTCCCATGGTGTTGATGATCATTCCATTCCCCTTGTCCCGGGAAGCCTTCCTCCCAATATTTGTCCCTGTCGTCACCCCTTTTCCCATAAAAATGAAATTGAGAAAATGGTTCAAGATCTTCTTAACGCAGGTATTATCTACCCTAGTACGAGCCCCTACTCTTCTCTTGTGGTCATGGTCCTTAATAAATAAGGTTTTTGGCGCATGTGTCCTAACTTCTACACCCTCAACAAACTCACCATTAAATACAAGTTTCCCATTCATGTCATTGATGACCTCTTGGATGAATTGAGTGGCACCCAGTTCTTTACTAAACTTGATCTTTGTTCTGGCTACCACCATATCCATATGAAAGAGGTAGACATTCCTAATATTTCCTTCAGAACTCATGAGGGCCACTATGAGTTTTTGGGCATGCCCTTTGGCGTATGTAATGATCCCTCCACTTTCCAAGGCCTCATGAATCATGTTTTCCGTCCTTTTCTCTATCATTTTTTCTTAGTTTTATTTGATGATATCCTCATCTATAGTGAAACCTCGACATAGCATCTTGCTCATGTGGATCAAGTTCTCCATCTACTCTCTCAGCACTAACTTTTCCTGAAACAATCTAAATGTGATTTTGGCACCTTGGAAGTCGAGCACTTGGGTCATCTTGTTGGCAAGGAAGGTGTCAGAGTGGATCCTAAAATTATTGAAGTTATGAAAGATTGGCCTCACCCAAAGACTCTGAAAATATTGCATGGATTTCTGGGCTTAACAGGTTATTATCACAAGTTTGTTAAGAATTATGGAAATATTGCAGCACCTCTCACTCCACTCCTTAAAAACAATTCTTTCAATTGGCCTCCAACAACTGCTTAGGATTTTCAAACATTGAATATGGCCATGTTCACCACTCTAGTCTTGGCCCTTCCTAATTTCACAAAGACCTTTCTCTTGGAATGTAATGCTTCAGGGAAAGGAATTCATGTTGTCCTTATGCAAGAGGATCGAACTTTGGCCTTTACCAACAAACAATTGTCTGAACGAAATTTGGGCAAATCAATCTATGAAAAGGAAATGTTGGCTATTTTTCATGTCATTGATCTTTAGCGCCCTTATCTATTGGGGAAATGCTTCCAAATTAAGACAGATCTTCAAAGCCTCAAGTATTTTCTGTAACAACGCATTTCCTCCCCAAAGCAAAAAAAATGGGTGACTAAGATCTTTGGATATGATTATGAGATCATTTACAAGAAAGGAAAAGACAATGTAGTTGCAGATACACTTTCCCTAAAATATGAAGATAAAGGGTCCCATTTTTCTCTCTCCTTCATTGTACCATATTGGCTACAAGTTGCTCACCAAGAATGGCTATAAGATCCCAAAATTTTGCATATGATACAACAATTGCAGTCCAATTATCCAGTTTCCCTAGGGTACTCTTAGTTCCATGATGAGCTTCAATACAAAGGTCATTTGTATTTAAGTAAAAGTAAAAACTTAAATCCACGGTACTTTCTGAGCTTCGTGCTACACCCACAACTGGGCACTCCGAGTTTACCAAAACCTATGATAGGGTCAAATATTCTTTTTTCTGGGATGGTATGAAATAGGACGTTTGTAATTTTGTGGCTGAATGTGATGTGTGTAATGAAACAAGGGAGCAATAGTCAAATATCCTGGCACACTACAACCGCTTCTGTTTCCACTAGCTATTTGGAGGGATATCTCTATGGATTTAATTGTAGGCTTACCTAAATCGGGAAATAAATCAGTCATCGTGGTGGTAATTGATCGTCTTTCCAAGTATGCTCATTTATATTCTCTTCAACACCCATTTACAACATCCACTGTGGCTCAAATTTTCATGGATTGGGTCTTCAAGATTCATGGCATGTCGCATTCTATTATTTCTGATCATGACCCAACTTTTACCAACAATTTCTGGCAAGAGTTTTTCAATCTACAAGACACCCAATTGCATATCAACATCGCTTATCATCCTGAGACTGATGGTCAAACTGAAGTTGTCAACAAGTGTTTGGAAACATGTTTGAGGTGTTTTTCCTCAGAAAAGAAAAATCAGTGGGCTCAATGGTTACCACTAGTTGAATGGTGGTACAACACTTCATACCATATAATGTTCCAGAGTCTATACTTAAGGCTAAAAAGTATAGGTTCTAGGCATCCGAAGGTGAGTAAAAGATAAAAAGGGGAAAAAATCAACCCTCGGGAAAAGGGAAGCTAAGGTTGATTTCTAAGTTGTCTATGTCTCGCTTCCAAACGTTCCTGGATGTTGATATCCCGTTCAATTGCGGCCCATGAGTGTTCGAGTTCAACCCAGGTGATGGCGGTTTTAAGTATGGTGTCAAATAGGTTCAAAGCGATCCTGGTTTGATATGATAGGTTGGGTTCAATGCTAGGCTATCTTGCAAAGGGCACAATCATGGAGGAACAAAAAATGAAAAGAAAGTTCGAGGTTTAAAATGCCACTTCAATTTTTTCTTTAACCGTATAAAAGAGAAATTTCGAAATCCAATGTTAAAGATAGAACACAAACCAAAGGCCTTCTCTCATAGCTAAGTTAACTTTTTAAAGAATCATGTATGAAAATGTGAGAAAACATTAAGGAGTCGACAATGCGAGGCTCCTATCGAGGGAGAATCTTGCCCCATAAACAGAAGAAGAAAATTGCAAGAAGTAATCTAACGAAGCATAAAATATAGAGATATGAAAAGTTCATAGGTCTTGTACCTGCTGATAGCCGATACAGAGGAAAAACTGCAAGCGATTAGATGACTAAAAGTTGGTCACCACAGTAGAAGTTGCTCTAAATTGTAGCTAGGAATTCGTCAGAAAAGTATATGAGAAGCGAAACTTGATATAAGATAACACAGAAAACAAAACTCATAACCCAGTCTTCACGGAATCAAGAATCTTCAGATTGCTTTGTATTAATTTTCAAAGAAAGAAGGTCTCTATTACAATTGGCCAAGAAAGGTCCAACCTTTATTCTCACTTCAAAATGCATATTTATACAAACTTCTAAATGCTAGAATCTCAATCGTTCCAGAAGTTTTCGGTTACAAAATGGGAAATTTATGCATTTCACTTCTTTGTCTTTGTCCTCCTTCCCGCGGGAAGAGGACCTTCCTTTCTTTACTCTTTGGGTTCTAAAAATAGAAGAGGCAGACATCTGTCATTATTTGACACCATAAGCCTACCCTTTCACCCGTTCGGTGCAAGTGATGCACCTCTCCACCAACTGAGCTATCAACCTGGAAGGCTCTGCCTGGTCACTCGCTTCAAGAGTGTAACAATTCTTTGCCAGCTGTGATAAACTCTTTCCCACTTATATGTCCGCTACGATGATGGAGCATAATTGTAAACTTGGTTGTACTAGCCATTTGTCCATTTGGGTCATATCAACCTGGCTAATCTGGGATATATCCACTTCTTTCTCCTCCATCTTTTCTTTGATGTCCAACAAATGTTTAGCTATATTGATTTTGCCCAGTGTCCCAACAATGCTCTCCTTATAAAGATCTAGCAAACCTTTACTTATTAAAAAGAACGTTTCCTCACAAAAATTCTTTACTTCGTTAGCTCTTCCCCTTCTTTCAGATATGTTCTGCTCCCAGTCCTTTAGCATGATATTACCTCTGGTTTGTTCCATGATGGATAATTTTGAGGTGCTGACCAACTCTATCTTCCTTGTAGCTATAACAATGTCTTGGAAAGTAACCCGTGTTTCTCTGGCTTCTCTTTCTTTCAAAGAAATGTTCTCTAATATTTTCTCTATCATCCAGAAATGGCTCTGAATGGTTCTCACCTTTTCCAGCAAGTTTTGTTGAGGCGTAAGTACCTTATGTTGTATTTCAACAGCCTGTGATCTGAACATTTTGATGTCTACAACCTGTTTCTCGGTCACCTCCAATTTCGACTACAACTCTATAATTTGTTGCCCTTGCTGGCTTACCTGTGTTTGTCTAGTTTGCATCGACTAGTGCACCTGCTCGAGGTCGGACCTGAGCTTCTCGATTTCATGCAGGTCGATTGTTCGGGCTTCCTCAAGGCTCTTGCTCACCTTGTCTCTGACATTCTCTTCGACAGTAGCTATCTTAGATTCCAATTTACTGATCAGGATTTTCTTTCATTTCAACTGGGTCGTCAAAGTCCCAACTGAGTACTGATTGGCTATAGCATAAGCCCCTAGCATCCCGACTATCTCCTCTGTAAATGTTTCCTCTTTCGCGGCCTTCCCATCTGTCATGATTTTAAATTTTTTAGGTACTATGCCCTCTTTTTGATAAAATCCTTGGCTTACCACGACCTTTATTTTCTTATCAAAAAATACTTCGTTGGGAGGCAAATCCTCTACAGAAATAGGCATCAGTTCTTCATTGAAAATCCATCCCTCGTCAGGATTCCCCTTTGTGAACTACAAGGGTGTGACAATAGAAATCAGATTGTCGATTTGCTTGGATGTTTGTTTCGGGGTGACTTCTGTAACCGGCTCATTTGGAGCGAGTGAAAGTGAGTCGCCCAATCCCTGTGAAGGTATCTCCACTTTGCCTTGGGTCTACTTGCCTGGTGTGCCCTTTTTTGGGTTTCCTTCCTACTTCTAGGGGACTTCGGCTCCTAGCTCTGAGGTTCCAGCCTCCCTGGTTTTCCCTTGGTCCTTCTCCCCACTATGACTTGAGTCCTTTTCACCTTTGGCTCTCGTCTTCTTTGTAACTGGAAGCTCTCGGGCTTCACCCTGTAAAATATGGGGAAGAAAACTCTATTGGTGTTCCTGAAATTTAAAAAATTCGGCCATGTCTCCAGGTGACAAGGCTTGAATCTGACTTAGGACTTCCATGAAGGAACTTGCACCCCGAAATATTTCGTCATATGGGGAATCCTTGTGTTCATACCTCTTCAGGTCGTAGCTTTCTAGGTGATTGCTCACAACCTTACTATGGTCATGCTTGTTACACGTCAAAATTGCTCAACTGGATAAGTGTCGCATATTCCTCTCAATTGTCGTAAGTGTCGCAACTTCCTTACAACTTTCGCAAGTGTCAGAAGATGGTTACAAGTGTCGCAAATGTTGTTTAAGCATACTGCCCTGATGACGACACTAAGGAGACACTTAAAACATCTGATGTACTTGGTTTGAACAAGGAGAACTGGTTCACTGGAGTCAGGTAACTCTTAAACACCTAGAAAGGGCTTTCAATCAAGAGTTTTGAGGGTGAACGCTCCCCTAAAACAGCCTTAGGAGCGTTGGCGCTCCCCTATAAGGCCTAAGGTAGAGTTATAACACTTCCTCACCCCTCTGAAGGAGCATTGCCCATGTTTGAAGCACTGGCGCTCCCCTTAAGCTTCTCAGGGAGCGTTCTAGTGCTCTCATGCCCCTTTTGAAGGAGCACTCCCTAATCTGGGTCAGTTGTTATTCCATTGAGGAGAATGAGGAAAGGATATTTCGATATTAGGAGGCGGTTGTACTCGAATTCTTGGTTTCATCAAGAGATCCCTAATCTAAGGAGGAGGTTACCAACTTGTTTTAAACATAACTCAAGAGGTTAGGCTCCTCCCAACCTATATAAACAAGCTCTGTGATGGTGTAAAGGGGAAGAATTGCTAGCATGAAACCTATGATCTCATAGGAAACACACAGTCAGCCAAAGGAGAAGTGATCAGTGAAGTTGTTGTCAGCCAGGTTGTGGATCTTTTGAGCAAGGGTTAGACGAAGGGGACTTGACGGAGCTGTCGCATTCGCATCTATGATTGTAAGTATTGTTGTCGTTATTCTCATTAATATGACATGCTTGGCCTGTTTCTTTCTAATTTGTGTCTGATGTTACATGAACTTATCATTAATTGATAGATCTGTTTTCAAGCTAATATCAATAGAGTAGGAAGTAGTCGTATATTGTTTGTCTGTAGAACTCAACGGGGAGCAAAGGATTGGAGCGCAACTCGGAGCGTGCAGGGACAAACGTCGATAAAGAGGTACTTTTATTATCCTTCCATTTCATGCATTAGTTTAGATAGATTTGAAAGGAAGTCAGTGTCCACGTTAAGCATTTTTCTGTCTAGGGTTAAGGTCAAGCTCTTAGAGGCGATCTACCTGTCTGCAGGGAGATTTTCCTACAAAAATTCTTCTTAAACTCAATGTCTACGAGCTTCATTTATTCCAGAGTCGCAGCCTCAACTTTGGCATGGCAAAAATCTAACAAGGAATATGCACCGATACAAATAGGGAAGGGTGGCCATACCTTTTTTGATACTCCTTTGAGATCCTTTCTTATCCCGCCGAGCACAGACTGTCTGGCGATCTCACGGCACAATAACTTATCTGGCAGGAATAACGGGGGGGCATATGGAAGGATAGAGGTGCCAGAAACCCTGATATACAAAAATTTTTCCTCTAGATACCAATCTTCCACACTGCTTAGTCTGGTTACAACGCTATCTGATATCCTTGGAGGCGGCTGGCCAAAAATGGCGACATGCAGTGGCACCATTACCCAGTTGAAGATCCCGTAGATGAATTCTTTGGCCTTATCCTCCCAAAGCTTCGAGTGGTAGACATGGATGGGCTTTGTACTAGATGGGGTCTAGCTCCAACTCATTAGAGGGAAATGCATCATGAAACAAATGGCATCCATGATGTAGGCGGACATAAAAAATGAAGTTGCTTTCCCACTCTCTTTCTGCGCTCGATATTCGGTAATTCAATTGGTTAAATTGTCCGACAACAATTTGGCCCAGTCGAAAGAAAGACCTTTAGCGACTGTATGAATCAGAGTTTCCCACAGGAGAAAAAAATGTGTGGTGTCCTCCCTCCCATACAACCTACAGGCCATCATTGTTATATACCTGAATGGTGGCTCTAATTAGGAGACTGAATAAATTCTATTAGAATCTATCCTGAATTTTGTGGGCTGTGAAATCCAATCTCCGATCAGATTGGACAAGTTTATGCCATATTGCTTGCATTCCTTCTCCTTGAAACCTTCCAAAAATTTGGCATTGTGCATGAAGTTTGGTGTGGGTGACAGCTGATACATTGCCTGCAAATGTTCTGGTCTAAAAGTCCCAATCGTCACATTCTGCTCGCTGATGACAGTTCTGGTCAGGATATCCACATGGTCTAGTGCCCATCTGATCATATCATAATAGGGGAGGATCCATAGTCTTGCCGCTATTTTGTGCATTTTTTCTTGAATGACGATTTTGTATCTGGTGGCCAAATCATCCTTCTCATTTTGTATCTGAACAATTCACCAATTCGGACTGAAGAATGTCGGAGTTGTATGTCCAGGTTTTGAAAGTATTAATACTTTGGGGTGAAGTATCAAAAGTAACATTGGAGCCCTGACCTGAACTTTCGGTAGCCACCTTGAACGCCTTTTGTGGAGCCATGAAAGAGAATTTTGTACGCAGATCACCTGTAGTAAGAATTATAAATACATACAGAAGTTATCCTGATGAGAAAATCTCTACACGCAAAATAGAAATAAAATTGAAATAATGAAACAAACCCCTTATCTTAGTCATTTAAAACCCTGGTGTCCTTGCGAGCCAAACGGTCAAATCGCTTAAAGAAAGATTTAGCAGTAAAAGAAAGATTAGACTATCTTTCACCTCGCCATAGTCCAAATAGATGCCATAATTGTTTGATGAGTCATAGCATGAATCAACGCAAAAAACATTTAAATTACTCCATGGACGGTGTGTATTAAAGTTTTATTTGATGCATCGATTAATCCTACTTATCCCCTTTGACTAACTTTGTTTTAGTCTTTAATTTCCCCTTTTCGGCATTTGCCGTATCGGGAGAAATCACTCCTACCCTTTGAGCTCCCAAAACCTGAAATCATGATGATGCAATTTAGCTTAAAAAACGTGATCTGACTTAAGCTCTTAAATAACCCATTCTTAATTAATAAAAATCGTGACTTCCTACCTCGAGGCTACGAAGGTGTAATTTTTTGGGAGAGCGATCGTCGAGTCGCGAAACCCCGACAGTGCTTAACTAGGGTTTAAAGTGACTTACCCCTGACACCAACCTGGGTGAAATTTTTAAAACCATTTCACGACTTCGCATATCGGATTTTGAAAACCTTGCGACTTGTAACTCCCGAAGCGCGATAGCATGAGGTAATAAAAGTGATAGACTTGCTTAACGTTTAAGCGATAGTGACTTAGGACTATAACAACCATCGCCACTTTGCATGTCAGGGTAAACTTTTGATTTCAAGAATTACATTTCAACACTTGTAAAAGGAAGCTCCAACATAGGCTCCAACTAGGGATCCCGTCTTCCTGCTAGACGGGAAGAACAGTAGACCACATGCCTATATTGGGTAAATGGAGTCATTGGTTTCTTTTTGTGAAACTTGTTTTAGGAAGGGGATACAGAGGGAAAAAGAGATTTTGTCTTTACCTCTGAAAAGATTTTCAACATTCAATTGCGTTCTAAACTCAGCTGCAACCCTTTCTATGACTTTCTCCTTCTCGATACTGAATTCAGGTCTTCTTTAAGATAATCAAAACAATCCTAGGAAATTCAACAGATCCTGTGGATTTTGGCTTGCATCAAACGAAGTAAATTTCATGCTTTTAATCCGGGGGGGGGTCCTGTCTGAACTTGGGATGCATATTCAATTTTGAAAAAGGTTGGTTACTAGAGCATAGTGAAAATTACGTATGACAGCCTTACAGATATCTTAGATATTGCTTCACTGCCAGCGAGCCTGTTCAGTACCCCGGTGAAGTTATCTTGCCCTTTTTACTGAATTTACTTTCACCACCTCAAATCATAATTATGCATTTAAATGCTGAGACGAGGGCAATCATTTATGAATTTCCTTTCATCATCTTCTTGGACTTAGATGGGGGAAATCAAATATGAATTTCCTTTCACCATCTCTCTTATATTTTACTTTTTTAAAACACGAAGTGGGGGCAATCAGTTTGTATAAGGCATACCAGGGATGATATTTGTGTAATATTCGCAATGGAGGTCTGTCAACTTGCTTTGATCACTCAGGACCAACTTTCTCTTAACTTTCAAAACACCTTAGCCCGCAGGGAAAAAGGGAAAATTTACTTCCGGGGGCCTACCTTTGAGAAAGCCTCAATCCTTCAAAGACTGTTAAAAAACCTAGAAGTGTCAGGATCAACCTATGCATAACTTTGTTTAGTAGGAGACTGAAGAGTTTATGAGGATTGGCTTACTTTCCAAGGTCTGTTTTCCAACTTCCAAAGCTAAAACGTAACCTCTTCTTCTCCTGTAGGAAACCCAGAAATGTGCTTGGATTTTTAAGAAGGTAAATCCAAGGACAAAAAAAGGGCGACAAAGAAATGTCTGGAATTCAAAAAACAGGGTTCATGGATTAAACCCGACCTTTGGGACCTTTTTTCTGAGACACTTTACTCTTTCTGCTTATTTTAATTACCTCTTATCTTTATCTAAGTGAAACTCTTAGGACCCAGAGTAAGAAATCATTCTTTTAATTCCATATCATACTTATGAGAACGTCACGACACTTTAGAGACCTTCGTTTGAGATACAGACCTCTCTAGAATTCGTACCTTTCCCTTACGACTTCGTTCTCTTCTAAAATAACAAAAAATATTTTTTATGACCTGTTTTTGGTGAACTTATTCTCCTATATATGATCGTTTGTTTATTCCTTTCGCTCATTTTGGCTGCAAGCCGGGATCCTATAAGGGAACAACATGGAGAGTATCAGGGCTTTAAAAGAACTGAATGTGTTAAAATTTTTGTATCTCTACTTCTAGAAAAAAAAAAAAAAAAACACTGACCTATTTTATTTGTCATGAAAGTAGACTTACCAAAGAAAATTTCTGAAATAAAAAAGAAAACACAAATCGGTATATACAGTGGAAATTTTGGAAACCATTTATTGCATATAGTGTTTTCAATAATGCCCGTTCACGGGGGTGTTGAGGATTTTACCGTCCAAATTCTCTAATAGAAACAAATGTTTCCCTTTAGGAGCTATGACTTTGAACGGTCTGTACTAGATATGATCAGATTTACCATGTTTTGCCAAGTCTTCCTTCCTAGCATCCCATTTCAAAACCAAATCGTCGGGGATAAATTCTCTATCCTTGGCCTTACGATCGAATAACGCTTTCATGTTGTCCTAGTATTTCTGCAGCCTTCGTCCACTTCAGCCCTATGTTGTTGAACTTCAATCAGCTGGTTTATTCTTCTTGTGACATGATTTGGTTCTTCTTTCTCACCTTTCCAAAGTTTCTTTATGGGAAGCGCTAGATTTATAGGTAATACTACATTGGTCCCGTATACCATTTGGAAAGGAGAAGTGCCGATAGATTTTTTTGTACCCATCTAATTCTCCCACAAAGCATATTTTAAATGCACATGCCAAGATTTGTTGTTTTCTCTCAACACTTTCTTAATTATAGAGACTAGACTCTTTTTTGAAGACTCGGCTAGCCCATTTCCTTGGGGGTAATATGCCATGGAATGACCAAGCACAATATTGTACTTTTAGCAAAAGTTGACCATAGCCATGGATTTAAATGCCCAGGTGTTATCTGTGACTATCTTTCGGGGGCAGTCAAATCTAGACAAAATATTTTCTTCTAGGAAATCCATTACCACCGAATCTATTGCCTTTCTAGTTGGAATAACCTCCACCCATTTGGTGAAGTAATCTGTAGTGTTCAGGATCCATTTATGTTGAGCATTGGAATGAGGGTTAATTTCTCTTATAAAATCTAGTCCCCATTATTTAAAATGGGCTTCCATTTTGACCAGAACCAATGGTAGCACTGGGAGTTTGTTCTTTCCTACAAACAATTGGCAAGGGTCACAGTCTCTGACTTTGGTGTTGACGTCTGAGAAAAGTTTGGGCCAATAATATCCTTCCCTCGGGATCTTATAAGTCGTTTCCCTCCAATCGTGATGTCCTCCACACACTCCTTCATGAAATTCATTTACAACCATCTCTATTTCTGATTCAATTAAACAAATCAACAGGAAGCCTAGTGGGTCCTTCCAATACAATTGGTTTTCATATATACAGTACTTCATCGCATGCAACTTCAACATCCTGGCTTTAGATGGGGATAGGTTTCTCGATCATTTCAAATTCAGCAGGTAGGACTCTATGTATTTATACCAATCTGTTGAGGCAAACTTCTCTTCGATTTTGATTGTAGTTATTTGTTCCTCGATCTCGTTCATGTCCACGCACTCTTCACATCCATGTAGGTCATTTATTCCAAGGGCTCTAAAATTTGATTCAGCTAAGAGCTTAGCCAAACCTTGTCCTTTTACTAGTCTCATCGGTTTTATCTCCAGATCAAATTCTTGAATTTTAGCAAGCCACCGTCTGCTTTTTCCATCACTGTTGGATTGAACCAAAATGTCTTTTACGAAACTGGTGGGTACATATGCAATTACCTTGGAATGTAGCACATAGGTTCTGAAAGCCTTTAATGCCTTCACCATAGCATATGCTTTCTTTTCCATTATATTGTATCTGAGTTCACCATCTCTAAGAATTTTGCTAAAAAAGGATATTGGTTGCTTGAAACCTTCCTCATTTTTCTCGAGGAGTACCGTGGCAAGTGTGTGTTCAGAGGAAAATGAGAAAATCAAAAACTCTTTTAGATAATCAGGGCTTGCCAGTACGGGTGCCTCTCTTATAACCTTATTGATGCATGCAAACGATGCTTTGGATTCTGCTGTCCATTTCACTTCACTTTTCTTCTTTAACATATTTGTGATCAACTTCACTATTTCATCAAAGTTTGGGATAAATCTCCTCAAAAAATTTATTTTTCCTAAGAATGACTGAATCTCTTTTACATTCCTAGGGATATTTATTGTGTCTATAGATTCAAATCATTTAGGATCAATTTTAATAACATCTCGAGACACAATATGGCCCAAGAGTTTACCTTCTTGCATAGCAAAGTGAGACTTTTTGGGGTTTAAAGACAAACCAAACCTGTGACATTTCTCAAACGTCTGCTTGAGATGTATCAGATGATCTTCATCGGATTTAGAAAAAATGGTAAGATCATCAAGATAGATAACCACAAATTTGTCCCTTTCTCCGATGAAAGCGATATCCATAGCACGTTGGAAAGTAGCACCTTCATTCATTAAACCAAAAGGCATCTTGTCATACATAAATGTACCCCAAGGGGTGGTGAAGGCTATTTTTTCTTTATCATGCTCGTTGAAAACAATTTGATTGTACCCGGAAAACCCATCAATCATCGAAATCCTATTTGCACCAACTACTTTTTCCAAATGTGATCCATTTTGGGTAGGGGGTAATTATCTTTGAGGGAAGATTTATTTAGATTTCTAAAATCAACACACAACCTGATCTTCCCACTTTTATTTCTAGCTGGGACTAGGTTTGCTACCTAGTCGGAGTATCTCAGTGGTATGATTATTTTTGCGTCCAGGAGTTTTTTGACTTCCATTTTGACCACGGGCAATAAAATAGGATTAATTTGTCTGATTTTTTGTCTGAAAGGTTTGACACTAGGGTTTAGGGGTATCTTGTGTTCAATCACAGTGGTGTCATAGGTTCTCATATCTTCATATGACCAAGCGAAAATGTCTTTATACCGCTCGAGTAAGTCTTTATACTTTCCTTTTACCTCGGGAGGAAGGTACTTTGATATTTTTACTATCCTAGGCTCCTCTTCGGTCCCTATGTCACAGTCTTCAACCTCTTCATGTTGGGCTTGTAAAGGCGATTTTAAGGGCATATCATTTTGGTCGAACAGTCTCTCGAGAGGGATGAGTCCCTTTGGAATTTGATTGTTCTTTAAAACTAACATGTGATGATTGGCGATCTTTTCCTGGAACCCTCAAGGATCCTCTTCCTCTTTCATAATCCATGTGTGGTCGTTTTGGTTTTCTTGGTCAATGTGAGTTTCGGTGAAGTCGTCCACCATTTCGAGGAACTTCTTGATTTGTTCGTCATCCTCAAACACTTGCGAGTGTTGGATGTTGTTTGGTATGGAAGGTTTGTTCCTCACCTCTAAGTGGTACCTTAGTTTGAAAGCTGTAGG
>JZKD02S2264496.1:111512-129931 GCA_000966675.3 Picea glauca
TTACTCCTTGAATCCTCCCCAAAAAGAGGTTATAGAAATAACGGTAGACGTTATTCAATTATGGTCTATTCAGAACACCCAACTTGAACAGCATGCCCCACACTCAATATTTAACATCCGATTCTAAAAATTACACACAAGAAACTACAGTCTGTACTCTTTCCAATGGAAGTGGTCCCACTTCATTTGGATTTTGTATGAATAAGTTATGACTGTTTTACCCGGAACACCTGTTTATTGACTAGCTTCATAACTGGTCACAAACCCTATCTTCCACAAAGTGTATCTCCATAGTTATAGCGAATCAAGAGCTAAAATTTTTACAAGATGTACTTTGATATGTCTTATCAGTACCATAGAAATTTCACCATCTGAATCATTCTAGAAAAAACTTTATAGCAAAAATGGTAAGATGACCTGAAAATAACATACCTTAGAACACATAACCAAAAGACTTCATCTTCCCTTGAAATCCGGCCTTCTTTTCTTCTTATTACCTCTAAAATTTGACTTGTATCAAATGAATGTATAATGATGTTTAATTATATCATTTATTTCACTTCATTTTAACATTAGGGCTGACCTGACACTTTCTTATTTTGTAATTCTTTTCTTTAATTATCTTCAGTGCCTACATGTACTTCCTTCTTTAATTCACTTTGTCATCTTCAAAAATTCATTTCTCCTCAAGCATGAGGATCCACGTAACGTGACACATACCACCGGAAACAACATGATGTACATTATCCATCCATGGGTGTTGTATCTGCATGTGCATTTTCCTTCATGTCCAAATACCTTCATTAATCTTGCGGTCCAAAACCCATGACTAGGGTTGACATCAATGACAACAACCAATCTTCCAACAGCCGCCATCGACACTATTGGATAGGATAATGGTGTGTTATACAAAGGGTTTTGGAACACTAAAAGTGAATCTTTATCTTCTTTGAGAGACGAGAAAACTGAAGAAGGGTGAAAAGGGATGCGAGGACTTGGTTCCTCCGACTTGCAAGAGATGTAATCATGGGAACCCGCAGGCATAGAATATGATTCTATGGTGTACTCCTTGAGACTTGGTGATGTCGAGAAATCTAACCGAATATTTAGTGGGATGTCGATCGCTGTTAAATTTACTGAGGGATTTTCACCTTTATGTACGCCAGAAGTTGTCAAATGAACTTCATTTTTAATTTCAGGGAGAGCTAATGTTAGGTTGAGGGTTTTAGGGGGGATATGTGTGAAGTTAAAGTTCAAAAGGAATCTTAGCTTTGTGTTGTGTTTTCCTAAGATGGTAGACCGTAGTGGTTGGCTTAAGGAAACCTCTTGTTTTCAGTATTTTTTTCGGATCGGAAACGGGTGTGGTTTGTTTACCATTCGGGTTTTGTCTGGTGTTCCTTTGACCAGATGCCAACTTAATTAAACATGGAGTCGCCAAGTGAATGATAAAAGAAAATCCTTTAGAATGTGTTCACCCTTTGTTCACCAGCAAAGGGTAGAAACTTGTGAAAATGTCATTCTCCCAGGGAAAAGGTTTCCTAACTTCGTCCCCGACAGCAGCGCCAGAAAGATGTTGTTCCAGAGTCTGTACTTAAGGCTAAAACGTACAGGGTCTAGGAATTTGAAAGTGAATAAAAGATAAAAAGGGGAAAAAATCAATGCTCGGGAAAAGGGAAGCTAAGGCTGATTTCTAAGTTGTCTCTGTCTCGCTTCCAAACGTTCCTAGATGCTGATATCCCATTCAATTGTGGCCCATGAACGTTCGAGTTCGACTCGGGTGATGGCGGTTTTAAGTATGGTGTCAAATAGGATAAAAGAGATGTTGGTTTGATCTGATACGTCGGGTTCAATGTTGGGCTGTCTTGCAAAGGGCACAGTCATGGAGGAACATAAAATTAAAAGAAAGTTTGAGGTTTAAAATGACACTTCAATTTTTTCTTTAACCATATAAAAGAGAACTTTTGAAATCCAATGTTAAAAATAGAATACAAACCAAAGGCCTTCCCTCGTAGTTGAGTTAAATTTTTAAAGAATCATGTATGAAAATGTGAGAAAACATTAAACAATTGGCAATGCAAGGCTCCTATCAAGGGAGAATCTTGCCTTGTAAATAGAAGAAGAAAATGGAAAGAAGTAATCTGACGAAGCATAAAATATAGAGATCTAAAAACTTCACAGGTCTTGTACCTACTGATTTGCGGTACAGAGGAAAAACTGCAAGTGATTAGACGACTAAAAGTTGGTCACCACAGTAGAAGTTGCACTAAATTGTAGATAAGCATTCGTCAAAAAAGTATATGAGAAGTGAAACTTAATATAAGATAACATAGAAAACAAAACTCATAACCCAGTCTTCACAGAGTCAGGAATGTTCAGATTGCTTTGTATTAATTTTCAAAGAAAGAAAGTCTCTATTAAAATCGGCCAAGAAAGGTCCAACCTTTATTCTCACTTCAAAATGCATATTTATACAAACTTCTAAACCCTAGAATCTCAATCGTTCCAGAAGTTTTCGGTTACAAATGGGAAATTTATGCATTTCACTTCTTTGTCTTTGTCCTCCTTCCTGCGGGCAGAGAACCTTCCTTTCTTTACTCTTTGGGTTCTAAAAATAGAATAGGCAGGCATCTGTCATTATTTGACACCAGAAGCCTGCCCTTTCGCCTGCTTGGTGCAAGTGATGCACCTCTCCACCAACTGGGTTATCAACTTGGAAGGCTCTGCTTGGTCGCTCGCTTCAAGAGTGTAACAATTCTCCGCCAATTGTGGTAAACTCTTTCCCACTTGTCTGTCCTCTGCGATGATGGAGAATAATTGTAAACTTGGTTGTACTAGCCATTTGTTCATTTGGGTCATATCAACCTGGCTGATCTGGGATACCTACACTTGCTACTCCTCCATGTTTTATTTGATGTCCAACAAATGTTTAGCTATATTGATTTTTCCCAGTGTCCGAGCACTACTCTCCTTATCAATATCTAGAAAACCTTTACTTATTAAAGAGAATGTTTCCTCACAAAAACTATTCACTTCGTTAGCTCTCCCACTGCTTTCCGATATGTTCTGCTCCTAGACCTTCAACATGATATTACCTTTGGTTTGTTCCGTGATGGATAATTTTGAGGTGTTGACCGTCTCTATCTTCGTTGTAGCTATAACAACGTCTTGGAAAGTGACCCGTGTTTCTCCAGCTTCTCTTTCTTTCGAAGAAATGTTCTCTAATATTTTCTCTATCATCCAGAAATGGTTCTGAATGGTTCTCACCTTTTCCAACAAGTTTTTTTGAGCCTTAAGTACCTTATGTCAGATTTCGATGGCCTGCGATCTAAAATTTTTTATGTCTACAAGCTGTTTCTCGGCCACCTCCAATTTCAGCTGCAACTCTATAATCTATTGCCCCTGCTAGCTTACTTGTGTTTGGATAGTTTGCATCGACTGGCACACCTGCTCAAGGTCGGACCTGAGCTTCTCGATTTCACGCAAGTTGATTGTTCGAGCTTACTCAAGTCTCTTTCTCACCTCGTCCCTAACATTCTCTTCGACAGTAGCTAACTTAGCTTCCAACTTACTGACTAGGAGGTTCTTTCGTTTCAACTAGGACGTCAAAGTCCTAACTGAGTATTGATTGGTTGTAGCATAAGCCCCTAGTGTCCCGACTATCTCCTCTAAAAATTTTTCCACTTTCGCACCCTTCCCATCTGTCATGATTTTAAATTTTTTAGCTACTATGCCCTCTTTTGATAAAATCCTTACCTTACCACAACCTTTCTTTTCTTGTTAAAGAAAAATTTGTTGGGAGGTAACTCCTCTACAGAAATAGGCATCAGTTATTCATTGAAAATCTATCCCTTGTGACAATAGAAATCAGACTAGCGATTTCCTTGGATGTTTGTTTTGGGGTGACTTCTGTAACCGGCTCGTTTGGCATGAGAGAAAGTGAGTCACTCGATCCCTATGAAGGTATCTCCGCTTGGCCTTGGGCCTGCTTGCCTAGCGCGCCATTTTTAGGGTTTCCTTCCTGGTTCTAGGGGACTTTGACTCCTAGCTCTGAGGTTCCAGCCTCCCTGGTTTTCCCTTGGTCCTTCTCCCCACTAGGACTCGAGTCCTTTGCACCTTTGGCTCCCATCTTCTTTGTAAATGGAAGATCTGGGGCTTCACCCTGTAAAGTCTGGGAGAGACAACTCTGTCGGTTTTCTCGAAATTTCAAAAGTTCGGCCATGTCTCTAGGTGGCAAGGATTGAATTTAACTTAGGACTTCCGTGAAGGACCTCGCTCCCCTGAATATTTCATCATGCGGGGAATCCTCGTGTTCATACCTCTTTAGACCGCATCTTGCCAAGTGACTGCTCACAACCTTACTAGGGTCATGCTTCTTAAACTCAATGTCTACTAGCTTCATTTCTTCCAGATCCACAGCCTCGGCTTTGGCGTGGCCAAAATTTAACAAGGAATATGCACCAATACAAATAGGGAAGGGAGACCATACCTTTTTTGATACTCCTTTGAGCTCCTTGCTTATCCCGCCGAGAACAGACTGTCTGGAAATCTCAAGGCACAATAGCTTATCTGGCAAGAATAGCGGGAGGTCATATGGAGGGACAGAGGTGCCAAAAACCATGATATATGAAAAATTTTCCTCTTTATAGAAATCTTCCATGCTGCTTAGGTTGGTCGCAACGCTATCTGATATCCTGGGAGGCGGCTGGCCAAAAATGGTGAGATGCAATGGCACCATTACCCAGTTGAAGATCTCGTAGATGAATTATTTGGCCTTATCCTCCCAAAGCTTCAAGTGGTAGACATGGATTGGCTCTGTACTAGATGGAGTCTAGCTCTAGCTCATTAGATGGAAAGGCGTCATGAAGCAAATGGCATCCATGATGTAGGTGGGCATGAAAAATGAAGTTGCTTTCCCACTCACCTTCTACGCTCGATATTTGGTAATTCGATTGGTTAAACTGTCTAACAATAGTTTGGCCCGGTCAAAATAAAGAACTTTAGTGACTGTATGAATCAGAGGCACCCACAAGAGATAAAAATGTGTGGTGTCCTCCCTCCAATACAACCTACAGGCCATCATTGCTATATACCTGAATGGTGGCTCTAAGGAGGAGACTGAATAAATTCCATTAGAATCTGCCCTGAATTTTGTGGGGTCTGAAACCCAATCCCTGATCAAATTGGACAATTTTATGCCATATTGCTCGCATTCCTTCTGCTTGAAACCTTCCAGAAATTCAACATTGTGTGTGAAGTTTGGTGTGGGTGATAGTTGATACATTGCCTGCAAATGTTCTGGTCTAAAAGTCCCAATCGTCACCTTTTTCTTGCTAATGAAAGTTCTGGTCGGGATATCCACATGATCTAGTGTCCATCTGATCATATCATAATAGGGGAGGAGCCGTGGTCTTGCCACTATTTTGTGCATTTCTGCCTGAATGATGATTTTGTATCTAGTGGCCAAATCATTCTTCTCATTATCGCTGGAATCATCTGAACAATTCACCGATTCAGACTGAAGAATGTCAGAGATGTATGTTCAGGTTTTGAAAGTATAGATACTTCGGGGTGAAGTATTGGAAATAGCATCATTGCCCTGACCTAAACTTTCGGTAACCACCTTGAACGCCTTTCGTGGAGCCATGAAAGAGAATTTTGTATGCAGATCACCTGTAGTAAGAATTGTAAATACAGATAGAAGTTATCCTGATGAAAAAATATTTGCGCGCAAAATAGAAATAAAATTGAAATAATGAAACAAACCCCTTATCTTAGTCATTTAATACCCTGGTGTCCTTGCAAACCAAATGGTCAAATCATTTAAAGAAATATTTAGTAGTAAAAGCGAGATCCTACTATCTGTCACCTCACCATAGTCCAAATAAATGCCATAATTGTTTAACGAGTCATAGCATGAATCAACGCAAAAAAAATTTAAAGTTACTCTGCGGACAGTGCATATTAAAGTTTTCATTGATGCATCGATTAATCATGCTTAGCCCCTTTAACTACTTTTCGGTGTTCGTTGTATCGGGAGAAATCACTCCTACCATTTGAGCCCCCAAAACCTGAAATTGTGATGATGCGATTTAGTTAAAAAAATGTGATCTAACTTAACCTCTTAAATAACCCATGCTTAATTAATAAAAATTGTGACTTCGCGACTCGGGGATACAAAGGAATAGTTTTTTGGGAGAGATATTGTCGAGTCGTGAAACCCTCATAGTTCTTAACTATGGTTTAAAGTGACTTACCCCTGACACCAACCTGGGTGAATTTTTTAAAACCATTTCGCGACTTCGCATATCAAAGTTTCAAAACCTTGTGACTTGTAACTCCCAAAGTGTGATAGCGTGAGGTAATAAAAGTGATAGACTTGCTTAACGATTAAGCGATGGTGACTTAGGACTATAATGGCCATCGCCACTTCGCATGTCTGGGTAAACTTTTGATTTCAAGAATTACATTTCAACACTTGTAAAAGGTGACTCCAACACCATATAGCTACCCGCATGACACCTTTTGAAGCGGTATATGGACAAAGTGCACCTTCAGTTCTCTCATATTTTCCAGGTGTCTCAAAGGTCCAGGATGTTGAAAAAACACTTATAGTTTGAGAGGCTATTCTACGTACCCTCAAAGAGAATTTGGTCATGGCTGAGAATCACATGAAGAAACAAGCAGATCAAGGTCGCTCTGAACGTCAATTTGCAGAAGGGGATCAAGTGTTTCTTTGACTGTAATCTTACAAGAAAAACTCCCTCAAGGATGACCATTGTGAGAAAATGGTGCCCAAATTTTATGGTTCTTATACCATTCTCAGGTGTGTGGGATAGGTGGCCTATTGGTTATCTTTTCCCATCCATTCTAATATACATCCTATTTTTCATGTTTCCTTCCTAAAGAAGGTGATTGGAACTAAGTGCCAAACTCAAACGAACCTTCCCGAGTCGGACGAATAAGGCTCCATTTGGCTACAACCACAAGAAGTTTTCGATCAGCATGAGCGTTGCCTACATCATCAAACCATCAAGGAAGTGTTAGTCTAGTGGAAAGATACAAACTCAACTGATGCCACTTGGGAACCAACTACCATTCTGCAACAACTTCCACATCTCAAGCCTTGAGGACAAGGATGTTTTTAAGGGGGAGGACATGTTAGGGACCTAATCCCTCACATAGGTAGAATAATATATTCTGATGTAATAAAGGTCGATATTAATAAGGCCTAGCTATAATAAATAATAAATCGAATGTAAGAAGACCTAATAGTCGCTTGCTCTTCTAGAAGGATACTCCTCTAGATGGTTCTTTTGATATACATATTTAGTATAAATAGGAGCCGAGGGTATGAGAACTCTTGTCTTGGATATTATTGTAATAGATATCTTCTCTGTTGGAGGTTGTACCCTCGAAGAGCCAAGTGAACGTTGCTCTCAGTAATCAAAGTGCTCTTTCTGGTGTTATTTTGATATCATTTTGGCATTATTGTGGTTTTGTTCTGGTTATATTGTTATTCATCTACCATTTCTAGAATTTTATTTTTGTTCTGCATAATTTTTATATCTGGAATATTACATTATCCCCCTTGATTATAATATATATTTCTTGTTGTATTCAGTAGTAGATAAATCTTCAATTGGCATGGTCTTATTTCAGGAGGATGATAATCTCCATGAGCATGGCATCTACTATTTGAGTCGTGCCTTGTTGGGACCTCAACTAAAATATTCTCATGTCGAGAAACTGGCCTTGGAAACATTTCATGTTGTCCAACATATTCAAAATTAAATTCTATTATGAAATATGACTATCATTGTGGACGTTAAGTACCATTTTCAATATGTTTTAACTTGGAGAATTATTGGTGCGAAGTACAACAAATGGATTGGTGTTGTCTAGGAATTCGACTTGGATTTTTCTTCTACAAAGTCTAAGAAGTATTTAGTCTTTACGGAACATATGTCAAAGTTACAATAGAGAATGAGGATAATGAAGACATGGAATCATTTCCAAATGAGAATATATTCCTAATATCTTTGGTTGATCCTTTGTATGGGGATATCATCATATATCTCCAAAATATGAAGTTCCCTCTACATTTCTCGTGAGATGAGTGACGATGTATTCATTACCTAGAAAATAATTATCTCATCATCACCGACATTTTGTATCGACAAGGTGGATTCAATTCTATGTCATTTCCTAACTCATGAGGAAGCATAGTTTGTTTTGAATGACTTCCATGGTGGAGCATATGGTGGTCACTTATAAGGGTTAGCAACATCCCAGAAGATTTTGTGCGTCGTATATTTCTGGCCAACACTATTTAAATATTACGTAAAAGAAGTCAATAAATGTCATCCTTATCAAATATTTACTAAAACGATGTATGTCTGCCCTTCTGCTATGTTTCCTATCATTACTATGGAACCCTTCACAAAGTGGGGGGTCGATTTTATAACGTTCATGTAAGATATGTCTAGGGGGAATCGATATATCATAGTGGTCATTGACTACTTAAAAATGTGGGAAGAGGCCATGCTCAAATTTGGTAATGATGGTGAGAACACAACATGTTTCATGTTTAATCAGGTTATATCCAGAGCATGGTACTTCTAGAGCATGGTACTCCAACAGGCAGGGTTCAGAAAAGGAAGTGCAGACAACAACCTCTACATCAAGGTAAGTCAAGGTAATAATTTATTAATTGAAGTTTATGTTGATGATATTATTTTTGGTAGTGATGGTGACAGGTTAAGCCAGAAATTTACAAAAGACATGCATAATGAATTTGAAATGTCGTTACTTGGAGAACTATCCTTATTTATGGGAATTCAGATACGTCAAAGAAACCAAGGAATTTTTATTTCTCAAACCAAGTATATTAGACAAATGCTAAAGAGGTTCATAATGGAAGATTGCAAACCAGTTATCACTCCCATGTAAACCAGTTGTAAGTTGAGAAAAGATGATGATTCGAAGTCTATAGATCAGAGGCAATATAGGTCAATGATTGGCAGCCTACTATATGTGACAACATCCAAACCATATGTATTGCAAGAAGTTGGATAGGTGGCACTATTCCAAGTAGCACCAAAGGAATCACATGTATTAGCAGTAAAGAGGATTTTCAGATATCTCAAAGGAACATAAGAGTTTGGATTATGGTATCAAAAAGGAAAATATCTATCACTTATTCCCTACACAGATGCATATTGGGCAGGTTGTATTGATGACTTACGAAGCACGAGTGGAGCATCATTCTAATTAGGTGAGTGTTTGGTATCATCGCTAAGAAAGAAACAATCATCCGTATCTCTATCTATAGCCGAGGCAGAGTATATTGCACCAACAACATGTTGTACACAGGTTCTTTGTCTGAAACAAACTTTGATAGATATATAGGTTGAGTATGATGAGCCCATTCCAATATATTGTGATAATACAAGTGCCATCAGTATCTCAAAAAACCCGATGATGCACTCTAAGACGAAGCACATTCCAATAAAGTATCACTTTCCATGGGAATCCTTTGAATATCTTCGCCAAAGACTTGGAATTATTTCTAATCCAAAATGAATGATTTTTGAATGCTTATCTTGTATGTCTTAGATGTACAAGAGGAAGCACCATAAGAGTAAAGTTCAGTCAGGGGGAGGAACCCCAGATGGAAAGATACCTTTGCCATTGATGAAAAAGGGGGGAGAGATTTATCAGATGCATAGGAAAGAGGCC
Organism: Picea glauca; assembly: GCA_000966675.3. Lineage (NCBI taxonomy): Eukaryota > Viridiplantae > Streptophyta > Pinopsida > Pinales > Pinaceae > Picea > Picea glauca. The sequence continues at coordinate 121,251 of JZKD02S2264496.1, forward strand.
TTGTTCCAGAGGGAGCCGATTTATTAGATGTAGAGGACATAGGTAAATTTATCAGATACAAAGGATAACGGCATGGTTCCAAGGGGAGCATGAGTGATATGATTTTAGTATTGCATCAGAGTGTTTCCATCAATGCCAAAGGGGGAGATTGTTGATTAAGGTTGGTTGTCATTAATGTCAACCCTTGAAGAAATCCCCACAACACAAAGGTTTGGGTAATGGACCCAAGATTTTTTTATGTAAATATGACTCATTATTGTCTTGTCATGTTTGATAAGAAGTAAATATGGATGAACTTCAAAGTGGTCCCATTATGGTGAAAGCCCTCACGAGAAGACACTTTGTGGAGTAAGAGATCCCATGATTAATTATGGAATAATGAGATCCTATATGGATAGTGCTTGTCATTCCATTTCCAGTGGTATGTTGAACATCACATAACTCCTCACGGTTAGAGAGTTATGGCCATGAGAAGTTGGAGACCCCAGGTTTCGGTAATGGACCCAAGTTTGTTTGATGGATAACAGTATGAGTTATGATATATTTTCAGATAATACTATTCTATAGGGATATTACATGTCATTCCATTTCTGGTGGTATGTGGAACGTCACATAACTCCTCACGGTTTAAGAGTTATGGCCTTACGAAGTTGGAGGACCCTCATATGTCATCTAGCAACCCCAAAAGGTGAAAGTAGCCAAAGTGGTTTAAGAGATTTTAAAAGGTAAATAATAAAGTGAAGTAATGATTGTATTATAATTCAAATTGAATACAAAATAAATTATTTCAAGAATAAATTTAATGGAGAAATTAGAAGTGGGTTAACCCTAAAATAAGGAAGGTGGGGCCAAGTGACCTAGAAGATGTTTTTAAGGAAGCTACTTGGACAGTATAAATAAGAGGAAAGGCTCTCTCATTTTAATTACACTTGAGAATATTGAATATCTATAGGTTTCTGAGGTAAGCAAGGATATCTAACCCAAAATTATGAGGGAAGGTGAAGAAAAGAAGTCCGAAATGCAAGGAAGGATAAATTCTTTTGATGGTGCTTTCTAAGGTATGTTATTTACAGGTCATCTCACCATTTTCGCTATAATTTTTTTTCTATAATTATGAAGACTGTGGAATTTCTATACCATTGATAAAACATATCCAAGTATCTGTGGTAAAAAATTCATCTTGTGGGTCATTTTATTTTTGGAGTTACACTTCGTGGAAAATAGGGTTTGTGGCTAGTCCTGAAACTAGTCAAAAACAAGTGTTTCGGGTAAAAATGTCATAAATTATTGATAAAAGATAAAAATTCAGTGAAACCAAATGTATTAGTTAGGGTACGGTCTATAGTATTCTATGTAAATGTTTCAGATCAATTCAAAAAATATTATGTGCGGGGAACGCTCTACAAGGTCACTCTCTAGAATAAGCCAGAATTCAGCAAGGTATGCCATTTTTTCTATAACTCCTTTTCTGAGAGGTTCCAAGTAGTGATGCCTGGAAGAATTGCATAAAACACACTGAAGAACATTTTGTATCAATTTCAAATATTTATAGATTACAGGTACAAATTTATGATTACTTCAAGTTAAGGTTGTTGACTATCCCAAAACTAGGCATGCAAGACTAAATAAAAGTTTGATGAAAATGCTAGTCTCTTGTTGTTGAATTTAAGGAAGGTTTGCAAGAATGTGATCATATAAACTAGGTCTACTATAGAGCTACAAATCAGATTTGGATGATGAAATTGATGAGGGACTTTGGTTGAGGTACATGTTGAGTACATGGTTGAGATAAGTAGTTGATGAGTTGGCACATACATGAGGTGTAATTGATGATATTGATACATATTGATGAGTAGTTGAAACATGATTGGTACATACTTGGTACATGGTTGGATGAACTTGTTTATGGTACAGGTTATTTGGTATAGGTTGGTTCATGGTTGATGCACTTGTTTATGGTACAAGTTGATTACAGGTTGAGGTAGAGGTTGATGCATGGTTGATGTAGGGTTCAGATTTATTGGTACATTTTTACAGTTGTATATGTCATAGTGATAGGTTAACAATGATTCCATAATTCTACTTCTATTTCAGGGTGGAAGGACGGAGCAAGGACAGGTGGTTGTAGTCGGAAAACATAGGGGGTTGGAGCCTCCTTCCGGTTGTAGCCATAGAATTGGGGATTTGGAGCTTCCCTCAGGTTGTATCCTGAGAAGCTAGGCAGTTGGAGCCTCCTTCCAGATGCAGCTAGAAAACAAAGGAAGTTGGTGCTTCCAATGAATGTAATTCTTCAAGACATATAAGAAAAAATATTCCATGGTTTTCTCCCGATTTTGGTTTCCACGTAAAACACTGGTGTACTGTGTATGTGTATGTTTGTTCATTTGTTCATTTCTTATTTACTCTGCAATTATTGGATGATAATGTTTCATTGATATAACACTTGGATTATATGGTTAAAGAGGATACGATTTCTCTATTACTGATTCACCCACCCTCTCAGTAATCCAACAAGTGGCCATTCTATTAGGATTCTATCGAGGTGGCTCTTGTATGAGGGAGGACACTTAAGACATATTTCTATGGGCCTCGAAATTTCATCACCCTTTGTCTCCTAGTTATAACAACCTCATTTATACCTTCACTCGTCACCATAGTGGATTTCATCACTTCTCGTGGCAAGTGTTTGGAAAGTCCTCATCCTTCGCTTTATTCTCTTTTCTCGGTGGGCCCCCAATGATTTAGATGGAAGAGTTTGGAAGAGTTATAGTCTAGGCCTATTTGAGTGCTTTTAGTTTATCTTTTGTCTAGAGTATTGTTTATTTTATAAGATAAATTATTAATTAATACATTGACATTATGATTCAAACACACTTGAGACCACTTGTTGCACCACATAAGCATGTAGTATCTTGGTTTGATAACTTCTTTTATCCTATGGTTGTTATTGAGATTCTAGTTCTTTGATAGATTAATTACACCATTTAAAGAGCTATTATCACCTAGGAACTATTCCCCTCTCAAGGGAAACTACTTCCAGACGAACCTCTTAGGGGTGCATTCATGATGCTTTGATGAACTCTCTTGCTTATTTCTTTTGATTCAAACTTGATATTCTAGTTTTCCCATTAGATATTAGATCCTCCAACCTTACATGACCACATAATATATTTCATATGTTTATACCATGGTATATTAGCTCCTATGCTTCACACCTCATGGGTATAGTATGTCCAAGGAGGGTTATAATGATTGATATTTTATCATATAATAGAGATTCATTGTGTTCAAAGTCATAATTATTAGGAGGTGATTTCATCAAGGATCAAATGGATGAATGATCAAATTCTATTAGGGGGTTAGTGTGTTCAAAGTAATAATGTATTAAGGGTTCAGTGTATGAGAGGGTTAGTTTTTTTGAGATAATAATGTCTTAAGGGGTTAATGCATTTATAGGGAACTAGTGTGTTTGGGATTATAGTTTCTTAGGGGGTATACTATATGTCATGGATATTGGGGGGTATACTATATGTCATGGAGATTGGCGGGTATACTATATGTCCAAGGAGGGTTATAGTGATCGATATTTTATACAATGACATGATACTTTAATGCCAAAGATATTGCTGACCATAAATGACATATTAATTAACCTCATACTTTTCTAAATGCATCATAATAATAATTTGAAATAAATAAAAAGGGTGAATTAAGAGATCAAGGGTTATAGGGGTTAAGAGTCCTAGTGTATTAGAAGGGTCAATCTATTATGATGTTACTATGTTCAGAACCATAATGTATTCATATTTTAGTGTGTTTGAGGTCACACTATGTTCACTGGGGGAGATTGTTTTAGGATTCATAGGGGATTAGAGGGTATACATGCATGTTCAAGTTGATATTGATTAGGGGTTACAGAGTAGTTCCTGGAATCCCTTCTTCCCCTCATCACCAAGGATGTATCCATGACTATGCCTAGAAATGAGGATGAAGCCATCCAAAGGAAGAATTGTATGTAATATTATTTATTCTCAATTGGGGTATCTCTATATTATCCTTCCTAATGCCCCTCGCTCTCAATTAGGTGACAAGGATGTATCCATGACTATAACTTGGGGGCTATGAGTTAGGGATTATATATTATATAATATAATATATATATATATATATATATATATAATATTATATATATATATATATATATTATATAAATAATAATAAAACAAAATAAAATAAAATAAAACAACATAACAAAAAAAACCAAACACAAATCGCATGCTAGAGTACTCACGTGCCATCACCACTACACAATCACGACCACTACATAGTCACACACTAGACATTATACCAATATACCACTCACCACTATTGGAGAGGATTGGGTTACGCATATAGGCATAGTGGAAGGGAGAGGAGGTTGAGAGAAGGAGGAGAAGGAGGGAGAGGTGCATAGGAGGAGGCTATGGCACAAGTTTTTGCACACAGAGTGGAAGGGAGAGGAGGATGGGAGAAGTAGGAGAAGGAGGGAGAGGCACAAGGGAGGAGGGCATGTTATATGAGGCTAGGGCACACGAATTTTCAAAGGAGGGCACATGGATTTGCAGAGGAGGGCACATGGTTTTGTAGCAGAGGAGGGCACACAGCTAAAGGAAATAGTTTGACTTCTTTCTCCTATCTCTTGAGTGTGCATTCTAATTGTTTGATGAAATATTTGATATAAATGCTTGATAGAATGCTTGATGAATTAGAGATACTAAGGACATAGAAGAAACCTTGTTGCAACTAGGAATTGTACAACAAGTGGTAGATCGAACAAGTGGTATATCAAACTAGTGCTAATGACGATGGATATTTTCCTTCAAGTGAGGGCTTTGAATGGTACCAATAAATATGTCAATAATGAAAGGGATATTTCCTTAAGTGAGGACTTTAATGGTATTAATAATGGTGATGAATGTATTCCTTCAAGTGAAGAGTTTGATAATGGTTCCAATGACATGGATGAGGATATAAACCATTCACCTAATATATTTCATGGAAATGTCCAATATACAAATAAGTAGGATGACATTCAACTTAGTGAGGAGACTAACAATAATAACAATGATATAGATGAGGATGATGAAATTCCTAGGAATGAAGATCTTCAAAGAAAAGTGTTTCAAATAAATGCAAATGAGGAGGTTGAACATGAACAACCACCATTCTACAAGGGGAATTCACTTTTCATATTGGTGTGGTTTTTCAAAGGAAAAGCATCACAAATAGGCTTCTACGAACTTGCTGACCACTTTGGTTTGACCACCTATTTGGGGGTGATATGCAATGTTCATTTTTATTTGGCTACGATTTAGTTTAAACAAATCTTGCCAAAATTTGCTTGTGAAGGTAGGGTCCCCATATGAAACAATGAAAGTAGATATGCCATGTAACTTTAAAATATGATACAAGAGGACTTGGGAAACTAACAAGGGGGTAATGGATGTGGTAAGGCACAAAAATGAGCATATTTTGAGAGAAATCTTACTAACACCATGATCATATATTTTTTTCCCACCCTTGGGAGTTCCACTATAAAATCCATAGAGGTATCATTCCATATATGTGTTGGGATCGTTAGTGATTTCAAAGACCTTGAAATATTTACTATCTCACCCTTGTTTCGTTCGAAAGTGTCATAGGTTGCCACAAAATCCTAGATGTTAATTTTCATTCCCTCCCAAATAATGAGAACTTATTTCATTCATATGTTTTATTAAATCCAAAGTGACCTGCTATAGGAAATTAATGATTCATATAAGATCCTTTATTTTAAGGAATAATTATTTACTAAAACAATTTGCACTTTATATCACAATGTATCTAGATTCCATGTATACCTTTTAGGAGGGTTGGGATCTTCGTAAATCATGTGGTTGAGTTGAATTATAGTGTCAATTTCCAAATATTCTAAATGGGATTACTTGAGCCAACTTGGAATGGGTAAGGATGAGGCAAAGAGGGATCCATCCTCCCCAAATTGATCAGATAGGGAATCGACTACCACATTTTATTTACCCTTCTTATAGATAATCTCACAATCATACCCTAGCATCTTGGTGAACCACTTATGTTACTCTGGTGAGGATAACCTTTGTTTCAGAAAGTACTTAAAACTATGATGTTAATTCTTCATATGGAAACGTCACCCTATGCGATAAGGTCATCAAGTCTCTACTACATGTAGGATGGCCATCGTTTATTTCTCGTATGTGGATTTACCCAAATTGCGGTCACACAACTAGTTATTGGTAAATTCCAATTGGTGCCATTCTTACATCAATTCCACTCCAAGATCTCTGCTCGAGGCTTCACATTCCAATACAAAATACTTAGCAAAATATGGAATTTATAAAACTGGAGTAGTGCACATGGAATCCTTTAAAGCCGAGAAGGAATGTTGAATGACTACACTATAGAAAAAGGCATTATTTTTTAGAAGTGAAGTTAAGGGAGAAATGACTACAAACTTCCTTTAATAGCCTTGAAGTCATAAGAATCCATGTAAGCTCTTTAAGGTTTTGGGATAGGTCCAATCTTGCATAGATATGAATTTCATAGGATCAACTCATACTCCCTCCTAACTTAAAATGTGATCCACGTATTCAACCTATGAAGCCCCAAAAGCACATTTGGAGTGTTTCATGAAAAAATAGTGGCCCTGTAGGAGTTGCAAGTCTCTATCAACATGCTTGATGTGACATTCCTATGTTTTATTGTAAACCAATATATCATCAAAGAATACTAGATAAGAAGATTGGGTATGAAGGGTCAAAAGATCTTTTTCATAAGGCTTTGTAATGTGGATTGAACCTTGAAAAGACCAAAAGGCATCACCACAAACTCATAATGACATTTATGTGTACATAAGGAGATCTTAGGGATTTCTACCTCTTTCATCTTGGTATGGTGGTATATGGAATGAAGGTCAAATTTAGTGGAAAACTCGGCTCCATGAAGTTTATCCAAGTGGTCTTAAATAACTAGGATAGGAAATTTGCCCTTGATGATCAACTTATTGTGATCGTAGAAATGAGGACAAATGAACCAATTTCCTTCCTTCTTTAATATGCTGACCACTAAGGATGAGTAATGGATAGTCCTAGGACATATTACTCCCACCACCAACAATTCTACAATTACCTTTTTAATTTCATTATTCTATGAAAAAGGGTTCCAATAAGGATGCACATTGGGTGCTTCACTACCTAGAATTAGGAGATTTCCTTCTTAGAGGCCTTGAGANTCATACTCCCTCCTGACTTACAATGTGACCCACGTATTCAACCTATGAAGCCCCAAAAGCACATTTGGAGTGTTTCATGAAAAAATAGTGGCCCTGTAGGAGTTGCAAGTCTCTACCAACATGCTCAATGTGACATTCCTATGTTTTATTATAAACCAAGATATCATCAAAGAATACTAGATAACAAGATTGTGTATGAAGGGTCAAAAGAATTTTTTCATAAGGCTTTGTAATGTGGATTGAACCTTGAAAAGACCAAAAGGCATCACCACAAACTCATAATGACATTCATGTGTACAGAAGGAGATCTTAGGGATGCCTACCTCTTTCATCTTGGTTTGGTGGTATATGGAATGAAGGTCAAATTTAGTGAAAAACTTGGCTCCATGAAGTTTAGCCAAGTGGTCTTAAATAACTAGGATAGAAAATTTGTCCTTGATGATCAACTTATTGTGATCCTAGAACTGAGGACAAATGAACCAATTTCCTTCCTTCTTTAATACGCTGACCACTAAGGATGAGTAAGGGATAGTACTAGGACATATTAATCCCACCTCAAACAATTTTAGAATTACCGTTTTAATTTCATTATTCTATGAAAAAGGGTTCCAATAAGGACGCACATTGGGTGCTTCACTACCTAGAATTAGAAGAGTTCCTTCTTAGAGGCCTTGAGAGCCAACTATGATGCATAAAACCTGTGAATGGTGCCCATATCCCACCCATAGGCCAAAGATCTATTAGAGATGGTCTGTGTGGTGCTTCAAGGATTTGTTCATAACCATTGAGGTCAAGAATATTTGTACAGGGCCTAGGTCAATTGTTTTCCTACCTCATCCATGGTATATCTCTTGATACATAATCTTATTTTCCATAATATATTAATGGTGCACACATTCCCAATAGAAGGACTTAGTCTTTACCATTAGGCATGAGAAATATTTTCTTAGAGCATAAGCCCATAATCCTTTCTTATTATGAAAAATGTACTATTGGCATGAAATATCCCACACGGAGGTGAAATATCCCATACAAGTGTCTTGTGTGGTTGTACAAAGACTACATCGCAAAGATCAATGAGAAGATTGAAATTGGGCCTAAGTATCTTATGTTCTTTCCCTAACCATGGGTAAGATCCAAAGTGCCATACGTGATATCCAAAACTTGTGAATAGTGATTGTATCCCACCTAAAGTCCATAGATCCCTTAAAGAGGATATGTGTGGTGGTTTAAGGTCTTGTTCATGGAAATTAAGGACGAGAAGATTTTTTTAGGGCCTAAGGCCATTATTTCCCTCCCCTAGCCATGGTAGAGGTCCTAATATCCATTATTATTATTTAAAGCATACCAATGTTGCCCATATTCCTAATTGGAGGCCTTGATCTTGGTCATTAAG
>JZKD02S2264496.1:132401-151094 GCA_000966675.3 Picea glauca
GACCACTACACAGTTGCACACTAGACATTAGACTAGTATACCACTCACCACTATTGGAGAGGATTGGGTTACGCATACATGCAGTGTGGAAGGGAGAGGAGGTTGAGAGAAGGAGGAGAAGGAGGGAGAGGCACACGGGAGGAGGCTAGGGCACAAGTTTTTGCACGTAGAGTGGAAGGGAGAGGAGGATGGGAGAAGGAGGAGAAGGAGGGAGAGGCACATGGGATGAGGGCATTCTAGATGAGGCTAGGGCACACAAATTTGCACATGGGAGGAGGGCACATGGATTTGCAGAGGAGGGCACATGGATTTGCAGAGGAGGGCACATGGTTTTGCATCGGAGGAGGGCACACAGCTAAAGGAAATAGTTTGACTTCTTTCTCCTATCTTTTGAGTGTGCATTCTAATTGTTTGATGAAATGTTTGATATAAATGCTTGATAGAATACTTGATGAAATGCGTAATAGAATGCTTGATTAATTAGAGATACTAAGGACATAGAAGAGACCTTGTTGTAACTAGGAATTGTACAACAAGTGGTATATCGACCTAGTGCTAATGATGATGGATGTTTTCCTTCAAGTGAGGGCTTTGAATGGTACCAACAAAAATGTCAATAACGAAAGGGATATTTCCTTAAGTGAGGACTTTAATGGTATTAATAATGGTGATGAATGTATTCCTTCAAGTGAAGATTTTGATGGTGGTTCCAATGACATGGATGAGGATATAAACCATTCACCTAATATATTTCATGGCAATGCCCAATATACAAATAAGTAGGATGATATTCAACTTAGTGAGGATACTAACATTAATAACAATGATATAGATGAGGATGATGATGTTCCTAGGAATGAAGATATTCAAAGAAAAGTGTTTCAAATAAATGGAAATGAGGAGGTTGAACATGAACAACCTCCTTCCCATTGTGAATGATGAGGTTGAACATGAACAAACACCATTCTACAAGGGGAATTCACTTTTCATATTGGTGTGGTTTTTCAAAGGAAAGGCATCACAAATAGGTTTCTACGAACTTGTTGACCACTTTGGTTTGACCATATATTTTGGGGTGATATGCAATGTTCATTTTTATGTGGCTACGATTTAGTTTAAACAAATCTTGCCAAAATTTGCTTGTGAAGGTAGGGTCCCCATATGAGACAATGAAAGTAGATATGCCATGTAACATTAAAATATGATACAAGAGGACTTGGGAAACTAAGAAGGGGGTAATGGATGCGGTAAAGAACAAAAATGAGGATATTTTGAGAGAAAGTTTACTAACACCATGATCATGTATTTTTTTCCCACCCTCGGGAGTTCCACTATAAAATCCATAGAGATATCATTCCATATATGTGTTGGGATCGCTAGTGATTTCAAAGACCTTGAAATATTTACTATCTCACTCTTGTTTCATTGGAAAGTGTCATAGGTTGCCACAAAATCCTAGATGTTGATTTTCATTCCCTCCATAAGAATGAGAACTTATTTCGTTCATATGTTTTATTAAATCCAAAGTGACCTGCTATAGGAAATTAATGATTCATCTAAGAACCTTTATTTTAAGGAATAATTATTTACTAAAACAATTTGCACTTTATATCACAATGTATCTAGATTCCATGTATACCTTTTAGGAGGGTTGGGATCTTCGTAAATCATGTGGATGAGTTGAATGATAGTGTCAATTTCCAAATATTCTAAATGGGATTACTTGAGACAACTTGGAATGGGTAAGGATAAGGCAAAGAGGGATCCATCCTCCCCAAATTGATCAGATAGGGAATCGACTACCACATTTTATTTACCCTTCTTATAGATAATATCACAATCATACCCTAGCATCTTGGTGACCCACTTATGTTACTCTGGTGAGGATAACCTTTGTTTGAGAAAGTACTTAAAACAATGATGTTAATTCTTCATATGGAAATGTCACCCTATGCGATAAGGTCATCAAGTCTCTACTACATGTAGGATGGCCATCGTTTCTTTCTCATATGTGGATTTACCCAAATTGCAGTCACACAACTAGTTATTGGTAAATTCCAATTGGTGCCATTCTTACATCAATTCCACTCCAAGACCTCTACTCGAGGCTTCACATTCCAATACAAAAGACTTAGCAAAATATGGAATTTCTAAAACTGGAGTAGTGCACATGGAATCCTTTAAAGCCGAGAAGGAATGTTCAATGACTACACTATAGAAAAAGGCATTATTTTTTAGAAGTGAAGTTAAGGGAGAATTTTTTTTTCCAAAATTTTTCACAAACTTCCTTGAATAGCCTTGAAGTCATAAGAATCCACGTAAGCTCTTCGAGGTCTTGGGATAGGTCCAATATTGCATATATATGAATTTTGTAGGATCAACTCATACTCCCTCCTGACTTAAAATGTGACCCATGTATTCAACCTATGAAGCCCCAAAAGCACATTTGGAGTATTTCATGAAAAAATAGTGGCCCTGTAGGAGTTGCAAGTCTCTATAAACATGCTTGATGTGACATTCCTATGTTTTATTTTAAACCAAGATATCATCAAAGAATACTAGATAAGAAGATTGGGTATGAAGGGTCAAAAGATCTTTTTCATAAGGCTTTGTAATGTGGATTGAACCTTGAAAAGACCAAAAGGCATCACCACAAACTCATAATGACATTTATGTGTACATAAGGAGATCTTAGGGATTTCTACCTCTTTCATCTTGGTATGGTGGTATATGGAATGAAGGTCAAATTTAGTGGAAAACTCGGCTCCATGAAGTTTATCCAAGTGGTCTTAAATAACTAGGATAGGAAATTTGCCCTTGATGATCAACTTATTGTGATCGTAGAAATGAGGACAAATGAACCAATTTCCTTCCTTCTTTAATATGCTGACCACTAAGGATGAGTAATGGATAGTCCTAGGACATATTACTCCCACCACCAACAATTCTACAATTACCTTTTTAATTTCATTATTCTATGAAAAAGGGTTCCAATAAGGATGCACATTGGGTGCTTCACTACCTAGAATTAGGAGATTTCCTTCTTAGAGGCCTTGAGAACTAAATATGATGCATAAAACCTGTGAATGGTGCCCATATCCCAACCATAGGCCAAATATCCCTTAGAGATGGTCTGTGTGGTGCTTCAAGGATTTGTTCATAACCATTGAGATCAAGAATATTTGTACATGGCCTAGGTCACTTGTTTTCCTACTTCATCCATGGTATATCTCTTGATACGAAATCTTATTTTTGATAATATATTAATGGTGCACACATTCCCAATAGAAGGACTTAGTCTTTTCCATTAGGCATGAGAAAGATTTTCTTAGAGCATAAGACCACAATCCTTTCTTATTATGAAAAATGTACTATTGGCATGAAATATCCCACACGAAGGTGAAATATCCCATACAAGTCTCTTGTGAGGTTGTAAAAATACTACATCACAAATATCTACGAGAAGATTGCAATTGGGCCTAAGTATCTTATGTTCTTTCCCTAACCATGGGTAAGATCCAAAGTGCCATATGTGATTTCCAAAACTTGTGAATAGTGATTGTATCCCACCTAAAGTACATAGATCCCTTAAAGATGATCTGTGTGGTGGTTTGAGGCCTTGTTCATGGCCATTAAGTACGAGAAGATTTTTTTAGGGCCTAAGGCCATTATTTCCCTCCCCATGGCCATGGTAGAGTTCCTAATAGCCATTTTTATTATTTAAAGCATACCAATGTTTCCCATATTCCTAATTGGAGGCCTTGATCTTGGTCATTAAGCACATAAGGTTCATTTAAATCCTAATTCCCTTTTATCCTTCCCTTGATGATGGTACATGCCTAAACTCCCATATGTGATGTAAAAAAATACTAATGGTGTCCAAATCCCACCTTGAGGACAAATATCCCTTAAATATTATCTACATAATCATTCAATGGTTAGTTCATAGACCTTGAGGTGAAGAATCTTCTTTTTGGACCTAAGGTACCTGTTTCCTCTCCTAGCCATGGTACACACCTTGAGACCTATTCTTATTATGAAAACATACCAATGGTTCAAAAGATGCCCTACATAGATCTTGTGTGTTTGTTTGAGGACTGCATCACAATTATCATCCCTGATAAAATTCAAATAGGGCCTAAGCATCTTATGTTCTTTTTTATACATTATGCCCAAAACTTGTGAATGGTGACCATATCCCACCCAAATTCCATATATCCCTTAGAGAGGATATGTATGCTAGTTTGAGTCCTTGTTCATGGCCATTAAGATAAAGAATATTTATTTAGGGCCTAAGGCCCTTTATTTCCTCCCTTGGCCATGGTATAGGTCTTGAAACCCATTCTTTTTATTCAAAACATACTAATAGTGCACATATTCACAAATAGAGGCATTTTTCATATTGCAACTATATTGCAACTATATTCTCAAATATTGGTGAGTGGTCAAATGCAACTATATTGCATCTTATGGAGCTATATGCAACTATATGCAAATTTATTGCAACTTATGAAACTATATGCAACTATATTGCAACTTATGCAACTATATGCAACTTATGAAACTATATTGCAACAATTTCGTATGCAACTATATGCAAATATGCAACTATATGAAACTATGCAACATGCAACTTATGCAACTTAAGAAACTTTATGGAACTTATGCAACTTTACGCAACTTTATGCAACATGCAAGTTTATGCAACAATGCAATTTATGCAACTTTACGCAACTTTACGCAACTTTTTGCAACTTTACACAACTTTACGCAACATGGAACTTTATGCAACAATGCAACTTACACAACTTTATGCAACTTTACACAATTTTATGCAACATGCAACTTTATGCAATAATGCAACTTATGCAACTTTACGCAACTTTATGCAACTTTACACAACTTTACACAACATGCAACTTTATGCAACAATGAAACTTAAGAAACTTTATGCAACTTTACGCAAGTTTATGCAAAATGCAACTTTATGCAAGAATGAAACTTATGCAACTAAACAACTATATGTAACTTATGCAACTATGCAACTATATGCGACTTATGCAACTATATGAAACTTATGAAAGTGTGACCTATATCCTCCTAATGCAACTTATGAATGCAACTATATCCTCCTAGTGGCTCTAAGTTCCTTGTTAGAGTCCTTGAGAGCCAATGATGATGCATAAAACCTGTGAATGGTGCCCATATGGTGTCCTAATAGCCATTATTATTATTTAAAGCATACCAATGTTGCCCATTTTCCTAATTGGAGGCCTTGATCTTGGTCATTAAGAACATAAGGTTCATTTAAATCCTAATTCCCTTTTCTCCTTCCCTTGATGATGGTACAAGCCTAAACTCCCATATGTGATCTGAAAAAATACTAATGGTGTCCAAATCCCACCTCGAGGCCAAATATCCCTTAAACATTATCTACATAATAAGTCAATGGTTAGTTCATAGACCTTGAAGTGAAGAAGATTCATTTTAGACCTAAGGTACCTGTTTCCTCTCCTAGCCATGGTACACACCTTGAGACCTATTCTTATTATGAAAATGTACCAATGGTTCCAAAGATACCCTACATAGATATTGTGTGTTTTTTTAAGGACTGCATCACAAATATCAGCCTTGATATGATTCAAATAGGGCATAATCACCTTATGTTCTTTGCTATACATTATGCCCAAAACTTTTGAATGGTGACCATATCCCACCCAAATTCCATATATCCCTTAGAGAGGATATGTATGCTGGTTTGAGGCCTTGTTCATGGCCATGAAGATCAAGAATATTTATTTAGGGCCTAAGGCCCTTTATTTCTTCCCTTGGCCATGGTATAGGTCTTGAAACCCATTCTTTTTATTCAAAACATACTAATGGTGCACATATTCCCAAATAGAGGCATTTTTGATGGCCATTAAGCATAAAAAATATTCATTTAGTGAAGAAGGCCCTGATGTTCTTACCTTGGTGATGATATAAACCTTGAATTACATATATGGTGCAAAAAAAATCCTAATGGCACCCATATCCCACTAGAAGGTCAAATATCTATTAAATAATATGCACATGGTCATTTGAGGCCTAGTTCATGGCCCTTGAATTTGAGAACTTTCATTGTGATCTTAATGTTCTTGTTTTCTTCCCTTAGACATGGTACAAGCCTTGAGAACCATTCTTATTATGAAAAAAATATTAATGGGACCAAAGATCCCACACAGAGGCTAAAGATTTTTACATATGTCTTGTGTTGTTTTTTGACAACTTCATCATGAAGCTTAATCCTAAGAAGATTTAAATAGGACCTAAAAACCTTATGTACTTTCCCTGACCATGGACAAGACCTAAGTTCCATACATGGTGATGCAGGATCATCGCCAACACATCAAGCGAGCCAGTGCGGAAGCGGAGGACAGCTGGACAAGCCATCACAAATTTTGAAAAACACTTTGGAATTGTTGCACAAATATTAAATGAGCCATTAGATGAGGTGCACTTGTATATTGTAAATGGACCTTGAGCTAATAGCTCTCATCCTTAGTAGGTAGATGGAATTTAAAATAGTTAATGTAAAGTAGATAGAATTTAATTCTAGACTAGACAGTTGTAGAGCGCAAGAGGGAAATGGGATATAGACACCCTCATTATGCATTGTAACATTATTCAAAAGCATTTGGAGCAAGAAGAAGTAGAGAGATGTGTAAAAACACCCATGTACATACATTTGAATTAATAGAAAGCTTTGATTCAAATTCATGGTTTGTGTTGTTCTCTGTGTATTAGTGCTGAATGATAGGCTCATGAACGTTTGCTTCCTATTATACATTTTCTTTTATATGTTGTGTATGTGATTTCATGTATGAATTGAAGTCTGAGAGGGAGATGGAATGAGTTTCAATTGTTTCTCTATTTGAGATAGAGAATTCCTGCAAGGAGTGGAGTTGAAGTGTCCACAGGGAGTGCGTTGACAGAGGGTTCAGATAGAGAGAGTTTTTTTTCTCATTCATCCAGAAGTGCAGTTGGGCACAAGAGTCGTGCAAGGAGTGCACAGGCTGGGTAAAAGTATAAGGTTTGTGAACCTGAGTGAAGAATTTGACAAACTACTGCTGCAGGTGTGCGCAGAGTCAAGTGACTTCAACACTTTGACATTGTTGAAGGTTTGTCGCAAGGAGTGTGTGCAAGAGTTTTCTTGAAGGACTTGAGGTCATGGGGAAAATCTCAAAAGGGATAGGACCTTCGAATTTGTTGAAGGACATCATAGAAAAGTTGTGCCTTGAAGGTTGGTAAGAAGCGTCGCAAGTTTGCATGCAAGTGGATAAGTTCTGTGGAAGAACACTTAGTCATTTCGTGGATTACATAAGGAAGAATGGATGGCCGATATCTTCCAGGGAAAATCAGCGACTCACTGTGAGTCATTGGATCTCATGGGGGTGTAGGGGGATACTGCAGATATTCCCATAGTGTTTAAAGCTCAGAAGGGGCAGATTCGTTGATCAAATCCAGCCAGAGGTGTTGGATTATTTGCGAAATCGCCTATCAGGATTTCGTAAGAAAGGAATCGAAGATTTGGTAACAGGAGTTGCGAAATCATGATACGCGATATCTCGATGGCTACAAGTACAATGTGGGGCCATAAGAGTTGGTGGTTGATAGGTAGCACACTGTATCGGGGTTCAGGAAAAGTAAAGTCCCGAAACATTGTACATCAGGATTCGTGATCCCGTGAAGTACAAAATCCCGACGAGGTGACGGGACCGTTGAAAATTCAAAGTCGTGAGCTCATCAGAGTTTCAGCATATCGGGGCTTGGGAGTCGGAGAACTGAGTTTCTCGACACTGCGAGTTCCGAGATCCCGATAGAGAAAGTCCCAACAAAGGAACAGAAGGGTCAACATTGACTCATATCGGGTCTCAGAGATTCGAGAGTCCTACGCTCGATCACTGACCTCGTAAGGTTGTGAAGTCTGATTCCCCAATAAGTAAAGAGAGGTGGAGTCACGCAAAGAGATCTGTGGGTGCAGATTTCCCGATAGGGAAATAGAAGGACCGGTTAGTGTTCTTCGGGCAGAGGAAAGAGAATATCCTGTGAGCAGGCGTGCCTGTGGGTGCGACACTGCGTCAGTTTGGTATCAGAGCTAAGACAAATTGTTCTTTGCTTTCTGTAGCAGAGAAGAGGAGAATTCTCCATGCCGCCAAGGAGAGATAGGCAGTCACCTGATCCAGAGGATAGGGAAGGGCAGAGAAGAAGAGGCAGGCAGATAACTGATCCAGCCATAGAGAGACAGATGATAGACCTCCGAGCGAGACTCAAGGACATGGAGATAGTGCAAATATGCACAACTAGTGCAGGGGATCTGAGTGATTCCGATAGTGAAATAGAGACTGAACGAGAGGAGGAATTTACAGCGTAAGATGCATCAAATGAGCGTTCGATCAAAGATATTTCCAGGATGGGTTCAAGAGCGAAGATGGACATTCCAATTTACGAGGGAAACTTGGATGCAGAGGAGCTACTAGATTGGATTAGAGATCTGGATACTTACTTCGACTACAAAGATATCGAAGAGGACAAGAAATTCAATCATGTTATTACACACTTAAAAGGACATGCAACATTGTGGTGGGATGAACTACAAGCTGACAGACGTTGCAAGGGCAAGCAAAAGATCAAGAGCTGGGACAGGATGATCGCGAAGATGAAGGCGAAATTCATCCCCAGGGATTATAAAATTACTCTGTTCTGGAGAATGCAGAACCTGAGACAAAAGTTGATGACAGTGAAAGAATACACTGAGGAATTCTATCGACTGAACATCAAGGTAGGTCATCGGGAGAGCGATGATGAAAATTTTTCTAGATACATGAATGGCCTGAGATATGATATCCAGGATGAGATGAGCATGGTAACCATACGAATGGTGGAAGATACTTATTAGATGGCCCTGAAAGATGAAGAGAAGCTGAGATGAAATTAGAATCAGAGGGGCCGAGGAAGAAGTCAGCCCAGAGGCAAAGCAGTTTCCCAGGACAAATACCAGAAGCCCAAGGAGGAATGGAAGAAACCTTAGACTCATGCAGAGAGAGGTGGAACCTCACAGCGGGGGCCATATGTTGAACAGAGAGGGAAACATAATGAACATAGAGGATATTATGCTGACAACAACACTTTTCCACGTACTAGAGGCAGAGGCAGAGGAAGAGGTGGAGTAATCACATGCTTCACATGCGGAAAGAATGGGCACAAGTCTTACGAGTGTCCAGAGAAAAATAAGGACATTGGAGAAGCTCACATCACCAAATCATAGAGGCGGGATGTTGAGGTTGAAGATGCTGAAGGCGGAAGATCGCTCATGATGCGAAAAGTCCTTTTGACACCCCAGAAGGAGGTGGAAAGTTCATTCCAAAGGACCAGACTCTTTAGGACTGCTTGCAAGACCAAGGACATGGTATGCAAGGTCATTGTAGACAGTGGTAGCATGGATAATCTCATATCNAGATGGTAGAGAAGCTGGAGCTGGAGACGACTGATCATCGAAGCCCATACAGAGTTTCGTGGCTACAGAAAGGACACCAGGTAACTGTTAATAAACAATGCTTGGTTGAATTCAAGATAGGTGGATATAATGATAAGATCTTATGTGATGTTATTCCCATGGATTTTTGTCATCTATTGTTGTGTATACCATGGAAATATGACATAAATGTGATTCATAATGGGAGAATGAACACATACACCCTAGAGAAAAATGGGAGGACACACATGTTGCTTTCGATAAAGGATAAGGAGGTGAAGCCGGAATTAAGCAACATAGTACTTCTCATGAGTGGAAAGGAACTTCTTACCGAGGTTAAGAAGAAGGAGGATCCATAATTATTTTTGGTCAGGAAGCCACGAATTGTTCTGACTAGTACAAGAGTGGATGATTTACTAGATGAAGTTCAAGAACTATTGGAAGAGTTCGTTGACATTATAGTGGACAAACTACCTCGTTCGTTGCCACCGGTCAGGAGTGTGCGTCATCATATTGATCTCATACCAGGAGCTAGTTTTCCAAATAAAGACGCATACATATTGACGCCGCAGGAGAATGAGGAGGTTAAAAGGCAAGTCCAGGAGTTGTTGGACAAAGGGTTAGTCAGGGAAAGCTTGAGTCCGTGTGTTGTTCCAACAATACTCAGTCCGAAGAAAGACAGAGGCTGGAGGATGTGTACCGACTCGAGGGTGATCAATAAGATAACCATCAGGTACAGGTTTCCATTGCCAAGAATGGATGATCTGATGGATTGCTTGAGCGGAGAAAGGTACTTTTCAAAGATTGATTTGAAAAGAGGATATCACCAGATTCGCATGAGAGAAGGCGATGAATGGAAGACAACATTCAAAACAACCGAGGGTTTGTATGAATGGATTGTTATGCCGTTTGGATTAACAAATGTTCCAAGTACCTTTATGAGGTTGATGAACGAAGTCCTGAGGGAGTTCATTGGGAAATTTGTCATCGTATACTTGGATGACATACTGGTTTATAGTAAATCAGTGGCAGAGCACTTGAAGCATTTTTCTACAGTGATGCAGAAACTACATCAGGAGAAGTTGTTGATTAATATGAAGAAGTCCTCATTCATGAAGACATAACTCATTTATTTGGGATTTTTTATTTTGGAAAATGAGTTGAGGATGGATCCGGATAAGGTGGAAGTGGTCAACAGAAGTCTGGGAGACTTGCTGAGAAGCTTGGTGATAGAGCACCATAGCAGTTGGGACAATATATTACCACAGACAAAATTTCTGTACAATGACTCGGTGAATCGGAGCATAGGCTAGAGTCCATTTCAGGTTGTTTATGGCATGCAGCCGAGGAGAATTTCTGAACTGAGAGATTCATGACAGACTTCTACTAGGAGCGCTAGTGCAGAGGAATTTGCTGAGGCGATGAAGGAACTTCACAGCTAGGTGAAGGAGTGGTTGCAGAATTCAAGTGAGGAATACAAGCGCAGAGCAGATCAACATCAGAGACAACTTCAGTTCGAGTTTGGTGATCTAGTTCTAGCACATTTGAGGAAAGAAAGGTTCTTGAGAGGAGCATACAATAAGATGAAAATGAAGAAAATCGGGCCATGCAAGGTCTTGAGAAAATTTGGGGACGATGCTTATGAGATTGAACTACCCGATGGGATCAGAATTTCTCCGATATTCAATGTCTCAGATTTGTACCCATACAGAGCTAGAGAAGCAGAGACTGGAGATGAGCAGCCAACGATCCAGTGGACGAAGCAAATGCCAGTTGCAGAGAAGCCACAGATGGAATGCATACTGGACAAGAGAGTGAGTAAGAGGACCAGGCGAAAACAATATTTTGAGTATCTGGTCAAGTGGAAGAACTATCCAGTTGAAAATGCCAATTGCGAGACTAAAGCTGAGATAAAGAAGCATGGACAGACCATGCAGGAGCTCATGGAAAAGAGCCCATGAAAGTTTTCAAGCGAGGGAGTATGATGCAGGTGCATCGCCAACACATCAAGCGAGCCAGCGCGGAAGCGGAGTACAACTGGACAAGCCAACACAAATTTTGAAAAACACTTTGGAATTGTTGCGCAAATCTTAAATGAGCCATTAAGATGAGGTGCACTTGTATATTGTAAATGGATCTTGAGCGAATAGCTCTCGTCCTTAGTAGGTAGATGACATTTAAAATAGTTAATGTAAAGTAGATAGAATTTAATTCTAGACTAGACAGTTGTAGAGCGCAAGAGGGAAACGTGATATAGACACCCTCATTGTGCATTGTAATATTATTCAGAAGCATTTGGAGCAAGAAGAAGAAGAGAGTTGTGTAAAAACACCCATGTACAGACATTTGAATTAATAGAAAGCTTTGATTCAAATTCATGGTTTGTGTTGTTCTCTGTGTATTGGTGTTGAATGATAGGCTCATGAACATTTGCTTCATGTTATACATTTGCTTTTATATGTTGTGTATGTGATTTCATGTATGAATTGAAGTCTGAGAGGGAGATGGAATGAGTTCCAATTGTTTCTCTATTTGAGCCAGAGAATTCCTGCAAGGAGTGCAGTTGAAGTGTCCGCAAGGAGTGCGTTGACAGAGGGTTGAGATAGAGATAGTTTTTGTTCTCATTCATCCAGAAGTGCAGTTGGGCACAGGAGCCGTGGAAGGAGTGTGCAAGCTGGGTAAAAGTCTTAGGGTTGCAAACCTGAGTGAAGCATTTGACAGAATACTGCTGCAGGTGTGCACAGAGTCAAGTGACTTCAACACTTCGACGTTGTTGAAGGTTTGCCGCAAGGAGTGTGTGCAAGAGTTTTCTTGAAGGACTTGAGGTCGTGGGGAAAATATCAGGAGGGATAGGACCTTTGAATTTGTTGAAGGACAGCGTATAAAAGTTGTGCCTTGAAGGTTGGAAAGAAGCATCACAAGTTTGCACGCAGGTGGATAAGTTCTGTGGAAGAACACTCAGTCATTTCGTGGATTGCATAAGGAAGAACGGACGATCGATATCTTCCATGGAAAATCAGTGAATATCCGTGAGCCGTTGGATCTCGCGGGGGTGCAAGGGGATACTGCAGATATTCCCATAGTGTTTAAATCTCAAAAGGGGTAGAGTAATTGATCCAAGCCAGCCAGGGGCATTGGATTATTCGCGAAATATCCTATCGGGATTTCGTAAGAAAGGAATTGAAGATTTGGTAATGGGAGTCGCGAAATCGCGATACGCGATATCCCGATGGCTACAAGTATAGTGTGGGGCCACAGGAGTTGGTGGTGGATAGGTAGCACACTGTATCGGGGTTCGGGAAAAGTAAAGTCCTGAAACATTGGACATCAGGATTCACGATCCCACGAAGTCCGAAATCCCGACGAGGTGACAAGACCGTTGAAAAGTCAAAGACGCGAGCTCATCAGAGTTTCGGCATATCAGGACTCGAGAGTCAGAGAACCGAGTTTCTCGACACCACGAGTGCCGATATCCTGATAGAGAAAGTCCCGACAAAGGAATGGAAGGGTCAACGTTGACTCATATCGGGTCTCGGAGATTCGAGAGTCCTACACTCGATCACTGACCTCGCAAGGTTGTGAAGTCCGATTCCCCGATAAGTAAAGAGAGGGGGAGTCGTTCAAAGAGATCTGTGGGTGTAGATTTCCTGATAGGGAAATAGAAGGATCGATTAGTGTTCTTCGGGCCAAGGAAAGAGAAGATCCTGTGAGTAGGCGTGCCTGTGGGTGCAACACTACATCACATGGTGTGAAAAAATTGTGAATGACACCCATATCCCATGCAAGCACCATAGTCTATTAAATATGATAGATGTGGTGGTTTGAGGCCTTGTTAATCGCCAATGAGCCAAATAAAATATGTTTAGGACCTAAGGCCCTTTTTTTCCTCTCTAGTCATGGTACACACCTTGAGACCTATTCTTATTATGAAAACGTACCAATGGTTCTAAATGCAACTATATTGTAACTATATTCTCAAATATTGGTGAGTGGTCAAATGCAACTATATTGCATCTTATGCAACTATATGCAACTATATTGAAACTTATGCAATTATATGCAACTATATGCAACTTATAAAACTATATTGCAACTTATGCAACTTATGCAACTATATTGCAACAATTTCGTATGCCACTAAATGCAACTATGCAACTATATGCAACTATGCAACATGCAACTTAAAAACTCAAACATCTTTATGGAACTTATGAAACTTTACGCAACTTATGCAACTTTACGCAACTAGGTGTAGCAATTTCAACTTTATGCAACTATATGACGAATAGGTGTGGCGATTTCAACTTTATGCAACTATATGCAACTGTGTTGGTACTAAAAACATATATTGGAACGATAACTTATCTTCTTGTTTTAACGAGTGTAGGTACCACCAAATAGGTATCTGTCGGATCTATCTTCCTCGAGTGATGATCAAGATATAGTAAGAGAGGTTGAAAGTGACATGTGTTGTACTAGATCTACCGGTTCTAGATCAACTAGATTGGAAAAGGTAAGGAAAAGATTTTGTACCCGCATGAAATTTTTTATTGCCAATGGAGGGTCCTATAATTATGGTGTTGAGAGCATAGGTGACATTGAGTTTCCATTGAGGTATAAACATCTAGTGCAATGATGGGCACCTAAGGAGCTACCTGAAGTGGACACAGATTTCTTCATTGATGGGAGGATGTATCACATTGGTCCTTCGTCCTTACATGGATTGGGGTTATTTTCAATGGATGGCATAAAGGTCGGCTATGGAACTATAACTGAATTGATGGAGTATGTCGGACCATTATACAAATACAATCACTAGTTGATGTTGGTCCGATATACACAAAGTATGCGGAGATACGGAGTTGCCTCAAATTATATACAACTACTAGATAACAATCAAAATAAAGGGGCAACTATGTATATTGATGGAAGGCCAAAAACTACTAGAAACATTGCGGGCTTTATAAATAGTACACGACCAGTGGCAAAAACTAAGAAACTGAATTTCATAATTGAGGCACGTGAAGAAAATCGTATATTTGTATGTGCAACAAAAACAATAGTTCCAGGTGAAGAGTTGTTGATCGATTACAACTTAAATTGAATAGATGGAGGGGGTGTGACTATGGGGGTAAATATCTTACATACCATTCAACTCAACCTTTGATCAATCATTGTTACAATTTATCGTTGCAATATTTCAAATTTTTACTGCATACATTTTTTACAATTACTTCCATAACTCTTGTTGATTAATTTATTGTCTCAACATCTATCCAGGGTGACCGTGGAAAGACACCCACTTCGCCTCAACAAGTAAATATTAAATACGGTAAAAACTTATGACTACAACAACTAAATTTATGAAATTTCATTTTTTTTTTCTGTTATTACTGCAATATTTCATTTTCTTAATGTTACAAGTGAATTTCATAACTTTTATTGATTGATTTATTGTGTCAACATCTTTCGAGGGTGACCATGGTAGAAAATCCCCCGCTACATCTCTCCAGGGTGACCATGGAAAGGAACCCACTGTGTCTCAGTAGGTAAATGTTAAATACAGTGACAACTTATGACTACAACAACTAAATTTATGAAATTTCATTATTTTTTTTGTGATATTACTCCAATATTTCATTTTTTAAATGTTACAGGTGAATTTCATAACTTTTGTTGAATGATTTATTGTGTCAACTTTTGTCAAGGGTGATCGTGTCCGAGTATCACCAACTACATTTGTCCAGGGTGACCGTGGAAATGCACCCACAGTGCCTCACCAGGTAAATGTTAAATACAGTAACAACTTATGACTCCAACAACTAAATTTCTGAAATTTTGTTATTGTTTTTCTGATATTACTGGAATATTTCATTTTTTTAATGTTAGAGGTGAATTTCATAAATTTTGTTGATTGATTTATTGTGTCAACATCTGTCCAGGGTGACCGTGTCCGAAAATCCCTATTTACATCTGTCCAGGGTGACTGTGGAAAGGAATCGGTAGTGCCTCATTGGGTAAATGTTAAATACCGTAACAACTTATGACTACAACAAGTAAATTTCTCAATTTTTAAAGTTCATCTCATTAATTTTATTCATCAATGTATTGTGGCATGGTCAATGTGGGAAGGCTCCCAAAGAGGATATTGATGAGGATGAAATATTTTATTCGACAAACCCAATGACAACTATAAAGAAGGCCTTGAATAAGGCTAACATAGAATATCTAGGTTTGATTAGCAAAATACCCCTGACACAAGAGGATAGGGCAAGAATTGTAGAGCTACAAACAACAATAACTAATTTTTGGGTAAGTGGAATCTTCACATATTTTTATTAGCTATGAAAATTTCATATCTGTTTTTTAGTTTTATATTTTGTATATGATCTGATAAAGAAATTTTTTCCATTTGAAGGAGTTTTTAAACCCCATGCATGGGGAACCTGTTGATCCTGCAACTACTATAGGTAGTAGTGATGGTCCAATGAAAAACAAAGGTCGACATAGAAAAGTGAAAGTGAGGCTTTTTGAGCCTCTGGAGGTTCCCCTCAAATCCATTGATGAGCGGGGTGATTTTGACCGCCATGACATGACGGAGCATGATGAGTCGGAGCCTGGGACTCCACATGATGATTCCAGAGAGGAACATAGTGTAGGTGCACATGATACTATTCTGCATGGAGAAAAACGAATTAAAAACACTTGATCACTAGATGTCACCTTTCTGGTGGATGACGCATGTGTTCCAATAAAGATTCAGAAGATTGCATGTAATTGTCCCATTAATTGATTATTTTTTTTCATCAAATTGAAATGGACATTTGTTGAGATTATTATAAATTAATGGATAACACATTTCTCCAGGAAATAATGTTTTCTATAGAAACTTACATGACAAATCATTGGAGCTATTTGGCCCCACCATTCGCACACGGTGGAATGGCCAAGATAGAGAAAAGAAAGATGATTTAATCAATCACATGGTAAACTTGTTCGGAAACACTTTCAACAAGAAAGTGGTTACAAAGTTAGCTGGTGAGAATTTAAAATACACTAGGGCCCAGTATAGGGATAAATTGCAAATAGACCTCAAGCATGAGCGCCCTCCCATGGTTCCCGAGAAAGATTGGAAGTCAATAATAGAGGATGCAAAGGAGAACTTGTTTAAAAAACAAGGATGAAAACCATGAGTTGGTCAAGTAAGGTACAACACATGTCATATTATCAGTGAAATATGAGCATTTATGATTTTCTTTCCTGTTTTAAGTAACAATTCCGATATCTTTTTTTTTTCAAAAATTCCATGTGTAGGATACCAGACACATCCAAAGCAACAAAGGACAGAGTGGAAAAACACGGCCAACATAAACTAGGCCAGGGTGGCTACGAAAAACTCAAAGCCCAAATAGTAAGATTTAAATGATTAACTGTGGTTAATATTTTTTCAACAGTAGCGAAAAAATATATGTTTTGTTATTGGTATTTTAAATGGTGTTATGCATTGCAGTTAAATATGTTGGACACTACTACCACCAAGGAGGACCTGAATCTTGGTTACAAGAATGGTTTTAAAAGTGTTATTGAATATAGAAAAATATTGGGCCAGACTCCTATCTCCCCAGCCACACAGGTAAATCAAATGAATAAGGAAACCACAGTATCATTCTTTTAAAGTCTATTCATATTTTATTATATCACCCTTAACTAAGTATTTATGTTTATTTTCAAGCAACAGTGCTACTACAGTAGTCAATCAAGATGTATTCAGCAAACACTGCATCATACAAGGGTCTACATGTCCAGTGATAGTGTAGAGCAAAGTACCCATTCTGGTATGTATGCTTCAAAATTATAAATATTTACTGTGATTGTAGATATTTATTTTCTGACTTATACTTATATATTATCTTCTCAAAATTGAAGAGCATGTAGCTCATGAGGGTCAAATACAAGAGAAACCAAGTGGACAAGAAATTAACACACCAACCGTCTGAACTACAGAGACAAGTAAATAGAAATAGTGTAATGTTAATCAAAACAATGAATTAGTTATTTCAATTATATTTCAACATATTGATATGATCATTTTTGTTGTTCCAGTTCACAACCCTAAACAGATGCCAACTAACCCTTCTCATCGACATACCAGAAGTATGGTACATGAGTGCACACAAACAATAGAAGGACAGGGCACACAAAATACAATGTCCTTAGATGATGATGATATCCCAATTGTCAGTTTTATGAATGTAAAAAAGCATAAATCAAAGAAAAATTAGATGTATAAATTCATGACTTGTATTTGGATCTTTATCGATGTTTATATGTTCATATGTTTTGATGACGATCCTAGTTATGCATTAATGTCTATATGTTTTCTATATAAAAAAAATCATTTGTTGGGTATGGGGAATTGAGAGCGATGTGAGGGGCGGGAGGGGCCATATGAAATTCCACCTTCACATGGTTGGCCCTGTTTAGTAGAGAATAACCTATTCTCAAAACAAAGAGAATCTTATTAAGGTATGCAACAACTTAATTTTTTTCTAGATTATTTTACATAACTAAATGCATGCTTATTTGCTTATTAATTATTTACTCATATAAAAAAAAAAACTTTTATGATTCATGCAGGTCATGGTGATGGAAATGCATCTTGTGGAAAACTCTTTTCAAGTTGTATGGGCTAATGGATCTGGCGAAAGAACAATGAAAAGGTAAGGGTTTTGACATGTTTTTAAAATTAGGCTTTATACTAGTAAAAGTTCACAATCCTCATGAATATCTAGATATTGATATATATGCCAAGTTCCATGTGGTCTTTTGGTTTACTTGTAGTTTTTTTATAAATAAGTATAACTATTTTAGAGAACCCCCATATACAAAGTCTTCATCCATATCCTCATTGTGGAAAATAAATTAGAAAAGATCCCTCACTTCATTCATTTCCATAATCCTAACCTTATTTCTATCCCTAGTCCAAATCCTAGATCCTATTAAACAATGCATGAAGCTAATCCCAATAATTTAGACACCTCCTCTCATCCCACATGTTAGTGCATGTATTATAAGGCTCCAAAGGACACTACTACAAAATGCCTATTCTTATAATAATAATTCACATCCAAATCCTTGTACATAGATGAGAAAACCCTTGATGATCCTAGGGTACACCA
>JZKD02S2264496.1:197812-208518 GCA_000966675.3 Picea glauca
TTAAGATTTTGTTTGATTCTGGTGCGACAGATAGTTTCATTTCACCATCTGCATTACAAAAGAGTGGGTTGGCAGCCTACGAGCACGATGACTTTAAACAAGTCGAGATGGCTTCAGGGGAAAAACAAGCAGTGGGACCTAGTGTTGATAATTGTATAGTAGACCTGGGAGTGTGTACTACCAGGTTGAAGGTATGCGTCACTGATCTCGTGGCATATGACCTAATCATTGGAATGGATTGGTTAGCAACTCATCGAGCTTTGGTATATTGTTTCACAAAGAGGGTGCTTTGTGTCGACGATGAAGGAAGACCAGTAGAGATCCAGGGTGTACAGAGAAAAGTGTCATTACGCTTTATATCAACTATGAAGGTTAAGTGATGCTTGAGACAAGGGTGTCGATTGTATGTAGTGGAAGCAGGGAATGAAAGGAAAGGACCCTCATTGGATCAGTACCCGGTATTGTCAAAATTTAAAGATGTCTTTCCGAATGAGTTACCAAGGTTACCTCCTGAGAGGGAGCTTGATTTTACTATTGAGCTAAAATCTGGTGCAGAACCAATGTCCGAGACTCTGTATCGAATGACAACACCGGAACTTTGTGAATTGCAATTGTAGTTGAAAGAGTTACTGGACTTAGGGATAATAAGGCCCATTGTTTCACCTTGGGGCATGCCGATAATTTTTGTAAATAAAAAGGATGGATCCTTACGACTGTGTATAGACTATAGGGAGTTGAAACATGCTACAGTGAAAAATAGGTACCTAATGCCACGAATAGATGACCTCTTCGATCAGATGAAAGGAGCAATGGTATTCTCCAAGATTGATTTGTGATCAGAGTATCATCAGTTAAGGATTAAGGAAGGTGATATCCTAAAAACTTTCTTCTAAACTCAGTTTGGACATTACGAGTTTGTTGTAGTACCTTTCAGATTGACGAATGCGCTAGCAGTATTCATGAGCCTCATGAATGATGTATTCTGGAAGTACTTAGACCGTTTTGTACAAGTCTTTTTACATGACATCCTCATCTATTCCAAGAATGAAATAGAACATGAGGAACACTTTTGAATAGTGTTGTCATGCCTTAGGGAGAACAAATTGTATGGGAAGTTGTCGAAGTGTTCCTTCTTTGGGAAAGAGATCCACCATTTAGGTCAGATCATTTCTGGCGAAGGAATCTCTGTGGACCCAGAAAAGGTAAAGGCCATTATGGACTGGCCAGTGCTGAAAAATGCCCATGAGGTGAGAAGCTTCATGGGGCTAGCAGGTTATTACCAGAGATTTGTGGAAGGGTTCTCAAAAATAGCGAAACCCATCACCACCTTGCAGTGCAAGGGGGTCAGGTATGAATGGACAGTAGAGTGTGATAGTACATTCATTGTGCTTAAGAGGTTACTAACCAGTGCACCAATTCTACGAGTGTCGGATATGGAAAAGGACATCACTGTCTGCACGGATGCCTCGAAGAAAGGTTTGTGGGCCGTGCTAATGCAAGATGGAGGAGTGATAGCTTATGCGTCAAGGAAGTTGAATAAACATGAGGAGCTATATGCAACTCATGATTTAGATTTGGCAGTTGTAATACTAGCTCTGAAACTTTGGAGGCACTATCTTGTTGGGAGAAAATTTGAGCTCAAAATGGACCATCAAAGTTTAAAACATCTCTTCACTCAAGGAGATCTGAATTCCAGGCAAAGGCGATGGAGTGAGTTTATGAGTGAGTAAGATTTTGGTATTTCGTACATAAAGGGAAAGGAAAATGTGGTCACAGATGCCTTGAGTAGGAGACCACGTATCTTCTCCTTGGTAACCTTAAAGGTCAATCTGAGGGAACATGTGTTGACACAACTCCCAGGAGATAGTTGGTATTTAAAGGTTACTTCAAACCTCCAGAGTAGGAAGTAGTTAGATCCAAAGTATGAAGGATATAGCTTGGAAACAGACGGACTGTTAAGATATCGAGGAAGGATGTACATCCCTAAGAATGGGGTTATTCGAAGCATCATACTGAAGGAAGCCCATAGAGCACTTTATTATGCGCATCTGGGTGTCAAGAAGATGTACGAAGACATGAGGAAGCTCTTCTTCTGGGTAGGCATGAAGAACGATGTAGTCCATTTCGTCGCCAAATGCCTGGAGTGTGAACAAGTGAAAGTCGACCACCATCACCCGGCAAGCCTCCTACAACCACATGATGTTCCTATGTCCAAATGGGAAGTCATCTCTATGGATTTTTTTGTGGGGTTTCCGCTCACACCCCATAGACACAATGCCATTCTTGTGATAGTGGATAAGTTAACCAAGAGTGCTCATATTATTCTGGTTAGAGACACTTACGATGTCACTGATGTGGCACGTGTTTTTGTAAGTGAGGGTATCCATTTGCACGGGATACCTAAGAAGATCATTTCAGATAGGGACTCCAAATTCACTTCTAGGTTCTGGATGAGTTTACAGTCAGCGTTGGGGACTCAGTTGAACTTAAGCACAACTTATCATCCTGAAACAGATGGGAAAACTAAGAGAGTAAATCAATTCATGGAAGACATGCTTAGGATGTATGTAATGGATAATCAAACCTAGTGGGAGAAGTACCTACCTTTGGTAGAGTTTCCCTACAATAATAGTTTTCATAGTTCCATCGGAATGCCACCCTACGAAGTTTTGTATGGGAGGCCATGCAGAATGCCATTGAGTTGGGATAGACTAGAAGATCGAGTAACAGTTAGGCTAGAATTTATTCAAGAAATGGAGCAACAGGTGATTCAGATAAGGCAGAGACTAAAGGAAGCATAGGATAGGCAGAAAAGCTATGCAGATGTGCACAGGACTGATCGAAGTTATGAAGTGGGAGACCAAGCTTTCATTTGTATCAGGCCTAATAAGAGTACCATATGGTTTGGAAAGGGGAGAAAGTTGTCACCTCGATTTATAGGACCATTCAGGATCCAAGAGAAAATTGGACCCATTGCATATCGTCTGGTACTGCCACCCTACTTGCATAAAAATCATAATGTATTTCATGTATATGTTTTACATCATTATGTTGTTGATGAATCACATAAACTAAATTGGAAGGAATTGCAGGTATCGAACGTGGGAACCCTCACGGTAGAACCATTACGCATATTGGATTGTAGAGTGCGACAACTCAGGAACCGTCTGGTAGACCAAGTTAAGGTCCAGTGGGACAAGTATAGTCCAGGATCTGCTACTTGGGAAGACGCCGAGACACTACGACGAGACTATCCCTCACTTTTTTGACCACCTCAAGAACATGTTTCTCGAAGGATGGGTGTATGTAACACCATCTTTTGACTTAGACAACCAGGATTACCTGAGGCCTATATACTTTATTTTCTAGTCACAATGAAACTATTAAGTGGTACACCTAAACTTTAAATGTATGAACTTTTATGAATGATTNTCCTATGTCCAAATGGGAAGTCATCTCTATGGATTTTGTTGTGGGGTTTCCGCTCACACCCCATAGACACAATGCCATTCTTGTGATAGTGGATAAGTTAACCAAGAGTGCTCATATTATTCCAGTTAGAGACACTTACGATGTCACTGATGTGGCACGTGTGTTTGTAAGTGAGGTTATCCATTTGCACGGGATACCTAAGAATATCATTTCAGATAGGGACTCCAAATTCACTTCTAGGTTCTGGACGAGTTTACAGTCAGCGTTGGGGACTCAGTTGAACTTAAGCACAACTTATCATCCTGAAACAGATGGGAAAACTAAGAGAGTAAATCAAGTCATGGAAGACATGCTTAGGATGTATGTAATGGATAATCAAACCTAGTGGGAGAAGTACCTACCTTTGGTAGAGTTTCCCTACAATAATAGTTTTCATAGTTCCATCGGAATGCCACCCTATGAAGTTTTGTATGGGAGGCCATGCAGAACGCCATTGAGTTGGGATAGACTAGAAGACCGAGTAATAGTTAGGCTAGAATTGATTCAAGAAATGGAGGAACAGGTGATTCAGATAAGGCAGAGACTAAAGGAATCATAGGATAGGCAGAAAAGCTATGCAGATGCGCACAGGACTGATCGAAGTTATGAAGTGGGAGACCAAGCTTTCATTTGTATCAGGCCTAATAAGAGTACCATATGGTTCGGAAAGGGGATAAAGTTGTCACCTCGATTTATAGGACCATTCAGGATCCAAGAGAAAATTGGACCCATTGCATATCGTCTGGTACTTCCACCCTACTTGCATAAAACTCATAATGTATTTCATGTATATATTTTACATCATTATGTTGTTGATGAATCACATAAACTAAATTGGAAGGAATTGCAGGTATCGAACATGGGAACCCTCACGGTAGAACCGTTACGCATATTGGATCGTAGAGTCCGACAGCTCAGGAACCGTGTGGTAGACCAAGTTAAGGTCCAGTGGGACAAGTATAGTCCAGGATCTGCTACTTGGGAAGACGCCGAGACACTACGACGAGACTATCTCTCAGTTTTTTGACCACCTCGAGAACATGTTTCTTGAAGGATGGGTGTATGTAACACCATCTTTTGACTTAGACAACCAGGATTACCTAAGGCCTATATACTTTATTTTCTAGTCATAATGAAACTATTAAGTGGTACACCTAAACTTTAAATGTATGAACTTTTATGAATGATTAAATGTTATTGATGATGATGTATGTAATGNGTATGCAATTACATGATGATAATGCATAGAAATGTATGAGTTTGTGTTACAGACTAATTTGCAGGTTAAGGGCTATGAAATAGCCAAGGGATAATGATGATGAAAGTGGATATCAAGACCACTAACAAAGAAAAATTATGGTATGAATATTGTATGGGGAATTTATATTGGTTTGGATGCATTGCTATGATATGTGGACCAGTGCATGATTTCAGGTGATGAAATTGCCCAAAACCGAATAAATGATGACAAAACCCCCAGCAACATGGTGCCACTATATATTACATTGTAGGGTGTGGACCCTAGTTATGTTAGGAGGGGTGGAGGCATTTCCCACCGTGTATCCTTCGAAACCTGAAGTCATAGGAGGATGGTGTTAGTTCATGCTCCCCAAGACGTGTGATGATCACTGTCAGATGCCTGCTAGGGAAGCTTGGTCGAGAGAGAGACAATTCTGCTTACGGGTTCTATTTGGAGTTAGGTCAATATAGTTGACGCTCCAATATAGTCTAGTAGAGGAAGGATAGGAATGGATATGGAAGTAGGTTAGGGAGGAAGGATGAGTAGTAATAGTTGAGAAGGTATGGAGATTTGTCTTGTGGTGGTATTTAATGTTTTCCCTTCAAAAAAAAAGAAAAAGAAATGTGTATATATGAATATTCATAATTTTGTAACTAAACCACAGTTGTTCAAAATAACATTGTTGAACCGGATAATAGTAATTAAATTACTTCTCAAACAATTGATTGGTTTGTTGTCTTTTATAAAAGACTAGTCTTGCTGACTGGATTGGATGCATACATAAATTACTAAAGGATGAC
This sequence comes from Picea glauca, assembly GCA_000966675.3. Classification (NCBI taxonomy): domain Eukaryota; kingdom Viridiplantae; phylum Streptophyta; class Pinopsida; order Pinales; family Pinaceae; genus Picea; species Picea glauca. The sequence goes on from JZKD02S2264496.1 coordinate 203,324, forward strand.
AATTTTGATTATTAGTACATGCACGNTATAATTTTGATTAATTAATTAATTAATTAACTACCTATTACATTCAATAACATGGGTATTAAATTTAAAAGATTAATAAGTTATATTGTTTAAATTAAAAAGGTTACGTACACGAAAAGGGACAAGATATTAATTACGAAAGGATAAAATAATAAATGAAAGGATAAGGGGAATTAACTAAATATAGGTAAGGAAGTAAATGAGAAAAGGGCAGTGAAGGAGGGATATGAGCGGGGGAGGTTACGGAGGAAAGGGATCATTCTACGGCATTATTATTTTTCTTTGGGGCTCTCCTGGATTTGCAGGGAGGAGAGTTGAGTTCCAGAGTCGGAAGGATTAGTCCAGGGGGCACCGGTTTGCTGGGGGTTTTGGGCATGGGGGCCAGGATATCCATATGATATCCTAGAGCTAGAAATTTGTCCTAGTTGACAGGGTGGAACAAGTTTTGGGCAATGTTTACACAGTTCAGCAACTGTCAACAAGGAAAGTGGAAAGCGGAGGGTTAGCATCAGACCAAGGTAATTTAAATTGTGTATTTGTTTTATTTTGTTATAAAATTTTATTATTCGTTGATCAATTTAAAATGCGTATGTGTAAACATAAAAGTAATTATTGAATTTTACTATTTTGTTTGTAGAATTAATTGATGTTAAATAATATGGCCACTACAACTATTACTTAGATTTGCACCACTATCACTTCAAATATGGTGAGTTGAGGGGTGATTTTCGAAATGTTGTTTCAATATAAATTTAGGTTCTATAAGTAAGTGATACATCAATAAACAAAAGAAATTTAACTTCTGTCAATGAAGGTAACATGGACTCGTTCCTACTCTAATTAGGATTATGGAGTCTTAGTTATGCATACAGATACCTTGAAATGNATGGGATAGTATGAGATCTATTTCTAATTGGAAAACTTTGATGTTAATTTATCGATACAGGGATACCAAATTGAAATGATGATAGTATGCAATTACATGATGATAATGCATAGAATTGTATGAGTTTGTATTACAGACTAATTTGCAGGTTAAGGGCTATGAAATAGCCAAGGGTTAATGATGATGAAAGTGGATATCAGGACCACTAACCAAGAAAAATTATGGTATGAATATTGTATGTGGAATTTATATTGGTTTGGATGCATTGCTATGATATGTGGACCAGTGCATGATTTCAGGTGATGAAACTGTCCAAAACCGAATAAATGATGACAAAACCCCCAGCAACATGGTGCCACTATATATTCCATTGTAGGGTGTGGACCCTAGTTATGTTAGGAGGGGTGGAGGCATTTCCCACCGTGTATCCTCCGAAGCCTGAAGTCATAGGAGGATGTTGTTAGTTCACGTTCCCCAAGATGTGTGATGATCACTGTCATATGCCTGCTAGGGAAGCTTGGTCGAGAGAGCGACAATTCCACTTACGGGTTCTATTTGGAGTTAGGTCAATATAGTTGACGCTCCAATATAGTCTAGTAGAGGAAGGATATGAATGGATATGGAAGTAGGTTAGGGAGGAAGGATGAGTAGTAATAGTTGAGAAGGTATGGAGATTTGTCTTGTGGTGGTATTTAATGTTTTCCCTTCAAAAAAAAAAAAAAAATGTGTATATATGAATATTCATAATTTTGTAACTAAACCACAGTTGTTCAAAATAACATTGTTGAACCGGATAATAGTAATTAAAGTACTTCTCAAACAATTGATTGGCTTGTTGTCTTTTATAAAAGACTAGTCCTGCTGACTGGATTGGATGCATACATAAATTACTAAAGGATGACAATTTTGATTATTAGTACATGCACGAGATTTGTATGTACTAGCTACACATGCATTTATTGTACATATACACTAGTATGTATGAGTTTTCTTGACTTACTTACTGATAATGTCAGTTAATTGTTATGAATGTGTGAACCATGTTTCTTTTCCTTGTACAATAAGATACCTTAACTTCGGGACGAAGTTTCCTGAAGGGTGGGTGTATGTAACAACCCTAGTAGTATATATACTTAGGGATTATTAAGTAAAATATTTATTAGGTAATTAATTTTTCCTGCCATGTTAATAACTAAACCAAGATTGGTCTAATGATATTAATTAAGTATTCATTAATTAATTAAAGGTTATAATTTTGATTAATTAATTAATTAATTAACTACCTATTACATTCAATAACATGGGTATTGAATTTAAAAGATTAATAAGTTATATTTTTTAAATTAAAAAGGTTACGTACACGAAAAGGGACAAGATATTAATTACGAAAGGATAAAATAATAAATAAAAGGATAAGGGGAATTAACTAAGTATAGCTAAGGAAGTAAATGAGAAAAGGGAAATGAAGGAGGGATATGAGCGGGGGAGGTTACGGAGGAAAGGGATCATTCTATGACATTATTATTTTTCTTTGGGGCTCTGCTGGATTTGCAGGGAGGAGAGTTGAGTTCTGGAGTCGAAAGGATTAGTCCAGGGGGCACCGGTTTGCTGGGGGTTTTGGGCATTGGGGGAAGGATATCCATATGATATCCTAGAGCTAGAAAGTTGTCCTAGTTGACAGGGTGGAACAAGTTTTGGGCAGTGTTTACACAGTTCAACAACTGTCAACAAGGCAAGTGGAAAGCGGAGGGTTAGCATCATACCAAGGTAATTTAAATTGTGTATTTGTTTTATTTTGTTATAAAATTTTATTATTCGTTGATCAATTTAAAATGCGTATGTGTAAACATAAAAGGAATTATTGAATTTTACTATTTTGTTTGTAGAATTAATTGATGTTAAATAATATGGCCACTACAACTATTACTTAGATTTGCACCACTATCACTTCAAATATGATGAGTTGAGGGGTGATTTTCGAAATGTTGTTTCAATATAAATTTAGGTTCTATAAGTAAATGATACATCAATAAACAAAAGAAATTTAACTTCTGTCAATGAAGGTAACATGGACTCGTTCCTACTCTAATTAGGATTATGGAGTCTTAGTTATGCATACAGATACCTTGAAATGAAGATGAAATATATTAGCAGACTAATCTAAGATACCAAACTTGTAAAACTATTTCTCAATGAACTTGTGTTTACAATGAATCCATTTCAACATATAAACATAAGTAGCTCATCGATTATGTAAGCTCGACAAAAAATGTTATGCATTACTGCCTTAGGAACAAAGAATGGTTATTTCAACGGTCTTTGATTATCAAACTGATCTATAAAGTGTTGTGGATATTCCACTAGACAATTCATCACAATAGATCTAACAAAATACTTAAATATTGACTATAAAGGTTAATTTCCTTTAGATCTCAGATTCTTTAATTACTAGTTTTCTGCTTAAAAATGCATGAAATAGATGAAATGTGAAAAATAGAGAACATAAATAAATAATCACACACCACCCACAAACAAACACAAGATATAACCTGTGAAAGTCAATACGGGGGAAAACCCAGCTAGAAGGTGAGGTTGTTCTTCTCTCTTTTCTTCAAATGCAAATACAAATAAACAATCACTATTTGTGGAGTTGTTTTTGACACTGTGGCCTGTATGACTACTAAATAATCTCTCCTCCTTTGTTATTCTCTCAAAATTCCACTCATAGGTGTTATAATAAACTATGTAACAAACACAGTACTAAAGAATGGAACCCCTACTCCTCCTAGTAGCCTGATATTTAACATCACCTAAGATCCATCTAGGGTAGGGTTTTGACTTCCTCAACCCTCAATTGTGATAAGGTTTTGGGTGTTCTATCATTTTCCTGAAATTATGTACATAGATATCCCCATATGCATGAGTAATTGGGGTTGACACAAGATCCACTCATACCATGGGGGTCAACATAGTAGGTCAACTTCCGAGAGGCATAAAATTTTAATACAAGATCTGATTGGCATGATTTTTGCACCATTGGAAAGGTCTTGATGTGTACAATAGCGTGAGTATCTCTAATCTTAAGTAGGGAAAGTTTTGACCCCAAAACATAACATTTTGTGCCTCAAAATTCCCTGAAAAGGTTTCAAACCCCAATTTTCCAAACTAGGACCGTCCGATAAAATGACCCTACAAGCTAATTTCTCCCATTTTTTCCACTCTCAAAGTATTAAGATCGATAAAAAAATAATATAATCATTCAATATGTATCATACCTCCCCATTTAGGGAGGATTTTGGTCCCCAAATATTTAATGAATGAGGTAAGGAAAATTTTCCTCTACCTTCTCCCTGGAGTACCACTTTGATTTTCTTAGAATATGCCCTTTGAACTCAATCTTCTAAAGTTCATTCTATCCCTATCTTGTAGTTCTGGTCTGCTTCTGCAAAAAAGTGTCCTCTGCTAACTTGGCTTGAGCATCTGGTACTAATTCCTCTATGGAAGGTAGGACCTAGTCCTCCTCCTTTATTATCTAGGAGGATCTGGGTGGTCATTCACCTTGTCTAATTGGCTCAAAACATGTTTTTTGGAAACTTACTATTTTTAGCATTTTTGCGGTTCACAAATTTTGGGGCCATTTTGAGGGCCTAGACGATGTTTCTTCACGATAGTGCACCTCAATGTTTGCCAAAATATCTCATTGATCCCCGTAAATGAATCTCATCATCGATACCTTTCCAACAAGTTATCGTATGCCCTAAACAAAGATTGTATGCAAAAGTTACAACCCTAGGAAGTTAATGTACTCACTTACCCCAACGGGGACCACATGGCTTTTGGCGCTTCATATCCTACGGTTAGGTTTTTGGGTGTCTAGGGTTTTGGAATTCATATTTATGGTAAAAAATAATTTAGATCCTCATTGTACTCATCTTCTTGCGAATAAGTGTAAATGTCACATCTCTTCTCATAGATAAGTTGCCACCATTCTAGCAAGCTTGTTTTCAGTCTGCATTTTATAGTTCTTAGTATATTTCTTATTTAATAGAAGTCAAGTTTTACCATATCGCTATTATTATTCACTGTGTCTCTATGTTAAAATTATAAATCTGTGGTTTCATTTCGTTCCTCTCATAAATATGGATGAGTGGTATCCGGGGAGTTTTTTCTTTGTCGTTTTTTTAACGCATGTCCCCGACATGGTCAAGGAATAGAGAGTTGGGTATCGATCTTGTTTCTCTCGAGGAAAAATTCTATCGCATTCCCAAGAAACCATCCATGG
>JZKD02S2264496.1:236584-264786 GCA_000966675.3 Picea glauca
GAACCAATTGTTGTATAACCTCAAGAAATGTGAGTTTTCTTAATATTATTTTAAGTATTTTGGGTATCATATTGGTGGAGGGGAGCTCAAGATAAATATTTAAAAGATGGACACCATCATGAAATGGCCAGTTTCTACAACTCTCACTGAAGTTAGGAGTTTTTTTGGGGAAGCACAATACTTTCAAAATTTTATAGCTTCGTTTATAGTAGTAGCTGCACCACTTCACGCCATAAGAACAAGTGGCAAGATTTTCCAGTGGGGGAAGAATTGGTAAAAGTCTTTCAATGAGATGAAAAGAAAGATCAATCAAGCACTATTTATCACATTACCAAAATTGGAAAATCATTTCAAAGTGGAGACAGATGCAAGTGGGTATGGCATGGGAGAAATGTTGATGCAAGGAGGAAGGCCTATATGTTATGATTCTCAAATATTCCATGGAGCAATTCTCAACTACCCTACCTATGACAAGGAATTGTATTCCATAGTTAAAGTTGTCAAGTAGTAGAAACACTATTTGACGGGAAAGGTGACCATTATTCACATAGATCATCAACCGATAGAGTATTTTAAAACCCTAAGTAAGATACAACAAATCAAACATTACAAGTGGATGGGTTTCTTTATAACAATTTCATCTAGTCATCAATTATAAGAATGGTAGGAGAAATAGGTTAGAAAACATTCTTTCCATGTTGGACACACCGACTACACTGAGAGGGGTGGGTGAACAATGTAGGGCTCTTTTTCCCAAACCTTCCATTTCACAAAACTCTTTAGTTAGAAATCACCATTTACTCATTACTTATTTTTGTCATTTATAACCAGTTAAATGTGAACATATATCAACAACATATATCAACAATATATCATCAACAAATCATCACCACAAGGAACAAAAGGAACACAAGATGTATGTAAAATTCTCTTTTTATTATGAACTACAATCCTTGGGTTATCAACAATAGTTGAATAGAGTACAACTCTATAGGAGAACCAACTCTATAATCCAAGACTCAGCTTACACCCTCAACACCAACTAAGATGAGGCAACAATCCTCAACAGATATCAAATTGTCAACAAGTACACGATCCGTGTGTAGTGAAACATGCATATGTATGTGTCGTACTAGTAGTAAAACCCACGTATGTATGTGGCCAGTCTGTACTACAACCTACGTATCACTTCTGAACAAATAGGGTTGTCTTTTCATCACAAACTTAGATCTTATGCAACCTACAATCACATTCTCTTCTGTCTCTCACTATCCAATCTGATCCATAACCAATCATAACACATCCAAGCTCTCCAACAACTTACTCATCCTCCTCAACCATACAATATGAATGCTACTCAATCATGTATAATAAATATGCATACTAGAGAAATCATATAAGTATTGAATCATAAGAGTGATTCTCACTCCATCAACCAACAAAAAACACATCACAACAAACATACCAAGAATTCCTTAATAATTCTCCAAACAACAAGAAAGAGTATCCATCAAGACAAAAATGTTATCATACCAAAGATTCTATGGTAGATCTGAGCCCATAGAATGGATATTTGGAACCTGCATTAGTCATCAAGAGCCCGGCACTAGTTCACACACAAGTCTTCATGAATTCATCCATTGTACGCACTCTGTCTTTATTCAACCCACGTATGTATGCACCTTGGGTCACTACATCCCACAAATACCTCAGAAACTAGGGTTTCTAAAGTTCTGAGATTTTTTCCCTCATGATATCAGACTTACTGAAACTTCAATGCGTCAATGAGATCCTCCTAATATCCTCTCTCTTAGAATATATCTTCAATACATTCTCAAGAGATATACAAGAGATACACTTCATAAGAGACCTTTGCCTCTTATTTATACTTTCCAAATAGCTTCCTTAGAAACATCTTCTAGGTCACATAACCTACTTCTAGGTCACTTAAGCTATTTCTAGGTCACTTAACCTATTTCTAGGTCACTTAACCCATTTCTAGGTCACTTAACCTATTTTTCTCATTTTTAGGGTTAACCACTTTCCATAATTATAAGGTTCTCCATTTCTTTATCATTTAAATATTCCTCCTTGACTTTGTCACCTCACTTTATCATTTAAATAATAATTTCCTCTTTTCAAGAACTATGACTTCTTTGACCTCTTGGGGATTCAAGCCATCACATGAGGGTCATTTATCTTCATAGGCCATAACTCTCAAACCATGAAGAGTTATGTGACGTTCCACATACTACCGGAAATGCCATGACAAGAACTATGTTGAGGAAAAGATATGAAATGATCTTACTCAAGCATTTTCATATGTTTCTTGGCTAAAGAAAAATAGACAGGAATGTCACCCTAGGTTTATAGCCATCAAAAATAAAATCCTAGCTCACAAGTATGAATTGCAAGTGCTTAGGAAAGTCTTTTTCACAAATAAAAGCTTGCTGGAATTCATTTTAATATAATTTTCTGAATATAATAGTTGTTGAAAACAAGTGTAAAGACAGAAGTAAGACAATAAGATGATAATGAAGACATATGCGACATAAAGAAATCCTTTATTTCATTCCAATTCACCAAATAGTCATTTTCTTTACAAAATACCATAAAAAAATTTCGGACCAAGGTCAAACTTAGATATCCCCGATGGAACATACAAAATGACCTCTAACACAAAACCAAAACTGAACTCTAAAAGTTGGATCAACTTGCCACAATTTTTTTCCCACTCGACTCTGCACAATAGCCTTTGTCAGTCATGAAAAATAATTCACAAATAGGAAAGTCGACATAGACTATCAAATATAGATCAACACATCGGAAAAAATAGTGTCGGAATGATGTAATTCATCCCTGAATGTTGTTGTCTACAATAATACCCTTCTATCATAAAAGATAATTAGGCTTGTGATAAATTAAGGAATGAATGAAAACCAAACTATCTCAACATAAACTCAAAGAGAAAACCTTAGTATGTGTCTCCTTCTATCTCATTGTTGTTCCTCCATTTCTTTGTTCCTTTAAAAAAATTAGAATTGGTTGAAGCAGTTGAAACACCTCATTAGTTAAGTTAACTAAGAACTCAACCAAATTTTTAGTTAAGGGGGGGAAAGTAACAAGTCATAATAAGGGCTTTAAATAAATACTAACTAGTAGGTGGGACCCCTTGTAACTCCCATTTAGATCGTACCTATTATAACATAACTAATCAATTAAGAAAGAACAACTCTCCTTGTGACTCCCATCATCACATGCACATTTCCCAATTTATCTCATTTATATTTGACATTGTTTTAAAAAATGAATTACTCATATATCCAAAAATAAAACATGNATTGCTTATGGAAAAAGTTCTTAATGAAGAGTTTGATCTTCCATCATCATGACATGATCACAATATCATCTTGATAACCAAAAATGTGGATAACAGGGTGATCGATTGACTAGGTAACATGTTGTACCCACTGCCTCTACCTAGAACTCCCATCCTAACTCAACACCACTAAGCATTCTACTTTCCTTTTCCATCAATGTGATGTTCATCCTTTCTGCAACTCCATTTTATTGAGGTCTGTATGGAGTAGTCTTCTCCCTTGCTATACCACACTTCTTATTGAATTCTTCGAATTCATTTCCGCATAATTCCCCATCGTTATTTGTTCTCCATACCTTTATTTTATTCTCTGTCTGATTTTCTACCAGATCCTTAAACTATTTAAATTTATCAAATACCTCAGATTTCCTTCTAAGAAAATAAATCCATGTGTTCCTTCATAAATCATCTATGAATAAAACATAATACATAGATTTACCTAGTGATGGAATATGCATAGGTCCAAACACATCACTGTGTATAAACTCTAAGATACCCTTTTCTCTTTTAGCACCAGATGGGAATCTTACTCGATTTTGTTTACGATATATGCAATGTTCACAGAAATAAAAATCTAGAGTGCAATTAGACATACCTTCAACCATACCTTTACCATCTGGTTTTCAAAGGCCCTTTTCTCCAATACGTCCCAGTCTTTGATGCCACAACATGGTCTTCTTTTTAGGGACAATATTGGTCTTGTATTTTTGATTTCTCTGCTCAGAGACAACATAACTGTTACACACACTAGTATAAGTTCTTCCCAACAACTTGTACATAGTTCCACATCGAACTCCCCTCATCAACAACATTGCTCCTCATACCATCTTGCAAGTGCCCTTTCGCAATACAGTATCCACTCTTGCATCATCCAACTTGCTTATAGATATTAAGCTCATGGCTAGTTTTGGAATGTGAAGAACCCCAGGGAGAGTTCTAATACTTCCATATTTTAGAAAAAATTTAACCCTTCCACATCCCACGAATTTGGTTGTCAAGTCATCTCCTAGGAATACATCACCACCATCATATTTTTCATATTCACAAAACCACTCCCTGTCAGGAGTCATATCGTATGACGCACCTGATTCAATAAACCATACATACCGGTCTGCATGTGTACCTATAGATGGTAGGTAAAAATCACCTCCTTCTTCAGTGGAGGTTTTCGCCTATGTGGAAGAGGTACTATAAGATCGCTTTGGTTTATCAACCTTCTTAGAATTGCAATATTTCTTATAATGCCCTTCTTTACCACACTTCCAACATTTCCTCAAAGATTTTCTTGGAGACTTAGATCTACCTGTAGATTTAGATCTCCCCCCTGAAGACTTACCAAGATTCTTGTCTTGAGTACGACCTCTTACAAATAAATCTTATGTTCTATGACCATCCATGATTTTCCACCTCATCTATTGAGATAACAAGGATGAAACTACATCCTCATACTTCAATGTAGATTGAGTGTTACTACCAATTACTACAACCGGATTATCCCAAGAGTCTGGTAAAGAACATAACAAAGTAATACACTTATCTTCTTCTTCTATCATAATATTGAAAGAGACAAGTTGACTTACCAGAGTATTAAAGGAATTTAGATGTTCTATCACAGAATCTCCATCTTCCATCCTAAGATGATACATATTTTTCCGAAGAAACAACTTGTTTACTAGGGACTTTGACTTATACAAATTCCCTAACTGATCCAATAGTTCCTTGGTTGTTTATTCTCCCGAGACATTCAACAAAACTGAATCTGCCAGGCAAAGTCGAATAGTACTCCTTGCTCTTCTGTCCAACTTCTCCCAATCTTCCCTCCACATACCAGTGGGTGGTGTACTAGTAGGTTGTGTACTAGTCGTCTCTGTGCCAATAGGCTACATACCAGTAGGTTGTGTACCAGGATCCACAATGATCAATTGTTCTTTGTCTACAAGAAGGTCCTCCAACGTGAGCTTCCATATCTCAAATTTTTTACCGTTGAACTTCTCTATCTTGATTCTAGAATATCTCGTCATTGCTCTTTCTACACTCAAATAAACACTAAAAAAGCTCCCACTAAACCTAAGTTTATCACAAGCCCAATATAAACTTCATCTATCAATACCGAGCCAAACCCTCAGCAACAAAGGAATCCCTCTGAATAAAAAACTAGCTCTGATACCAAATGTAAGTTTTAAACCTTTGAAGTAAAGAAATGAATACATATTCTGAAGAAAAGCATAAATTAATCAATGGCTCATACACATAGTACATAGAGATTTATATTGGAAACCCTTAACTAGGAGAAAACGTTTCAATGCTTCATTGTGTTAATTTTACCATTCACCATACAATATGTATACAATATTTTTAGGTATTCTGTAGATACCAAAACCCTAATCCCTTAATATGGGATTAATTTAGAAAACCGCTAAAAATAGAAAAATCCGCTAAAATAGAAAAATATGCTAGAGGGATCGTCAGACGTAGTTGTCAAATATGATGTGTCCACACACACACATGCAAAGAATATAACACATACACAACCAAGGGCACATGAAATCATTCAGTGGAAAAAAGGGTTGAAACCCCTTTGAGGTTCAAAGAAATTACAATCTCATGAAGAATAGTGCAAGTGTGCACATATCCTACGCAAGGTGTGCGGAGGTCGAACCATATACTATACAGGTTTGAAAGCTCAGGAAAGATAGTATGAATTTATGCAGAGACAAGTGTAAGGAGTGAACAGAGACAACACTTTGTCAAAGTGTTAGTCAAGATTGAAAGGGTAAGCGCAAGAAGTGCGCCAGAGTCTGAAGTATTTTAAGTGTCGAAGCTCAGGAGAGGTAGCGTAGGAAGAGACCAAGAAATCGATCCTATAGACGAAGAATCAAAGGCCAATCCTTTGAAAAATATTGAGAAATCCTTCATTTGGAAGGAAGGTATGACAACAAAAAAGGAAGAGAGACACCAGTTGTCAGATGGGTTGTAGAAAAAGTTGGGCCGATGGATTTAGTCCTAGGTAGGAGGAGGGATGTACATGAAGGGACAACTGACCCAAGTCATCATATCGAAGTGTGAGGACCATAAATCATTGGATTCAAGTAAGTATCACGATCGTTAGCCCCTGAAGTCCTTCAGAGTTTGCATATTGTGAGGTTTTCATGTGTTGGGTTCAAAGAAGAAAGGTTTCTCAAAGTCCTGGGAACCGAAGAAAATATGGACCATCCAATTGTGGGGACACATGTCCAGATATCCAAAATTTCTTAGAAGTTTGGAAATTCATAATAATTGAATTTTAGTTGCAGGAGTGTGTGTGACTCTCGAAGTTATGATGCCCGAAACAAATCCTAATCATCGACGCAGAGAGCCACGTGTCAGCAGATCTCAGAATTTGGAGATCTGGTACTCCAGAGGAAATGTAGGTGTATGTTTTTTTGGGTCGATATATCTTGAAGGCCGGAGTAGATCTGAACCATCTATTGAGAGGGACATGTGCATCAAAGATCTAGCAGTTTGTTAGTTTGGCATTTCAACACTCCGAAAGGAAGTGTGGTTCAAGTTTTGAATATCTTTGAAGCCCAGAGCATGGAGTAGTTTTCTGATTCGGCGTTCGAGTGATTCATGTTTTGTTTCGGACATGACTCTCGAAACCCAGAGTCCTAAAATATCTGCGAGCCATAGATCTTGGCACGGAGTATGAACCATCGATTCCCATAGTAGTTTTAGAATTCATGAGTTCGGAGGAGTTGAGGTGTTGTATTGTTAAAAATCCCAGAGATCGAAGCTATGGAGCACTGAAGTAGCACCTGTTATCTAGGCACCTAATTTTAAGTCTGCGGTCATATGCGATTTCCGCTAAAACAAAGGGATAGAGCCTGATTTTCATCGCTTAAGGTGATAGGGTCCAGAAGAAGTAGCCTAGAGGGTTTAGATCTATAAGGGCCTATAGTAAAGGAGGGGTTTTAGAGGGCCTATCTGCATTCATTAGGGATCTAATAGGGATCTGAGATATGATTCAGCTCTGAAGATGAATGATCCTATACCAGGAGGTTCTGTGAGCCTCGAGAGGTGGTGGGGGTTTGCATCAAGGGTATTTGCGTCATATGGTATCAGAGTGGATTTGTGTCTGTAGATAGTAGGAAAAGAAGAAGAAGATAGAGTATTGAGCCTTTGTTTGTGAAGAATGTTTTTCGAGTGTGCAACAAACAATAGAATTACCAAAAGGGAAGGGTAAAAAGGAGATGGACAAAGAGCTCAAGGAGACCCGAGAAAGGTTCGACAGGTTGATGCAAAATAGGTAGCAAGGAAGTTGAAGGTTGGCATGATCACCTGATATTAAGGTGGATATCATAACATGAATTGGAAATTACTAATGAGGATTAGAAGAAACTATTATCTATATCAAGGGGGCACTTGGGATCTCATGGATTTTATTGTTCTTATGCATTTCCTTACTCAACCTAATGCTCGAATATTGGATTATTGTTTAAGCTTAAATTTATATTATTTTATTGGATAATGATAAAACTTATGGTCAAAGGGTTGATGATTACTCTTGATCCATGAATTTAAATTGATTAAGTAATTTGTATTTGGAATCTTGATGGAATGTTTCATAATTGGCTAATCGCATGCTTTAAATGACTTATGTTTGTACTAAAATTAGTTGCGCCATAAAATTTAATGTGATACCTGAGGGTGAAAAGAATGGATTTCTCGCACCTTGAAAATAAAATTGATGATTACCTTGCACCATGGAATATGTTGATGGTTAAGTAATTATATTTCTTGTGCTATGGGATAACATTGATGTATAGATGATTAAGTGTTTATATCTCCTCGTGCCTTGGGATAAGGTTAATGAATAAATGTTTGGGGGTTTAGATTATTTACGCCTTATGTTAAATGTGGAGGTATGCTTGGTTATGATTTGGTTGATCTTGTGTCTGGAAATTAATGCTAACATGATGAGTTATGTAGTTGTTTTACTCTTGGGCAATGAATATTTTATGCTGATGAATGATGGTTTTAGAAGTTAGAATTCTCGGGCACATTGAATATTTAATGTTGATGAATGATTTTTTTAGAATTTTATTTCTCGCGCGCCATATAATAAATGTTGATGTGCCATTGATAAAGTTAATGATTACCCTTGGGCCATGAATAATTGATGTTTAGGACGAAATGATTTATCTAGTTTTTTTTCGTTTTGATTGTGGTAGTGGGATGTAGACACCTCCTTGTTCATCAGAACAATCACTAGCCTTGAGACCTTAAATGGTTAAAATCAATTGGAACCTATTCTTGAGTGTTTCTTATGTGTCCTGGAGGTCCTAACCTTGCAGGGTAGGTTGGGAGGGTAGTCATTTTATATTCATTATATGATTGAATGTTGTTGTAAATTGTTCAAGATAATTATGATGTGCTAATTTGCTATGCTATTTATGTTTATATGTTGTTATCCTTTGTTGACGTGTTGAATGCATCGTAAGTGATTTCCATGATTGTTATCTGGTATTTATTTTACTTATGATATTTTTGATTAGATGATGTTGTGATCAAGGGTTGATGTTAAATTCCTAATAAAAAAAATACCTTTTATGCTTCCCTTTCCTAGACGTAATGAGGGGATGTTACACGCGAATTTAAGTAATCAAGTTGAAAGTAGCTATAATATGGATGATAATATTATCTACACATCACTGAAAATGGATCTGAATGTGAGTATCCTTCATCATTGAAAAGAGAAGGAGATGACCAAACTCTTCCACATCAAGATCTAGGTCAAGAAGACCAATATTGATGCTCAATTCAACTTTGGTTCATAGGTTAATCTTACAACAATGAATTTAGTAAACAATATTGGATTGGAGGTTAATGACCATCCTATCCTATTTCCATTAGGTTGGGTAAACAAGGATGAAAATATCAAGGTAACGAAATAGTGTAAGATTAAATTTGATCAAGTGTAGACTATATTGATGAAGTGTTGTTGGATGTAGTACCCATGTACATGTTTGGTGTAGTGTTTGTGAGCCATTACATGTATACTAGGGATGAAATATCCATTGAGAGAGACAACCAATAACTCTTGATCAAGGATGGAAAGTACTACACAATCAATTCATAGAAAGGTAATTTGAAGATTTCACTCGTAAGTGTCAACCAAACTAAGAAGTTGATTAGTTCCAATAAGAAGTATGATTTACTTTTATTAAGAGAAAATTAGACAAATGATGATTCAATAAGAACAAAGGAATCATTGGAGGGGAATACTAAAGAGAAGAAACATCAGTTGGAGTGTTTCAAAAGCCTAAAAGGATAGCACCGAAGAGAGAAGTGGATCACAAAATACAATTATTTCAAGAATCCCCATTGTAAAATATTGTGTTGTATAGACAATCCATTCTGGAAGAAAATGAAGTGTAAAAGAGGTTGTAGTAGTTGTTGGAGAAGGGTGTGATTCAACCAAGTGCCTCACCTTCTGGATCAACTATCATAATTTTACAAAATAAGGATGGGAATTGGTGAATGTGTGTAAAGTAAATAGCATTGGACAATATTATACTAAAATATTGCACCCTCTATCGAGGATTTATGATCTGTTAGATCAATTTCAACACAAAAAATATTTCACCAAGTTGGATCTAAAATCGAGATACCACCTGGTACCTGCATGGAATAAGAAACTTGGAAGACTGCCTTCAAGAAAAGGAATTTTTTTAAGAATGGTTGGACATGCCACTTGGTTTATGTAATGCACCTACTTCATTTATGAGAATGATGAATGATGTATTATGCCCATATCTAGATTCACTTTTTATAGTCTATTTGAATGGTATACTAGTTTATAGTGCTACTTGGGAGGAGAACATCTCACATATCATGTAAGTGTTAGAGACTCTAAAGAAGAACCAATTGTTGTATAACCTCAAGAAATGTGAGTTTTCTTAATATTATTTTAAGTATTTTGGGTACCGTATTGGTGGAGGGGAGCTCAAGATAAATATTTAAAAGATGGACACCATCATGAAATGGCCAGTTTCTACACTCACTGAAGTTAGGAGTTTTTTTGGGGAAGCACAATACTTTCAAAATTTTATAGCTTCATTTATAGTAGTAGCTGCACCACTTCACGCCATAAGAACAAGTGGCAAGATTTTCCAGTGGGGGAAGAATCGGTAGAAGTCTTTCAATGAGATGAAAAGAAAGATCAATCAAGCACTATTTATCACATTACCAAACTTGGAAAATCATTTCAAAGTGGAGACAGATGCAAGTGGGTATGGCATGGGAGAAATGTTGATGCAAGGAGGAAGGCCTGTATGTTATCATTCTCAAATATTCCATGGAGCAATTCTCAACTACCCTACCTATGACAAGGAATTGTATTTCGTAGTTAAAGTTGTCAAGCAGTAGAAACACTATTTGACGGGAAAGGTGACCATTATTCACATAGATCATCAACCGGTAGAGTATTTTAAAACCCTAAGTAAGATACAACAAATAAAACATTACAAGTGGATGGGTTTCTTTATAAAAATTTCATCTAGTCATCAATTATAAGAATGGTAGGAGAAATAGGTTAGAAAACATTCTTTCAATGTTGGACACACCGACTACACTGAGAGGGGTGGGTGAACAATGTAGGGCTCTTTTTCCCAAACCTTCCATTTCACAAAACTCTTTAGTTAGCAATCACCATTTACTCATTACTTATTGTTGTCATTTATAACCAGTTAAATGTGAACATATATCAACAACATATATCAAAAATATATCATCAACAAATCATCACCACAAGGAACAAAAGGAACACAAGATGTATGTAAAATTCTCTTTTTATTATGAACTACAATCCTTCGGTTATCAACAATAGTTGAATAGAGTAAAAATCTATAGGAGAACCAACTCTATAATCCAAGACTCGGCTTACACCCTCAACACCAACTGAGATGAGGCAACAATCCTCAACAGATATCAAATTGTCAACAAGTACGCGACCCGTGTGTAGTGCAACATGCATATGTATGTGTCGTACCAGTAGTAAAACTCACGTATGTATGTGGCCAGTCTGTACTACAACCTACGTATCACTTCTGAACAAATAGGGTTGTCTTTTCATCACAAACTTAGATCTTCTATAACCTACAATCACATTCTCTTATGTCTCTCACTATCCAATCTGATCCATAACCAATCATAACACATCCAAGCTCTCCAACAACTTACTCATCCTCCTCAACCATACAATATGAATGCTACTCAATCATGTATAAGAAATATGCATACTAGAGCAATCATATCAGTATTGAATCATAAGAGTGCTTCTCACTCCATCAACCAACAAAAACCACATCACAACAAACATACCAAGAATTCCTTAATAATTCTCCACACAACAAGCAAGAGTATCCATCAAGACAAAAATGTTATCATACCAAAGATTCTATGGTAGATCTGAGCCCATAGAATGGATATCTGGAACCTGCATTAGTCATCAAGAGCCTGGCACTAGTTCACACACAACTCTTCATGAATTCATCCATTGTACGCACTCTGTCTTTATTCAACCCACGTATGTATGCACCCTGGGTCACTACATCCCACAAATACCTCAAAAACTAGGGTTTCTAAAGTTCTGAGATTTTTTCGCTCATGATATGAGACTTACTGAAACTTCAATGCGTCAATGAGATCCTCCTAATATCCTCTCTCTTAGAATATATCTTCAATACATTCTCAAGAGATATACAAGAGATACAATTCATAAGAGACCTTTGCCTCTTATTTATACTTTCCAAATAGCTTCCTTAGAAACATCTTCTAGGTCACATAACCTACTTCTAGGTCACTTAAGCTATTTCTAGGTCACTTAACCTATTTCTAGGTCACTTAACCCATTTCTAGGTCACTTAACCTATTTTTCTCATTTTTAGGGTTAACCACTTTCCATAATTATAAGGTTCTCCATTTCTTTATCATTTAAATATTCCTCCTTGACTTTGTCACCTCACTTTATCATTTAAATAATAATTTCCTCTTTTCAAGAACTATGACTTCTTTGACCTCTTGGGGATTCAAGCCATCACATGAGGGTCATTTATCTTCATAGGCCATAACTCTCAAACCATGAAGAGTTATGTGACGTTCCACATACTACCGGAAATGCCATGACAAGAACTATGTTGAGGAAAAGATATGAAATGATCTTACTCAAGCATTTTCATATGTTTCTTGGCTAAAGAAAAATAGACAGGAATGTCACCCTAGGTTTATAGCCATCAAAAATAAAATCCTAGCTCACAAGTATGAATTGCAAGTGCTTAGGAAAGTCTTTTTCACAAATAAAAGCTTGCTGGAATTCATTTTAATATAATTTTCTGAATATAATAGTTGTTGAAAACAAGTGTAAAGACAGAAGTAAGACAATAAGATGATAATGAAGACATATGCGACATAAAGAAATCCTTTATTTCATTCCAATTCACCAAATAGTCATTTTCTTTACAAAATACCATAAAAAAATTTCGGACCAAGGTCAAACTTAGATATCCCCGATGGAACATACAAAATGACCTCTAACACAAAACCAAAACTGAACTCTAAAAGTTGGATCAACTTGCCACAATTTTTTTCCCACTCGACTCTGCACAATAGCCTTTGTCAGTCATGAAAAATAATTCACAAATAGGAAAGTCGACATAGACTATCAAATATAGATCAACACATCGGAAAAAATAGTGTCGGAATGATGTAATTCATCCCTGAATGTTGTTGTCTACAATAATACCCTTCTATCATAAAAGATAATTAGGCTTGTGATAAATTAAGGAATGAATGAAAACCAAACTATCTCAACATAAACTCAAAGAGAAAACCTTAGTATGTGTCTCCTTCTATCTCATTGTTGTTCCTCCATTTCTTTGTTCCTTTAAAAAAATTAGAATTGGTTGAAGCAGTTGAAACACCTCATTAGTTAAGTTAACTAAGAACTCAACCAAATTTTTAGTTAAGGGGGGGAAAGTAACAAGTCATAATAAGGGCTTTAAATAAATACTAACTAGTAGGTGGGACCCCTTGTAACTCCCATTTAGATCGTACCTATTATAACATAACTAATCAATTAAGAAAGAACAACTCTCCTTGTGACTCCCATCATCACATGCACATTTCCCAATTTATCTCATTTATATTTGACATTGTTTTAAAAAATGAATTACTCATATATCCAAAAATAAAACATGYTGTMCAAAAATTSTTGAAGTCAACTATCATCAACAATAGATAAAATAAAAAAAACTCAAAAKCCATATTTCTCACTCTAAGATGCAATGTTTCCTTGATTGTTGTTGTCRCCCTTTGATTTTCCTGAATTTTCATTTGGTTGCRTTGAGCCTTTAGGCCTAATCTCACTGATCATGTGAGAACAATCATCCACCAAATGCATCCGGGAAGACATGGATTTATCAGAGCCATTGGAGGGTGAGKAAGGGGMAACAATGGATTTTCCTTTGTCAAGGTCATGCTGGGCCTCGGTTTTCAACCTTTTGCTAGCATGAGAGGACTRCATTGGTGAGTGAATAGGTGCAAMTTGGACAATCGGGTTAATATGCAGGGGAGTAGGTAAGGACAAATTGGGCCARCCATGATTTTGGGACACTRTCGGGTGGACAATCTCTTTCCATTCATCATTTTCACGAACCTTCGGTTGCAATGAGACATGATGGGGMACGAGAATTATAGGCCTGAAACAACTGGCCTAACTCTTTCRAGTCAAAATCAAATTGTATGSAGAAACTTGGCCTGCTTGGGCCTYTGTTCCAATTACCTCTCCCTCGATTGCCTCTTCCATGGCTACCTTGGTAGAAGAAGGTCATTYYTGCATGCATGATTGATTRGCAAATAGTACTTTTYAACAACCATACATGATAACTCTTTAAAAATCTGAAATAGATTTTGTCTCGRCAACATATYAGGCTCATGCAATCCAATCCATAAAAGTTGTTTAATTGTCGTCAATGAGCAGCAGGTGAACAAAAGTTCCTRGGATATGTGAGGGGMTTGTATTGAGYRAAAAAAAAATGATAAAATGAGGGGGAAAAGAACAAGGTYATTGCTCAAAGAACAAAAAMAATCAACTATAATGCAAACCAAAGAAAACATCACTGTAATCCAACAAAAAAAAGGCGAYTCTAAATTGTTTAAATACAAAATTCTTCTTGACTATAATTAAATTTTAGAATAGGGAGTGAAAAATGAATGTGGGAAGGAGAGGGGGTTGTAATTAGYAGAAAGAGAAATAATGGYAGGGAAGAGAGTGATTATTGTTCATAAAATAAAGTAAGTGATCCATGATCCATTCTGTAAAAGGAAACACACCAACCAAATGACCACTGAGGCCTTGAAACAATTACTGTGTACARTTCAAGCAATCTTGTGCATTAACTTCCTCCCTGTTTGTAATCTAATATTTAACATAGTGCCATCAAAACAAGATGGCATGCATTCCACAATAGCYTGTAGGTAAGATTCGTTCATCTCACTTATCCATATAATATTTTAAACACTTTCCAAATGAATAAACAGTAAACCACTATGTTCATCATCAAAATCAACCACTTCCCATGAATTATTTCAATCATTAAATACAACTCAAAGGTCATGCTCGATTATGTGCTTCAATCCATTTAAAAATTAAATTGAAATGAGGTTATACTTTCACATCACATGTGCCTGCCATTGATGAAAAGCATGATATTCATTTAACATTCATAGTGGATAGTCAAAGAAAAACCATATTTAAATTTCAAAGATCGTGACTTGTCAATTAAACACATAGACAACAATCACCACTTTAGCTCATGCTATGTTGTGGAATACACAAAACCATTCAACAAAATGCAAGTGTATTTCTATGATTGTACAGGTCCAATTTTATTTGACTCTAAACATTATACATGCTAGGATATTAATTTAATACAACGAAGCAACAAAAAGATGTCAATATCATAACACAAGCCGGTCAAATTACAACAAGTGATTGTTCAGAAACTCGTGACATTCTCTAATGGAGAAATCAATTAATAGCGATAAATAAAAAAGTGGATAACCATGCCATAATTACCATGATTGCAACATTCCTAATGAAAACTTCTAAAACACACAGTCATAGTATTATTAACTCAACCTATCAAGCTGAGCTATCAATCCAATACAAAGAGGTTGCTACAATATTTCCCAAATTAATCAATATTGCAATCAAACCATACTGTGTAAAACTTGTGCCCCTCCTTGACGATGAAATCAATTCACCATACATATACAGTGGATGGAAATGCCATAAACGCCTCGATTGCAATAATCATTTAGCCATTAAAAACACATAGTTACAGTAATCATTGATTCATGCTATAGGAACACCACTCATACCAATGCATCAAACACGAAGCATCATTGTGCATTAATCAATTAAAAATAGTGTTGGGTTATCAATTAAATAAACAAAAGGACAACGATTGTGTATTTTATTTAACAATTCATTCCAAATAACCATGTTGAGCTTATGCATCCAATTATAATAACAATTGTAGTGACTAGATACCAAAACTAACACCACTGTCATATAATCAACGGGGTGAGCCAGTAATCCACTCTCTCAACAACACACCACCAATCCATAACTACCAATAGTACACCCGACAGGCCATAATGGTATCCTCTATCAACACTCAGACTTGAGAAATCAAGGGTTTTCTCTGTGGAACAACACAGGGAGGCTAGAGTCGACTTTTCTTGATGGTGAAAACCTCGGAAACCAATGGTGTACACATAAGAAATACCATAATTGACTTCATGGAGAGGGTGACAAATCTCGTGATAGGAGAAGATATGAACAAAGGAGAAAGGCTCCATTTGGGCCTTGTAACGATACTTAGCATGCACAGGGTATAATCCTCATGTCTCTCCCAGCTAGGAAACTAACAACACTGAGATGAAGCAGAGATGAGAAGAAGAAATATAACCCACTACACGAACAATGGTAGCATGAACAACCCAATTCCGAAGTGAATAATGCATAGTGACACCAGGCATTTCAAACCCATTAAACTCTATAAAATCCAAGACTGGTTATGGGATATGAATGCGTGAAGACAACCAATCATTCTAGACCAATTAAACCCTCCAACTAAAACCAGTAAGGATGACAGAGAGCCTCTATGGGTGTAAACACTAAGGATGACCAATAACATTGTGACTCCAAACATTATTGCACTGAAAGCCACCAATGCTTCATTCTAAAAATCAAAATTTTACATAGTTTCCATACTTAAGGAAAGTGTGAACACATACATCTGAGCCAATATCTATTTCATAACCAGAGCAGACTCATGGATGAAAAAAAAAATACATACATGCAATCAAAATCACCTTAAAACACGAGTTGTTTGAGCGGCTACCCCTCTTCTAGAACGTCAGAGCATAACCACAACAACATAGTTGAAAAATATACTAATTAGGGTGGCAGCCAATGAAGGCATAAGGGGGACGTGCAGTAAATGCATTTTGCCTCCATCCCTAGACCATTAATTCCTTAGTAGATGCCATAAAGCTTCCCATTAACTCAATTAAACCATGCATTGGAATTAACATCTATCACTTGTCAAATGCGCCACCCACATCATATCTTTCCAAACTATACCATATGCATATCAACTATATAACTCAATAAAATCACATAGATAATAATCTTGCTAGCTAATATTAACAACAATCATTCTAATTTCCATGAATGTAGTGTAGTATAGTATAACCTCTTCCTTTTGAATTTGTTTATCTTGCTTTTGCCTCTTTTCAATTGTTCTTGTGTATTATTACTAACATGTCTATTGTGCAGGTGTCAGAGAAATGAATCCATGAATAAATAGCAATGGTATCAATGAACATCATAGGCCATCATAACATGATATTAGATCTTAGAACATAACATGCTTTAACCATCATCTACTTGTCGCAATGAGAACCAAGACATAACATGCCTTATTCATATCTCAATCAAACCAAGATTTCATCAACCATGTAAGAAGTGTTGAACAACAGAACAAAAATTAAACGAGAACCAGATCTGATCTCCAATATACTAGGGGGTCCCACCTACTAGTATTATTTATCCGGTTAGCTTATAATAATAGGATTTAGCAATACTTTGTGGGAAATAACTTCTTTGTGATTTTAATTGTCAACAAACTGGCGACCTCATAGGGAAATCTGTTTTCATCAGATTTAGAACTCATAACTCATGGTTTCATAGATCGAGAACAATAGGCCAAGAAGGTATAACCAAGAAGATTATGCAACAGGGGGAAGTGAGTGGACTTGATGGAAAAATCACCAGGAATTTGGGAATAAATCATAAAAATTGTTAAGTATGAGGGGTTTTACCACTATATGCATAATCATTCAACCATAATTCGCTCTTAGCTTCAAGGGAATTTTTTTTGGACTTTCTCTTTAAAAAACTCAATGGATGAAGAAAAGGCGAGAAGAAGCGAGACATAACCAATTCTTTATAAGAAAACAATCAAAATATATAATAATTTCAAGGGTGGCTTCAGAGGAGACATCACGATAGCCATGTAAGCTTGATTGTTATTTACTAACAACTATTTGCAGGAGCATCCCTATGGAAGAATTGATCCAACATCTTATTTTGACCAAATAAACTCAAAGATGACAGGAAACAAATTCATGACAGAAGTAAAATTGAAAAAATTAAAACATCAATAATAAAAGACATAAATGAAAAAGAAACAAGGAAAGTGTTAACACAACAAGAAGATATCAAACTACTATAAAGAAGAAAATGAAAGCAGATCTAGGGTACTAGTATACAAAAAATCCAAACAACATTAGAACTTTTCATGTTGGTCCCTCGTAATGTTTCAAATGAGAACCGTTAGTGTTGTAGGAAAATGATTTCTCTTGTAGATCTTTTAGAATGTAAGAGTTAGTATCTAGGACAAAAGGAAATTTGAAAGGATGCATAAATAAGACTTGGTACTCTAAGGTAATTATCAGCCCTTTAATGTATATGATTATATCATCAACGTAGATATGGATGTGGATCAATTCATAAAGAGTTGTGTGTATAGTTTTTTTAAAAGCGGTACTTGCATCAGGTAAGACAAAAAGCTGGCATTTGTAAGACATGGCACCCCAACTAGTGAAAAGAGTGTTTTTGTAACCATCTACCCCTTTTATTTTGATTTTCCCGAAACCCAAAAAACTGTCAAGTAAGGGCCTCAACTGTAAATCTACAACTGGCTACAAAATTATTCCCATGTTGAGAGGAGGAAAAGGAGTTCTCATAAAAACCTGACTAAAAGTGCAGGTTCTAATATGATCAACGATATTCGAAGAAGGTACCCAATTGGAGATCCATTCAAGGTGGACTGAAAAAATAATCCCATCCCTTCAGAAATTTCCCAACTCCCTTCGAAAGGTTTCTTTAAATGCAGAGTTAATAGATCTTTGTTCTGGAATAACTGGTTTCATGCTTTCCTTGATAGGAATAGAATTTTGTAAAAGACCAGGATAAAAACCATGGATATCGTTATAAGTCTGAGAAGAAACCTTTTGAAATCCACAAAGTATCTTGGAAATCTTCATTTCTTCTTTATCATAACATTGGATACTTATGTTAACATTCCTTGAAGATTCGAGTGCCCCAATCTTCAAGGAGATGGTTTCCCCCACCCTCCTTTGTAACTCCTCTTCCTTCTGTTATTCGCTATTTCCTACATCACTGGATGAAAACGAACTCTCAATAGTAGTCAATCCCTCAAGAATCTTATTGTTTTCTATAGATATAATTTCCTCGGGCTTCAGAGGTTTGTCTTGAATGAAAGAACAAATTCTCTCATCATTAGGGAGGGCCTACCAAGATTCTACATTGTCAGGGATATATGGACAATATAGAGATTGAAAAGAACAACTAGGCCTGTGAGGCAAGAGTTTTTTATTAGGGGAAGATGCAAAGGAAACTAACCAATCAACCATTGAATTCAACTCCCTCTTAACATGAGTGAGGTTCAAATATGAAAATTTTGAGATAAGTGCCCAAACAGTTTGGGTGTATCATTCCACCAACTTGTTTCTAAGAGAGCATATCTTATGTATCAGGTTCACAACAAGCTCAAAATATCCAAAAACTGAAAGGTGACCACAACCAATATTACGAGAGTTTTCAATGCCTAATGATAAAGCTTTAAATTCAGTGACATTGTTTGTACAAGAAAACTCTAACCTGTAAGAAAAATTATGAATTTTCCCTACAGGGGAAACCAAGATAATGCCAACTCCATTACCTTCATTAGAGCGTGAACCATCAAAGTGCATGTTCCACATATAATCATCTAAATTGATTTTTTCCAAAAGAATATTATCCTCCTCAACAAAGATGAAATACACTCCTAGGTTCTCTTCAATATAGTTTACACTAGATTGTTAAACACTCTTTATGTAGGGTGAAATCCTTCCCTCTCTAAGCACTATAGTGTTATTACCATTCTGAGGCATGGATAAATGCGTCCTATCGAGTGAGAGGTACCCACCTATTAAGGCTTGCCAATCTCTTCGTAAGATAATCAAGTAATTGCTTACATGAATATCAATTACCTGAATGATGAGGGTTGTCCCTATTTTAGGATGAGTGCATAAAACTAAGGTCACATCCTTAATCTTGCCTATGGTTGTTTGTTGTAGAATATTATAGGAGAGCATGCTTCTGGCATTTTCATTTGTATAATACAAGATTATCTCTTCCATAATAATATTTCACATCACACTTGGGCTCGCACGACCATCAATGAGGCAACAACGAGCAATCTTATCCATAATCTTTACACAAATATAAAAAGGGGGATTTTTTACAGGATATCTAAAGTTATGTAGACCTAATTTATTTACAGAAGAATCCTCTTCATTTACCTCTTCAGAAATATTGGGTAGAATGAAATATTTTCCTTCCATTAATTCTTTCATATGCATCTGTTGTTTAGGGATGGAAACCATGTCTAGAAGGGTTGCATCTTCTTTGATGTTGGCCAACTAATTCAATATATTGTATTTGGAAGAGCGGAGAGGGGGAGTAATTCCTTGACTCTCAGGAAATTTAGGAACCTGGACTATAGTAGCAGGTGAGGATGAGATCAGGCTAGAAGAACTACATGGAGGATAAAATTTTCCCTTGGGAGTATATGCTTTGTTCATAGTATTGATAACCATGATGTCTTCTGGCTCTACAAAATCTAGGACATCGATAGTAGTTTATGGAATTTTACCAAAGATCTTATCCTTGGCACTCTTCTTTACCTCACATGTTGTTTCCTCATGGTGTTCCTCGGAGAATTTACACCAACCTTGGGGAAAGATAGCCTTAGGCTGAAAATTACTTTCCACCAGACTTCTAAAGGGGGGTGCAGAAGAGGACGAAGCTCCAGGGGTGAGAGGGGAGATAGTTCCTTTCCACTCATATGCTATCATACGATTGTTCATTTCTTGTACTAGATGTAAAAAGGCATACACGTCTGTCTATCTAACCAAATCTCCCTGGGGAAGACCTGTTCTTTCAATTTGTTCTTCATACTTTGAACAAGCATGAAGAGGGGAACCAAAATTATCAATGGTTTTTTCCTCGAGCCTATGATGGTAGGCGGAAGGTAATGCATTGTAGTAATGCGTGAAAGAGGCTTGGTTATGGGGGAAGATAAGTTTGGGGATTTGATTGTATAACTTGGTGAAACGCAAGTTGAAAGACTTCATGGTATCACCATCCTTATAGGTGAAGTTATTGTATTCCATTAACTTCTTGGATGGGATTTTAGATTTCCAATAAGTGGATCGAAACCAATAGATTAACTCCTCCCATGTAGATAGAATATTAGGAGGAAGGTCAAAGAAGTCGGTGGCAGCCTTTCCTTCCAAGGAATTTACAAATAAGCGCATGCAAGTATCATTGTCATTAGCTCCTATGTTATGACAAGAATTAGAAAATTCCACCAAGTGTTCGTTCGTAGTGACAACATTATTTCCTGAAAACCTAGGAAGATGTTCTTTAAATTTAGGAAGTGGATGAGTAGCAGGTTCTAGGTTAAGAGGAGAGGACACGTGACATGATCTCATTGTGGCGTCTTCTTCAAAATGAAAAAGACCATAATTTTTAATGACTTTGGTATGATTTGTGGTAGATTGAACATGGATATGGTGGTTATATAAGCTACCAATCACTGACGAAGATGAAGCCTGAGAGGAGGAAGAACCTCCCTTACCACTAGAGGCACTACTAGTTGCGATCCTGTGGAGGATAGATGAGGGAAAGAAAGATGAACTGGACGAATTAGACAAAGTTCTCCTTAGATCACTTTGTTGGGAAGATAACACAACATTCCTTCTTCTTATTTCAACAATAGGATTTATTTCCAGTGAAAAGCCTCTTCTTCTTCTAGAAGCACGAGATTCTAAGGACATGAAAGAAAGGCCAAAAATGAAGAAATAAGACGGTCACTGCTTATTTCTAGGTTGTCTATGTCTAGCTTCCCAACGTTCTTGTGCACTAATATATCATTCAATTTCTTCCGAAGAATGATTAAGATCAACATGGGTATTGGTAGTGTCTAAAATGGTGTTAAATAGTTTCAAAGCAATGTTGGTTTGGTCTTGGAGACCGAGCTCAATATTGGGATGACTTGCAACATGAACAATCATTAAGAAATAAAGAAGTCAAAGAAACAATATCATAAAATAGATGTATTGATGAAAATCGAGTATAAACATTAACCATAGAGATATCGAAGATCTCCTGAGTATGGTCGACAAATAAATGTTGAGGAAAAGATATGAAATGATCTTACTCAAGCATTTTCATATTTTTCCTGTCTAAAGAAAAATAGATGGGAATTCCACCCTAGGTTTATAGCCATAAAATATAAAATACTAACTCACATGTATCAATTACAAGTGCTTAGGCTAGTCTTTTTCACAAATAAAAGCTTGCTGGAAAATTTATTTTAATTTGATTTTCGGAATATAATAGCCGCTGAAAAAAAGTGTCAAGAAAGAAGTAAGACACCAAGATGATAATAAAGATAGATGAGACATAAATAAATCCTTTATTTCATTCCAATTCACCAAAGAGTCATTTTCTTTACAAAATCTCATACAAAAATTTCGGACCAAGGTCAAACATAGACATCCCCAATGGAACATACAAAAGGACCTTTGACAGAAAACCAGAATTGAACTCCAAAATATGGATTATCTTGCCACAAATTTCTTCCCACTCGACTCTGCACAATACCCTTTTTCAGTCATGAAAACTAATTCACAAACACACAAGTCTACATAGACTATCAAAGATAGATCAACACCTCTAAAAAACAAGTGTTTGAATGATGTAATTCATTCCTGACTGAGGTTGTCTACAATAAGACCCTGCTATCATAAAAGATAATTAGGCTTGTGATAAATTAAGGAATGAACAAAAATTGAACTCTCTCAACATAAACTCAAAGAGAAAACATTATTATGCTTCTCCTTCTATCTCCCTGTTGTTCCTCCCTTTCTTCTTTTCCTTTAAGAAAAATAGAATTGGTTGAATTAGTTGAACCACCTCATTAGTTAAGTTAACTAAGAACTCAACCAAATTTTTAGTTAAGGGGGGGAAAGTAATAAGTCATAATAAGGGATTTAAATAAATAATAACTAGTAGGTGGGACCCCTTGTAACTTCCATTTATCTCTTAACAATTATAACATAACTTGTCAATTAAGAAAGAACAACTCAGTTGTGACTCCCGTCATCACATGCACATTTGAAAATTTATCTCATTTATATTTGACACTGTTTTCAAAAATGCATTACTCATATATCCAAAAATGAAACATGTTGTCCAAAAACTCTTGAAGTCAACTATCATCAAGAATAGATAAAATAAAATAAACTCAAAAGCCATATTTCCCACTCTGAGATGCAATCTTTCCTTGATTGCTGTTGTCACCCTTTGAACTTCCTGAATTTTCCTTTGGCTGAGCTGAGCCTTTAGGCCTAATCTTGTTGATCACGTGAGAACAATCATCCCTCAAATGCATCAAGGAAGACACAATTTTATCAAAGCCACTGGAGGGTGAGGAAGGGTAACAATGTCTTTTCCTTTGTCAAGGGCATGGTGGGACTCGGTTTTCAACCTCTTTATAGCATGAGAGGACTAAAATGGTGAGTGAACAGGTGCATCTTGGACAATCAGGTTAATAGGCGAGGGAGCAGGTAAGGACAAATTGGGACAGCCATAATGTTGGGAGACGGTCGGGTGGACAATCTCTTGCCATCCTTCGTTTTCAGGAACCTCGGGTTGCAATGAGACATGAGGGGGCATGGGAATTCCAGGGGCTTGTGGAGCTTGGAAGGGAGGCCTTTCAGGCCTAGGTTGGACCACTCCTTGCCCAATCCAATTGAAAAATATGGCCTGAAACAACTGGCCTAACTCTTGTGAGTCAACATCAAAATGTATGGATAACCTTGGCCTTCTTGGGCCTCTGTTTGAATTGCCTCTCCCTTGTTTGCCTCTGCCATGGATACCTCAGCTGAAGAAAACCATTCATGCATGCATGATTGATTAGAAAATATTCCTTTTAACAACCATACATGATAACTCTTTAAAATTATGAAATGTATTTTGGCTCATCAACATATCAGTCTCATGCAATCCAATCAATAAAAGTTGTTTAATTGTCGTCAATGAGAAAGGGGTGAACAAAAGGTCCCAGGATATGTGAGGGGCTTGTATTGAGAGAAAAAAAATGATAAAATGTGGGTTAAACGAACACGGTTACTGCTCAAAGACCACAAACAATCAACTGTAATGAAAACCAAATAAAAAATCACTGTAATCCAACCAAGAAAAGGCGACTCTAAACTATTTCAATACATAATTCTTCTTGACTATAATTAAATTTTAGAACAGGGAGTGAAAAATGAATGTGGGAAGGTGAGGGGGTTGTAATTAGCAGAAAGAGAAATAATGGTAGGGAGGAGAGTGATTACAGATCATAAAATTATCTAAGTGATCCATGAACCATTATGTAAAAGGAAACACAACATCCAAATGACCATTGAGGCCTTGAAACAATTACTGTGTATAGTTCAAGCAATCATGCGCATTAACCTGCTCCCTGTTCGTAATCAAATATTTAACATTGTTCCATCAAAACAAGATGATATGCATTCCACAACAACGTGTATGGGAGCTCCGTTCATTTCACTTATCCGTCCAATATTTTAAACACTTTCCAAATGAATAAACAATAAACCACTCTGTTCAACATCAAAATCAACCATTGCCCATGGATTATTTCAATCATTAATTACAACTCAAAGGTCATACAAGATATTCATTTAACATATTCATAGTGTATTCCACTGTTGAAAAACAAGATATTCATTTAACATTCATAGTGGATAGTCAAAGAAAAACCATACTTAAATTTCAAAGATCCTGACTTGTCAATTAAACATAGAGACAACAATCACCACTTCAGCTCACGGTATGTTGTGGAATACGCCAAACCATTCGAAAAAATGAAATTGTATTTCTTTGACTGTACAGGTCCAATTTTCTTTGACTCTAAACATTCGACATGCTGGACTATTAATCTAATACAACAAAGCAACAACAACATGTCGATCTCATAACACAAGTCGATCAAATTGCAACAAGCCATTCTTCAAAAAGCCATGAATGTCTCTAATGGTGTAATCAATTAATATTGATAAAAAATATAGATTCATAGTATTATTATCTCAACCTATCAGGCTGAGATATCTATCCAATACAAAGAGGCAGCAACAATATTGCCCAAATTAATCAATATTGCAATCGAACCATATTGTGTAAAACTTGTGCCCCTCCTTGACGACACAATCAAATAACCATACATATACCATGGATGGAAATTCCATAAACACCTTGATTGCAATAATCATTTGGCCATTAAAAACAAACAGTTACAATAATCATTGGTTCATGCTATAGGAATGCCACTCATACCAATGCATCAAGCATGAAGCATCATTGTGTAGTAATAAATTATAAAAAGTGTTGGGTTATCAATTCAATAAACACAAGGACAATGATTGTGTATTTGATTTAACAACTCATTCCAATTAACCATGCTGAGCTTATCCATCCAATTATAATAACAATTGTAGTGACTAGATACCAAAACCAACACCACTGTCATATAATCAACAGGGTGAACCAATAATCCACTCTTTCGACAACACACCACCAATCCATAACTACCAACAGTACACCCAACATGCCATAATGATATCCTCTATCAACACTTGGACTTGAGGAACCAAGGGTTTTCTCTGTGGACCAATACAGGGAAGCTAGAGTCAACTTTTCTTGATGGTGAAAACCTACAAGACCAACAATGCACACATAGGAAATACCATAATTGACTTCATGGATAGGGTGACAAATGTTGCGATAGGAGAATCTATGAAAACATGATCAAGGCTCCATCTGGGCCTTGTAACGATACTTAACACACGCAGGGTATAACCCTCGTGGCTCTCCTAGCCAACTAACTAAAAGCGTTGAGATGAAGCAGAGCCGAGAAGAAGAAATATCACCCACTGCATGACTAATAGTAGCATGAACAACCCAATGCCAAAGTGAATAATGCACAATTACACTAGGCATTTCAAACCCATTAAACCCCATAAAATCCAAGACTGGGTATGGGATACAAATGTGTGAAGACAACCATTCATTCTAGACCAACGAAACCCTCTAAATAAAACCAGTAAGGCTGAAAGAGAGCCTCTATGGCTGCTAACACTCAGGACAACCAATAACATTGTGACTCCAAACATTATTGCAGTGAAATCCATCAATGATTCATTCCAAAAATCACATTTTTACATAGTTTCCATACTTAAGGAAAGTGCAAATCCATAGATTCGAGCCAATATCTATTTCATAACCAGAGCAGGCTCATGAATGGAAAAAAAAATACATACTTGTAATCAAAAGCACCTTAAAATGTTAGTTGGTTGAGTGGTTCTCCCTCTGCTAGAAATTTGTAGCATAACCACATTAACACAGTTGAACAATAGACCGATTAGGCTAGCGACCAATGAAGGACTAAGGGGGACATGCAGTAAATGCATGTCGCCTCCATCCCCAGTCCATTATTTCCTTAGTACACGCCAACAAGATTCCCATTAACTCAATTAAACCATGCATTGGAATTAGCATCTATCACTTGAAAAATGCGCCACCCACATCATATCTTTCCAAACAATACCATATGCCTATCAGCTATATAACTAAATAAAATCGCATAGCTATTAATCTTGCTATCTAAGATTAACAACAATCATTCTAATTTCCATGCATGTAGTGTAGTATAGTATGACCTCTTCCTTTTGCATTTGTTTATATTTCTTTTTCATCTTTTCAATTGTTCTTATTTATTGTTACTAACATGTCTATTGTGCAGGTGTCAAAGTAATGAATCCTGGAACATATAGCAATGTTAGCAATGAACAACATAGGGCATCGTAACATGAGATTAGAGCTTAGAACATAACATGCTTTAACCATCATCTACATGTCACAATGAGAACCAAGAAATAACAAGCCTTATTCATATGCCAATCGAACCAAGATGTCATCAACCATGTAAGCAGCGTCGAAAAATAGAACAAACATTAAATGAGAACCAGATCTGATTTCCAATCTACAAAGGGGTCCCACCTACTACTATTATTTATCCTGCTAGCTTATAATAATAGGATTTAGCAATACTTTGTCGGCAAGAACTTCATTGTGATTTTAATTGTCAACACACAATCCATCTAGGATAGTCTCACTAACAAATTCACTTATCATAAACTCATTATTCCACATATGAGCATGGGTTCTGTTAATCATACTTCAAGGATAACTCAACCACAAAGCGTCTTCTTGTGAGAGATTTCACCATAAGGGGACCACTTTGGAGTTCATCCATTTGTACTCCTTATCAACCATGATAAGACAATAATGAATCATATTTACATCAATTCAACAATGCATCTTATACTAATGAAACCACATTGATCCATCTTCATCTATGCATCATGTATCAATGACAACTCATCGATCCATCTTCATCATTACTATGATAAGACATTGTTTATCATGCATCAAACCTTTGACCTTTGACATCATACAATCATCCTTTGGCATCAACCAATTCCTTGACATCAATCCTTTGATATCAATCAATCAATCAATCATTCTTTGGCATAAATCAATCACTTGACATCAATCCTTTGACATCAATTAATTAAAACTTTAGCATCAATGAAAACATGATCCAATAATCTCCCCCTTCGGCATTGATGGGAATACCAACATTGATGTCAACACCAATCATTGATGTCAACATGTAAACAAGGCATGATCTACATTAATATTCATCAATCACATCAATGTGACTATCTATCACCCTTTGACATCAATGGAAAAGGGTCATCCTCCCCTTGGGGCTGCTCCCCCTGCTTGAACTCTCCTTGGGTCTTCTCCCCCTATCTGAATGACTTTGATATTCCTCTAAATAATATCTCCCCTTTTGAACAAGGGATATCACTCTAATGTGATTCTGAATATATATCGCTCATGCTCCCCTTGTGACCAATGCTCCCCCTAGAACTATGCCTCTATTTTGTTAATACTGAGAGGGGGGTGAATCAGTATCAAGTACAATTTAAAATATTTTTCAAC